>JBAMJR010000194.1:0-252500 GCA_038501785.1 Myoxocephalus aenaeus
GAACATGAAAGTCTGGTGTTCTGAGATACATTAACTGAAGGAAATCATGGAATCTAAGTATTCTAGAAGAGAATCCACTCTGTCTAGGCTGAAAAGTCGTTTTTTGACATAAAAGTTGGAAACGCAGCTTTGGACTCTGTCTAGGCTGAAAAGTCGTTTTTTGACAAAAAAGTTGGAAATGCAGCTTAAGGTAGTAAAACGTGATGAGAGCATCAGGTACTCTTACATTATAATAGAACATGAAAGTCTGGTGTTCTGAGATACATTAACTGAAGGAAATCATGGAATCTAAGTATTCTAGAAGAGAATCCACTCTGTCTAGGCTGAAAAGTCGTTTTTTGACATAAAAGTTGGAAACGCAGCTTTGGTCTCTGTCTAGGCTGAAAAGTCGTTTTTTGACAAAAAAAGTTGGAAATGCAGCTTAAGGTAGTAAAACGTGATGAGAGCATCAGGTACTCTTACATTATAATAGAACATGAAAGTCTGGTGTTCTGAGATACATTAACTGAAGGAAATCATGGAATCTAAGTATTCTAGAAGAGAATCCACTCTGTCTAGGCTGAAAAGTCGTTTTTTGACATAAAAGTTGGAAACGCAGCTTTGGACTCTGTCTAGGCTGAAGAGTCGTTTTTTGACAAAAAAGTTGGAAATGCAGCTTAAGGTAGTAAAACGTGATGAGAGCATCAGGTACTCTTACATTATAATAGAACATGAAAGTCTGGTGTTCTGAGATACATTAACTGAAGGAAATCATGGAATCTAAGTATTCTAGAAGAGAATCCACTCTGTCTAGGCTGAAAAGTCGTTTTTTGACATAAAAGTTGGAAACGCAGCTTGGTCTCTGTCTAGGCTGAAAAGTCGTTTTTTTTGACAAAAAAGTTGGAAATGCAGCTTAAGGTAGTAAAACGTGATGAGAGCATCAGGTACTCTTACATTATAATAGAACATGAAAGTCTGGTGTTCTGAGATACATTAACTGAAGGAAATCATGGAATCTAAGTATTCTAGAAGAGAATCCACTCTGTCTAGGCTGAAAAGTCGTTTTTTGACATAAAAGTTGGAAACGCAGCTTTGGACTCTGTCTAGGCTGAAGAGTCGTTTTTTTGACAAAAAAGTTGGAAATGCAGCTTAAGGTAGTAAAACGTGATGAGAGCATCAGGTACTCTTACATTATAATAGAACATGAAAGTCTGGTGTTCTGAGATACATTAACTGAAGGAAATCATGGAATCTAAGTATTCTAGAAGAGAATCCACTCTGTCTAGGCTGAAAAGTCGTTTTTTGACATAAAAGTTGGAAACGCAGCTTTGGACTCTGTCTAGGCTGAAAAGTCGTTTTTTTGACAAAAAAGTTGGAAATGCAGCTTAAGGTAGTAAAACGTGATGAGAGCATCAGGTACTCTTACATTATAATAGAACATGAAAGTCTGGTGTTCTGAGATACATTAACTGAAGGAAATCATGGAATCTAAGTATTCTAGAAGAGAATCCACTCTGTCTAGGCTGAAAAGTCGTTTTTTGACATAAAAGTTGGAAACGCAGCTTTGGACTCTGTCTAGGCTGAAGAGTCGTTTTTTTGACAAAAAAGTTGGAAATGCAGCTTAAGGTAGTAAAACGTGATGAGAGCATCAGGTACTCTTACATTATAATAGAACATGAAAGTCTGGTGTTCTGAGATACATTAACTGAAGGAAATCATGGAATCTAAGTATTCTAGAAGAGAATCCACTTTTGGACTCTGTCGAGGCTGAAAAGTCGTTTTTTGACATAAAAGTTGGAAACGCAGCTTTGGACTCTGTCTAGGCTGAAAAGTCGTTTTTTTGACAAAAAAGTTGGAAATGCAGCTTAAGGTAGTAAAACGTGATGAGAGCATCAGGTACTCTTACATTATAATAGAACATGAAAGTCTGGTGTTCTGAGATACATTAACTGAAGGAAATCATGGAATCTAAGTATTCTAGAAGAGAATCCACTCTGTCTAGGCTGAAAAGTCGTTTTTTGACATAAAAGTTGGAAACGCAGCTTTGGACTCTGTCTAGGCTGAAAAGTCGTTTTTTGACAAAAAAGTTGGAAATGCAGCTTAAGGTAGTAAAACGTGATGAGAGCATCAGGTACTCTTACATTATAATAGAACATGAAAGTCTGGTGTTCTGAGATACATTAACTGAAGGAAATCATGGAATCTAAGTATTCTAGAAGAGAATCCACTCTGTCTAGGCTGAAAAGTCGTTTTTTGACATAAAAGTTGGAAACGCAGCTTTGGTCTCTGTCTAGGCTGAAAAGTCGTTTTTTGACAAAAAAGTTGGAAATGCAGCTTAAGGTAGTAAAACGTGATGAGAGCATCAGGTACTCTTACATTATAATAGAACATGAAAGTCTGGTGTTCTGAGATACATTAACTGAAGGAAATCATGGAATCTAAGTATTCTAGAAGAGAATCCACTCTGTCTAGGCTGAAAAGTCGTTTTTTGACATAAAAGTTGGAAACGCAGCTTTGGACTCTGTCTAGGCTGAAGAGTCGTTTTTTGACAAAAAAGTTGGAAATGCAGCTTAAGGTAGTAAAACGTGATGAGAGCATCAGGTACTCTTACATTATAATAGAACATGAATGTCTGGTGTTCTGAGATACATTAACTGAAGGAAATCATGGAATCTAAGTATTCTAGAAGAGAATCCACTTTTGGACTCTGTCGAGGCTGAAAAGTCGTTTTTTGACATAAAAGTTGGAAACGCAGCTTTGGACTCTGTCTAGGCTGAAAAGTCGTTTTTTTGACAAAAAGTTGGAAATGCAGCTTAAGGTAGTAAAACGTGATGAGAGCATCAGGTACTCTTACATTATAATAGAACATGAAAGTCTGGTGTTCTGAGATACATTAACTGAAGGAAATCATGGAATCTAAGTATTCTAGAAGAGAATCCACTCTGTCTAGGCTGAAAAGTCGTTTTTTTGACATAAAAGTTGGAAACGCAGCTTTAGACTGTCTAGGCTGAAGAGTCGTTTTTTGACAAAAAAGTTGGAAATGCAGCTTAAGGTAGTAAAACGTGATGAGAGCATCAGGTACTCTTACATTATAATAGAACATGAAAGTCTGGTGTTCTGAGATACATTAACTGAAGGAAATCATGGAATCTAAGTATTCTAGAAGAGAATCCACTTTTGGACTCTGTCGAGGCTGAAAAGTCGTTTTTTGACATAAAAGTTGGAAACGCAGCTTTGGACTCTGTCTAGGCTGAAAAGTCGTTTTTTGACAAAAAAGTTGGAAATGCAGCTTAAGGTAGTAAAACGTGATGAGAGCATCAGGTACTCTTACATTATAATAGAACATGAAAGTCTGGTGTTCTGAGATACATTAACTGAAGGAAATCATGGAATCTAAGTATTCTAGAAGAGAATCCACTCTGTCTAGGCTGAAAAGTCGTTTTTTGACATAAAAGTTGGAAACGCAGCTTTGGTCTCTGTCTAGGCTGAAAAGTCGTTTTTTGACAAAAAAAGTTGGAAATGCAGCTTAAGGTAGTAAAACGTGATGAGAGCATCAGGTACTCTTACATTATAATAGAACATGAAAGTCTGGTGTTCTGAGATACATTAACTGAAGGAAATCATGGAATCTAAGTATTCTAGAAGAGAATCCACTCTGTCTAGGCTGAAAAGTCGTTTTTTGACATAAAAGTTGGAAACGCAGCTTTGGTCTCTGTCTAGGCTGAAAAGTCGTTTTTTGACAAAAAAGTTGGAAATGCAGCTTAAGGTAGTAAAACGTGATGAGAGCATCAGGTACTCTTACATTATAATAGAACATGAAAGTCTGGTGTTCTGAGATACATTAACTGAAGGAAATCATGGAATCTAAGTATTCTAGAAGAGAATCCACTCTGTCTAGGCTGAAAAGTCGTTTTTGACATAAAAGTTGGAAACGCAGCTTTGGACTCTGTCTAGGCTGAAGAGTCGTTTTTTGACAAAAAAGTTGGAAATGCAGCTTAAGGTAGTAAAACGTGATGAGAGCATCAGGTACTCTTACATTATAATAGAACATGAATGTCTGGTGTTCTGAGATACATTAACTGAAGGAAATCATGGAATCTAAGTATTCTAGAAGAGAATCCACTTTTGGACTCTGTCGAGGCTGAAAAGTCGTTTTTTGACATAAAAGTTGGAAACGCAGCTTTGGACTCTGTCTAGGCTGAAAAGTCGTTTTTTGACAAAAAAGTTGGAAATGCAGCTTAAGGTAGTAAAACGTGATGAGAGCATCAGGTACTCTTACATTATAATAGAACATGAAAGTCTGGTGTTCTGAGATACATTAACTGAAGGAAATCATGGAATCTAAGTATTCTAGAAGAGAATCCACTCTGTCTAGGCTGAAAAGTCGTTTTTTTGACATAAAAGTTGGAAACGCAGCTTTGGACTGTCTAGGCTGAAGAGTCGTTTTTTGACAAAAAAGTTGGAAATGCAGCTTAAGGTAGTAAAACGTGATGAGAGCATCAGGTACTCTTACATTATAATAGAACATGAAAGTCTGGTGTTCTGAGATACATTAACTGAAGGAAATCATGGAATCTAAGTATTCTAGAAGAGAATCCACTCTGTCTAGGCTGAAAAGTCGTTTTTTGACATAAAAGTTGGAAACGCAGCTTTGGTCTCTGTCTAGGCTGAAAAGTCGTTTTTGACAAAAAAAGTTGGAAATGCAGCTTAAGGTAGTAAAACGTGATGAGAGCATCAGGTACTCTTACATTATAATAGAACATGAAAGTCTGGTGTTCTGAGATACATTAACTGAAGGAAATCATGGAATCTAAGTATTCTAGAAGAGAATCCACTCTGTCTAGGCTGAAAAGTCGTTTTTTGACATAAAAGTTGGAAACGCAGCTTTGGACTCTGTCTAGGCTGAAGAGTCGTTTTTTGACAAAAAAGTTGGAAATGCAGCTTAAGGTAGTAAAACGTGATGAGAGCATCAGGGTACTCTTACATTATAATAGAACATGAAAGTCTGGTGTTCTGAGATACATTAACTGAAGGAAATCATGGAATCTAAGTATTCTAGAAGAGAATCCACTCTGTCTAGGCTGAAAAGTCGTTTTTTGACATAAAAGTTGGAAACGCAGCTTTGGACTCTGTCTAGGCTGAAAAGTCGTTTTTTGACAAAAAAGTTGGAATTATGCAGCTTAAGGTAGTAAAACGTGATGAGAGCATCAGGTACTCTTACATTATAATAGAACATGAAAGTCTGGTGTTCTGAGATACATTAACTGAAGGAAATCATGGGAATCTAAGTATTCTAGAAGAGAATCCACTCTGTCTAGGCTGAAAAGTCGTTTTTTGACATAAAAGTTGGAAACGCAGCTTTGGTCTCTGTCTAGGCTGAAAAGTCGTTTTTTGACAAAAAAGTTGGAAATGCAGCTTAAGGTAGTAAAACGTGATGAGAGCATCAGGTACTCTTACATTATAATAGAACATGAAAGTCTGGTGTTCTGAGATACATTAACTGAAGGAAATCATGGAATCTAAGTATTCTAGAAGAGAATCCACTCTGTCTAGGCTGAAAAGTCGTTTTTTGACATAAAAGTTGGAAACGCAGCTTTGACTCTGTCTAGGCTGAAGAGTCGTTTTTTGACAAAAAAGTTGGAAATGCAGCTTAAGGTAGTAAAACGTGATGAGAGCATCAGGTACTCTTACATTATACTAGAACATGAATGTCTGGTGTTCTGAGATACATTAACTGAAGGAAATCATGGAATCTAAGTATTCTAGAAGAGAATCCACTTTTGGACTCTGTCGAGGCTGAAAAGTCGTTTTTTGACATAAAAGTTGGAAACGCAGCTTTGGACTCTGTCTAGGCTGAAAAGTCGTTTTTTGACAAAAAAGTTGGAAATGCAGCTTAAGGTAGTAAAACGTGATGAGAGCATCAGGTACTCTTACATTATAATAGAACATGAAAGTCTGGTGTTCTGAGATACATTAACTGAAGGAAATCATGGAATCTAAGTATTCTAGAAGAGAATCCACTCTGTCTAGGCTGAAAAGTCGTTTTTTGACATAAAAGTTGGAAACGCAGCTTTGGTCTCTGTCTAGGCTGAAAAGTCGTTTTTTGACAAAAAAGTTGGAAATGCAGCTTAAGGTAGTAAAACGTGATGAGAGCATCAGGTACTCTTACATTATAATAGAACATGAAAGTCTGGTGTTCTGAGATACATTAACTGAAGGAAATCATGGAATCTAAGTATTCTAGAAGAGAATACACTTTTGGACTCTGTCGAGGCTGAAAAGTCGTTTTTTGACATAAAAGTTGGAAACGCAGCTTTGGACTCTGTCTAGGCTGAAAAGTCGTTTTTTGACAAAAAAGTTGGAAATGCAGCTTAAGGTAGTAAAACGTGATGAGAGCATCAGGGCAAGTCGTGTATAGCTGGTGTTCACTGACAGCCAATGAGATTGCAGCATTATTAAAGCCTGTTTGAGGGGATGAAAATCCCTGTTTTCAGCAT
The DNA here is from genome assembly GCA_038501785.1 of Myoxocephalus aenaeus. Lineage (NCBI taxonomy): Eukaryota > Metazoa > Chordata > Actinopteri > Perciformes > Cottidae > Myoxocephalus > Myoxocephalus aenaeus. Next base: position 6,477 of record JBAMJR010000194.1, read on the forward strand.
CTGAGACTCAAATATTCTCCTGTTTTGTTCTATTCTTGAGTCGTTTTGGGCAAAGCCACACATCAATGATGAAGAGCTAATTATGAATTAATAAGTGTACTGTAATAAGTTTACTGACTGTCACTATTGTAGTGGCAGACAGATTATATAAGTACTTGACTTATTTATGGCTATTTACTTATTATATTACAGTTTTCCTACTTATGAACATGTTAATTACAATTACTTCAATTAAATGTTTCTTTACTGTTAATGGTTCACATATTAATAAGACTTGTAGACATTAGTCCATGAAATATATTTTATTAACCACAACATGACAGTAAATATTGAACACAGAGCCAACAGTCACACAAACACAACACTAAATGTAAACAAATATAATAATGTATATATGCTGTTGTTGCTTTGTCTTCATCAGGATCCTCTGCTGCTGTGAACCGGTCCATGCTGACGTGGTGGAAGCAGGAAGCTGTGAGGACATGACGGCTCAGCTAGACGAGAATAAAGACAAAGATGAGTACAATAGTGTGTGACTTGATGTCATCTTTTTAAAATGTACACAACCAAATGAAGAACATTAAAAAACTGACTTTGATCTCTTTGTTCAGTTGACCGGCTCTGCAGACGTCTCAGGAGGAACCAGGAGGGCCTCTGACTCTACAGAGAACATTGAACATGTTGTTGTTGTTATTGACAGTGAGATGAAGCAGGAATGTAACATGATGTCTGTGACTCTCAGCGAGCTGAACGCTGGATGCTGCCTCCTGAACACAGAGCACCAGTATCTCACTTACAACTATGAATATTTTTAAAGAATGAACCGTTTTGATGGACACTACATATGGATATTTTGAGGATGCAAATACAGGTAAAATAATAAATACCAGGCACTGTGACGGATGAGCTGCTCCTTCTGGCATCAGACACAGGAGCTGCTGGGGAACCGGCTCAGGTCTCTGGTCTCTTTACAGACGGCAAAGCAGAGGCTGCAGGGAGAGAAGGATCACAAAAAAGAATCAATTCATGTTTCATAACTAATAAGCACAGTGAATATGACAGATACTGTTTCAATGAATAGACATAATTATGATTCATTTACCATCTACTTGTGAACCCTGAGTGCAACGGAAACACACTTGTTTGTTATTTATATTTTGACAATACTTTATATTTAAATACACGTCACTTTAACACACACACCTACAGTACAGTTGTTTACAGTACTGCTATCTGTTGTGTTGATTGTGTGACGGTCCCTGTCTCTGTCCATAATCACTGCAGGTGTGCTTTTCTCCCTTTGTCCCTGGAGAGCAGATGACGTGATGCAGAGCACCAGGGGGGACGGCATAAAAGCCCTGCAGTAGCGTTGCTCACGACGCGCAGGTTTTCCTCTCGGATGTAGGCTGAGTGACTCCAGGCCGTTGCTTCGCCTTGTGTTGCGTTGCCTTGTGTTGCCTTGCCCTGTGTTTGCTTCTGCCGGCAACACCTACCTTCCATTTTACACGCCATAAAGGGTAAATATTCTATTATTTTGTAAGAATAAACGTCTTACGCTACCCTCCACTGTGGTCTGTCCGTATTTGTCATGGCCTAAGAGCCGGGTTATGACATTATGTTGTTGTTGGTCTAATGTATGCACCACCCTGCAAGACTAATTCTTCATATGTGTAAAACACACCTGGCAAATAAATGGTTCTGAATACACAAACTACTGTTGGTAAAGGCAGAAAGTATCACATGAATATCTGTTCTTACATAAAGGAAAAGGAGCATAAGGTAAAGACTGATACGTACCCTCATCACGGCTGGGATCAAGTCATAGTCACGAGAAGTAGAACTCCAGAACACGTCAACAGGAGACGGGACGATGAAGTCATGCTTCATGTGGGAGAAGAGCTCACGGTCCAGTGGTGTCGGTCGACGGCAGCACGTTTTCTCCATCACTGATGCAAACAGACTAGAATTACAATGTCATTAAATACACATCTGCTTGTAGGACTCACATCCCCACTAGTATGATGGAAGTGTACGACAGCGTGTACATGTTTCTGTCAGAACAAATAGGACACAGACCCACCCTGGCTTCAGCAGGAGCAGGAGGGGTTTGTGTGGAGCTGGAGGTTGTTCTACTGGAGCTGGAGGTTTTTCTACTGGAGCTGGAGGTTGTTCTACTGGAGCTGGAGGTTGAGCCTCTTGGTCCCTGCAGCACAGTGTTTCTTCACATGAAGATGCAGAGTCATCCTCCTGCTGTCCCACATCTCTGAAGAGTGAAGAGTCTCCTCAAGAAACGCCTCCTGACATCCCAAACAGACATGTGGCATATTATTATTATGTAATAAACAACTCTATCACATTCTGGTGTTCTCTGATTTTTTACAGATCTTGTACTTCAGTAAAACAAATGATATGACATGGTGTAAATAATGTAAATACTCTTTAACAAGTATGAGTCCTGTATATTAGTTGAGTATATGTTGTATAACCTTAATCTGCTAAATAACTAGGACCTCATTAGTAACTCTTTCTGTCACATACATGTGGAGCAGTTAATGTACATGACTGTAAACTACTACTACTACTACTACTATTATAAACTACTACTACTACTACTACTACTACTACTACTGTAAACTACTACTATTATAAACTACTACTATTATAAACTAATACTACTACTACTACTGTAAACTACTACTATTATAAACTACTACTACTATAAACTACTACTACTACTACTACTTGAACCTTGAAGTAACGTTACTCAGCACGTGATTCAAATGAAGCTTAAACAACACTGAAGAAACACCACTAACTTTACAGCTTTCAAGTGAATAACAACATGTCAGCACTTATTCTCATGACATTTCAGGTCATTGTTATTAATTTAAATGACTTACTGTTTCACGTAACGGCCACACAACGGAGAGCTGCAGAAAATACGTGTTGTTTACACTCGTTTCCGGGTTGTGAGTGAAGCAGGAAGGGAGGGGGAGAGCAGGGGGAGGAGCCGGCGAAACTCAAAACGGCTCCACTGCGCCACTAGCGGCCAAATAAATATTACATCGGTAGTGGTTCAGCACTGCCATAGAGAATGAATGGAGGGTCCGTTTAGGGCGTTTAGCTAAAGAATCCCCGGCCGCGCCGCGGGAGACCAGGGTTCGATTGCCTGACGGGGAGTTTTCTACCAGCTGCTAGCAGGCCAACAGTCAAAATCCTCTTGTTTGTCACTCCGCAGAATGAAACGTCTGACAATATTCAAAGTCAACATCTTTCAGCACTGACCGGCGCGAAGGATACGGTTCAATCTTCTCTGTGAAGGGGGGCTCTGCGGGGGATTCCAGCGAAAGGAGTGGGGGCTTTGCGGGGGATAAGCGCATGCACATAGGGGTTTGCGGCCGGCCGCAAGGTTGATGGTTCGAACCCAGCTGTCCTGGTGTCCTGATGCTGGACTTGCATGAAGTCACCAGTCATCTGTCCTGGGTGCCTGGTGCTGAAAAGGACTATGTGAAGTCACCAGACAGCTGTCCTGGTGCTGAAAAGGACTATATGAAGTCACCAGACAGCTGTCCTGGTTGCCTGGTGCTGAAATGGACTATGTGAGGTCACCAGACAGCTGTCCTGGTGCTGAAATGGACAGACAGCAGCTGGACAGCCTGAGCTTTATGGTCCATGTTCAGTTATTTATTTATTGTCATTCTCATTCACATCTGTATGAAGCTGCACATCTGTCCTGGTCTCCTGATGCTGGACTTGCATGAAGTCACCAGACAGCTGTCCTGGGTGCCTGGTGCTGAAAATGACTATATGAAGTCACCAGGACAGATGTGTGGTGACTTCATATAGTCATTTTGCCTGGTGCTGAAAATGACTATATGAGGTCACCAGACAGCTGTCCTGGTGCTGAAAATGACTATATGAGGTCACCAGACAGCTGTCCTGGATGCCTGGTGCTGAAAAGGACTACATGAGGTCACCACACATCTGGACTGGACTACATGAGGTCATCAGACAGCTGTCCTGGATGCCTGGTGCTGAAAAGGACTACATGAGGTCACCACACATCTGGACTGGACTACATGAGGTCATCAGACAGCTGGACAGCCTGAGCTTATTGCCATTCTTGTGTCACCATTTCTATCATAATGTGGAGAGTTTGTATTTAAGATCATATAAGAAATAACCCAGTCCCTGATGCTGGACTGCATGAGGTCACCAGACAGCAGCTGGACATCCTGAGCTTCATGGTCCATGTTTAGTTATTTATTGTTATTCTCATGTCACCATTTCTATCATAATGTGGAGAGCTTGTCTTTAAAATCCTAGAAGAAATAATAAAGCTTCAAACAAAGTTCAGATTGCAAGACTTTTATTCATTATATTAAAAAAACTCAACATGAATGATGCCAAATAATAATAATTAAAGAAATACAAAGGAATAAGATATAACTATTATATATATGTATGATGTAACCCCTTGTGTCTTTCCCTCATCTCCTCTTCAGTTGTTCCACTGACTAACGTGCAGTAAGTCACTCATGAATGTGAATGTGGACAGAGTCAAGTCTTCTGGGTTCATGCAGAGACGTACTGCGTCATCTGCTTGCAGGTTTTGCTGCCGGGCCGAGGCTGCCTTCCTCTTCCTGTAGGACCTGGACCTGGACCTGGACCTGGGTGGTCCAGGAAGAGGAGGCTGACCGGCAGGAGGAGGAGGAAGAAGGCCAGCAGAGGACAGGCTGCTCCCCATCTGGAGGAGGAGGGAGACCCCGGATGAGGGTCCTGGCTGCTCATCAGGGACCTCAAAGTGGAAGGCTGTCCTTGTCCCAGCTGAACAGAGGACAGCCCTTTGGCTGGAGGGAGAGGCTGGACGGCAACAGCTGCTGCAGGGAGAGAACCTGGAGACAAACAGAGTGTTCTTAGACTTTCATCAAACAATAAATCACAGAACAGATTAGAAAACACCAGAACAGCTTCATGTTGCTTCATGTTTTTAGGCTCCCATACAGCTTCATGCAGCATCACGGCAGCTGACAGGAGGAGACTAAACAAACTGGTGAGGAAGGCCAGCAGCGTGCTGGGGCGTCCTCTGGATACTGTGGAGGTGGTGGGAGACAGGAGGATGATGCTAAGCTATCACCTGGTGGAGGTGGTGGGAGACAGGAGGATGATGCTAAGCTATCATCCATGATGAACCACGCCTCCCACCCCATGCAGGACTCTCTAGCAGCGCTGCACAGCTCCTTCAGTCACCGGCTGATTCATCCCCGGTGTCTGAGGGAGAGGAACCACAAGTCCTTTCTTCCCGAACACACTGAGCTCTCAGGAGACCACTAACACTGAATCATTTTTGGACACTTGGGCACTTTATTCACCGTGGACACTTTAACTGCACTCACCTGGTGCAATATAAATACATTTAAGTACTTTATATGCTCTTATTCCGTCTGTATATTTAATTTAAAATTGCTACTGTATTCTTCTCTTACTGTTTTTACTACTGTTTATTGTTATTCTATTTATATTACTTGATTGTTTTACTATGTGTCTCTATTGTGTGCAAGGCTGCTGTAATCCTGCAATTTCCCCACTGCGGGACTAATAAAGGGTTATCTTATCTTACCTCACCACTGGGTCAGGGTCCTCTGGTTCACTCAAACAGCTGGATCTCCGTCTGAGCCATCAGCCTCGTGGCCAGCACTGCCTCCTGGATGTTCACGTAGTCCTCCAGGACCAGAGACCACGTAGTCCTCCAGGACCAGGACCATCAGAAGGCAGCTGAGAGAGTCGTAGAGAGAACAGCTGGTTAATCAGTTACAGTGTTTTATTTACTCACATCAGTTTGTAATAAAACATTTTTATCAGACAACTTCATTACAACTCTACTGAACTGTTGACTTACTTTCATATGAATGAAACAGGTTCATTTCTCTTGGTGTACATGAATAATTATAATAATGACAGATAATATATATTATTAATAATATATAATATAATAACAGTGTATTAGATAGACAGTGGGTAACACATAATATACAATTATATAATACTATAATATATATATTAATATAATATGTATTAATATATATGTAATATATAATATATAATAAAGTGCATTGAACCGACAGCAGTGTGTTAGCAGCTCAGCTTGCTGCAGGAGCTACACACGTCAACAACAACACGTCAACAACACGTCAACAACAGGTTTAAACAGCAGCGACGTCCGCTGGTTAACACGGCGTCATAATAAACTGACTATAATAATATATAATCTATAATAAAGTGCATTGAACAGACAGCAGTGTGTTAGCAGCTCAGCTTGCAGGAGCTACACGTCAACAACAACACGTCAATAACACGTCAATAACAGGTTTAAACAGCAGCGACGTCCGCTGGTTAACACGGCGTCATAATAAACTGACTATAATAATATATAATCTATAATAAAGTGCATTGAACAGACAGCAGTGTGTTAGCAGCTCAGCTTGCAGGAGCTACACGTCAACAACAACACGTCAATAACACGTCAATAACAGGTTTAAACAGCAGCGACGTCCGCTGGTTAACACGGAGTGGACCAGCTGGTTAACACGGAATGGACCAGCTTGGTGTCGCTGCAGTCCCCTCCACCGGCAGCGACCCGGTTCCTGGCGTCCTTCATGACGGCCGGCTGGTTCTTGGGCCGGCCCAAACGAGCTCGCTCCTGCTGTCGGGAGACATCCTCGGCCTCATCAGAGGCTTTCAGCAACAGGTCATTGGACGCAGTCCTCTTGAATAGTGGCATGTTGTCATGATGTTGGTTTGTCTAGGTGTCCTGTCTTATTGTGAAGTCCTTGTCTTGGGTATCCTCTGTGTTCCTGCACTTCCTCCCCTGTGATTGTCGGTGATTGTCTGTCTGCCCTGTTCCCTGATTGTGTATTCCTTTCACCTGTGCTGCCCTCAGTGTTTCCACCTGTTCCTCCTTACCCTCCTCTTGTATTTAAACCCTGTCTGTCTCCTGCCCCCTTGTCGGATTGTACTGGTTTTTCCCCCGTCTGTTACCCCTGTCGTGAAAATAAATTTACTTTCAACCGTTGCAGCTGCGTTTGGGTCCTCTCCTTCCCCACACCTGACAGAACAATCCGACCCAACATGGACCCAGCAGTTGACTCCGCATTGCTGGCTCAGTGTCTGTCAGTCCTGAGTGATCAGATCCAGCGGAGCGCTATGGACTTCGCCAATTTCCAGGCCAAGGCAGCACGACTGGGGTTGTTCGATACAGCTCGGGTGACCTTCCCGGCGGTCTCAACTCCGGCCTTCCAGTTTGGCGTCCGGCTGTCTCCAGACGCCGACTCCCCGGGGGTGTCCCGGCCAACCTCGGCTTCCCCGACAACGCCCCGGTCAACTCCAGATGCCGGTTTTCCGACAGCGGGTCGGTCTCCCCCAGCTCCGGTCGCAGCCTCTGCGCCGTTGCCAACGCCGTTGCCAGTGCCGCTGCCAGCCCCAGCCCCGGTTTCTGCCTCTGCACCGTCAGTCGGTGTCCTGCTGCCTCCTCGCAGCCGTCCAGTGTCTCCGCTGCCTCCTCGCAGCCGTCCAGTGTCTCCGCTGCCTCCTCGCAGCCGTCCAGTGTCTCCGCTGCCGCCTCGCAGCCGTCCAGTGTCTCCGCTGCCGCCTCGCAGCCGTCCAGTGTCTCCGCTGCCGCCTGGCAGCCGTCCAGTGTCTCCGCTGCCGCCTGGCAGCCGTCCAGTGTCTCCGCTGCCGCCTCGCAGCCGTCCAGTGTCTCCGCTGCCGCCTCGCAGCCGTCCAGTGTCTCCGCTGCCGCCTCGCAGCCGTCCAGTGTCTCCTGCTGCCGCCGCCGCCCTGCGGCCGTCCCTGTGGCCGTCCCTGCGGCCGTCCCTGTCCCCCCTAGTGTCCCCTCCAGGGTTTCCTCCAGTGTCCCGTTCCCCTCTAGTGTCCCCTCCAGGGTTTCCTCCAGTGTCCCGTTCCCCTCTAGTGTTCCCTCCAGGGTTTCCTCCAGTGTCCCGTTCCCCTCTAGTGTTCCCTCCAGGGTTTCCTCCAGTGTCCCGTTCCCCTCTAGTGTTCCCTCCAGGGTTTCCTCCAGTGTCCCGTTCCCCTCTAGTGTTCCCTCCAGGGTTTCCTCCAGTGTCCCGTTCCCCTCTAGTATTCCCTCCAGGGTTTCCTCCAGTGTCCCGTTCCCCTCTAGTATTCCCTCCAGGGTTTCCTCCAGTGTCCTGTTCCCCTCTAGTGTCCCCCCCAGAGTCCCCAGTGCCAGAGCCAGGTGTCCCCCCAGAGTCCCCAGGTCCAGAGCCCTGTTCCCCAGAGCGCGGCTCTGGTTGCCGTCCTCCGGCCCGTCCCCCGGACTGCCTGAGCCCGCCTGGTGCCCGTCCTCCGGTCCGTCCCCCGGACTGCCTGAGCCCGCCTGGTGCCCGTCCTCCGCCCCGTCCCCCGGACTGCCTGAGCCCGCCTGGCGGCCGTCCTCCGGCCGCCCCCCCGGACTGCTGTTGTCTCCTGGTCCCTCCTCCGTCGCCCCTCCACCCACCCTAGGGGACTGTTTTTTGTTCTGTTTTGGGGTCGTCTGGGATACGCCCCTTGAGAGGGGGGTACTGTCATGATGTTGGTTTGTCTAGGTGTCCTGTCTTATTGTGAAGTCCTTGGCCGTTTCTCAATACCCAAGTACACAAGTACGGACTTGTGAACTTCTGAAGTCTGGACTTGGAGTCTGGACTTGAAGTCCAGACTCCAAGTCCAGACTTCAGAAGTACGGTGAATTGGAACGGAAGCTTACTTGATGACGTCATCACGTTGGCAGCTCTTTCTTCACGCACGTATATTTAAAGAGCCAGTGGCGGGAAAAGGTATAGAAGATTGCTGTGGATACAACGTTATGTTAGATATAATATATATTAGATATTAATTTATTTGATGTAATATATATTAGATATAATGCCGTTATGATAAAGCTGCTTCTGATTATTTTATATATATATATATATATATATATATATATATATATAATTATAGATATATAATTATAGATATATTATATAATATTACACATCTATATATTACAGATATATAATATATATATATTAATATATTAGATATAATGCCGTTATAATAAAGCTGCTTCTGATTATTATATATATATATATATATATATATATATATATATATATATATATATATATATATTACACATCTATATATTATAGATATATTATATATAATAGTAATGGATCGGACCCGGAGGATTGCGGTTGCGGTCGGCCATCTCTATCAAGAAGCCGAAGAGGAGGCGAATCCTTCAAAGAAGAGCCGTGATGCAGCGGAGGACGGAGAGGAGACGTCCCTTAACAGCATCTTTATTGCTTTGTAAGTCTGTCTTAACATTACACTTTGTTTTAACCAGGCTACCCATTTTTCTTCTTTGTAACCTGTCCTCCCACTTACAGGTAGACTTGACAGTTCCCAAAGAAATAATGTGGTTTAATAGTGTATATAACTTAGATTTAATGTTTTAGGGACTTGATCATTTAGTTTAATGTAGTTTCTGCTGTTGTACTCTACTGGTTATACTGGGAGGTGTATCTAATATATATTCTTTCATATTGGATGAAGGAAATACCTCAAAAACTAGATTACATAGAAAATACCTTTACATTAGAACACTGCTCATGTAAACATTTATTGCATGGCTGTTGCAATATAAATATATAATCTACCGAGGCCTAATAAGATGGCAGGCAGAAGAGGTTTGATAAAGTAACATTATAAAAGTATTTAAATATTACATCCATTAGGCTATATTTCACATACACACCTACCATGTGTCTTCTTGGTCCGCAAACATCAAGAGGTTGATCATCAGTGCAGTTAGATACACAAACACCACTACACATTAAACTAAGGTACCTGAACCTCATCTGTGTCTCGTACATTAGTCATTAACCAGGACAGACACAACAGTGTTCATGTCTACGATCCAGAGATCATGGAGGCTGCAGTGACTTCTGCACTCTGGTGAGATAGGTGTGTGTTTTACACTGCCTGTCGACCAGTAACATACACAGAAACCTTCTCCAGCATAAGCAAGCACACGTCAGATATTAATACTGGTAGACTTCAACAATTCATACTTAGAAATCATTATTTATTATTATTATTAAATAGTCAAAACACAAATACATATACTACATACATTAATGTTACAACAATGTTTCAAAATAATATCCTGTTTTTTAACAGGACCAAAGTCCTGTTCAGCGGTATGTGCAACTGAAGGACCATGTCCCGATTCTTTCTGTGTTCTGGTCTGAAGCTGACCTGAGACCAGCCTTCAGGCTCTCCAGGAACAGGATCAACATGGTCTGAAGCTGACCTGAGACCAGCCTTCAGGCTCTCCAGGAACAGGATCAACATACTGGTCTGAAGCTGACCTGAGACCAGCCTTCAGGCTCTCCAGGAACAGCATCAACATGGTCTGAAGCTGACCTGAGACCAGCCTTCAGGCTCTCCAGGAACAGGATCAACATGGTCTGAAGCTGACCTGAGACCAGCCTTCAGGCTCTCCAGGAACAGCATCAACATGGTCTGAAGCTGACCTGAGACCAGCCTTCAGGCTCTCCAGGAACAGCATCAACATGGTCTGAAGCTGACCTGAGACCAGCCTTCAGGCTCTCCAGGAACAGCATCAACATGGTCTGAAGCTGACCTGAGACCAGCCTTCAGGCTCTCCAGGAACAGGATCAACATACTGGTCCAGATGCTGCCCCGGCAAAACAACCATGGATGGAGCCATGAGCTTGAGCTGCTGGTGACGGTGTGCTGGCTGCTTGTGGAGCCTCCTACAGGGTCACCGCAGACATCTCTGCCATGCCACCGTGTGCAGGACCGTCCACAACGTGGTGGAGGAAATGATGACGATCCTCCATAGAGTTGTGCATTTCCCCAAAGCAGAGGAGATGGAGGAGGTGGGGCCTTGCCGGCATGAGGCGCTCCGCTGTGCTGCCGGTGCCATCGATGGGTGTCACGTCCGGATTCCTCCTCCTGCAGAGCACAAGAGGGCATTATATATATATATATAAAACAGAAAACGGAGCGGGATCAGAGGAAGGCTTGCTGCCCAGAAGGACTGCCTCATGTCTGGGTCAACATGACTACTTGTAGATACTAAACCTCCCCAGATGAAGTTATGTCCACTGGAAGAACATAGTTCTTTTGCAATGTTCTTCTTCTTGTTCTGTATAATTGAAATGTAACTGCCTGACTGTAAATAACTATCTGTAAACAACAGGACTTTGTAATTGTTTGTTGTTGTAAATATACACAATTGCTTGAATATCCTGGGTTGAAAATCAAACAATACATTTATTTACAAGCTTCTCATTCTATATGGGCCCAGGTTTCCTCAGATGTCCCTTCATTAAAATTGTAGGTTATAATGCACATTGATAGAGCATAATCAGTCTGCACAATATGGATAGAGAGGAGCTAACAAGTCGGTCAGAAGTTAAAAGACAGGGCTCTAGGTCAACGTTAAAGTTAAATTAAAATGTAATTGTAATAATAAAACGGATTTAACGTTACCTGTAAACAAACAATAGACTATTGAGACCAAAAGATTGTTCGTTAGATTCAACCAAACCGAATTATAGCTCATGTTTAACCGTTCAACGGAGACGTCAATACCACCGGCAAATTTCAAAAAGACTTCCCGACATCAGGCTGTTCTAGCCGGGCCCCGTGACGCTGAGCCCCGGTGCTGGTTTACTGACGGTCCCGCTAGCGGCTCCGACATCGCCGGAGCAAATTTTTAAATCGGCTGAATCTCGACAAACCGAAGACCAATTTGATTCTTAAACAACTAACTTATCGCCTAAAAACATCCTAAAATTACTTTGTGTGACTTAACAGCAGTAGTATTTAGAAAGTTTCAACTTACAGTTGTGTTGTCTCCGCCGCCATTTCTTCTGTTTGCTGGAGTGAAATGCATTCTGGGATATTTGGCCGTTCAAAGTACACACAAGTCAGCATCGATGCAGGCTCGGTAAAATGGGAGGAGCGAGCCACATCCGGGCATTTTCACCGTGCTTGGCTCGATGCAAACTTTGAATTGGAACAGTACTTGGGCTCGGACTGATGACGTTTCAGAAGTTCACGAGTACACAAGTACAGAGAAGTACACATATTGAGAAACGGCCCTTGTCTTGGGTATCCTCTGTGTTCCTGCACTTCCTCCCCTGTGATTGTCGGTGATTGTCTGTCTGCCCTGTTCCCTGATTGTGTATTCCTTTCACCTGTGCTGCCCTCAGTGTTTCCACCTGTTCCTCGTTACCCTCCTCTTGTATTTAAACCCTGTCTGTCTCCTGCCCCCTTGTCGGATTGTACTGGTTTTTCCCCCGTCTGTTACCCCTGTCGTGAAAATAAATTTACTTTCAACCGTTGCAGCTGCGTTTGGGTCCTCTCCTTCCCCACACCTGACACATGTAGTCCATCTGTTCACAGAGAAGAGACAGGAGGAGGACACGATAAGCCCTGTGGCAACACAGTAGAAATACATGCTAACACAGCAGTAATACATCATCATGCAGTATTCTGCTGTGGTCATAACCATAATAATCACAACCACACAGGAGGAAATAATCACAACGTATAATTATAACAAACACACTGTTTTGTATCTGAATCGCCTGGTTTTATTCTGATAACACTCTGTTAACTTTCCTGTAAAGCATTTAAATAATGCACATATTACTGTTTGAATGATTTAAATGATGTCCATATTACTCTGTTATTTTACTGCGCGAGACATGTAATAAATGTCCATATTACTCTGTTATTTTACTGCGCGAGACATGTAATAAATGTCCATATTACTCTGTTATTTTACTGCGCGAGACGTGTAATGAATGTACATTAAAGTATTCTCCAGTAAATGTGGAGCGCCGTTACGTTCATACAGTGTGAGTGTGTCTCCTTACCGTTCGAGTTGTTAATCAAATAAATATTTGAAAAGACGGTAGAGTTGAAGAGTTTTCTCCTGTGAAAGTTCAGTAGAAGGTCCGTTGCTTCATACAGGTGTCGGTGTCTGTGTCGGTGTTCCCTTTTTAAAACTCCTCGCTGCGCCGCGCTGGCTCCTCCCCCTGCTCTCCCGCAGCAGCCCCCTGAGCAGCCAATCAAAGGCGGCTTGCAAAAGTAGAACGTCGAATCAGAGCAGTAACAGCGCCAGTAACTAAGTAGAACTTGCCAATCCTGGGAGGGGGCGGGCTTTGCGAGGTAGAAGGAGGTAGAACTCTAAGTAGAACTCAGGTAGGCCCAAGACCTTCTCCCTAGAGGATGACACGCAAATTCGTGAAGCGTTCCTTATTTCTGCTTTTTTATATATATATATTTTTTTTACAATACTATGTATATTTTGCAGTGGCGGGCCGTCAGGGCCAGCTCAGCCTTCTCTGCTGGCCTAAACAGATTTTAAAATTGAATTTATTTTTATTTTTATTTTAATAATAAAAAAAAGTAAAAAAAAAAAAAAGTGAATAAAAAAACAAATTGGAATTTAAAAAAAGAAATTGAATAAAAAAAATAAAAAAAAATACACTACATGTATTATAATTATTTTCTCATTGCACAGCTCCTGTCTTGTCTGTCCTCCTGCCTGTCGTCTGCTCCAGCAGGCGGAGTTCATGTGACTTGATGACATTTTGTATTTAAGATGGGCAAATCTGTGCAAGCACTTCCACTTCCACAGCTTCTGGGACACAACAAGGATGCAAGGAAGAACCATCTGGACTACGGGGATACCATGACTGCTCACTGGAAGTCTTTTATATTGCCTCAACTTGAGCATTGGCTTGTGTTTACATTCAGTAAGTGCTACTTGTTGGGGCGGTTCAACAAGACAAATTCTACGGATTACAACGGAAGATAGATCTCAATGAAATCACATTCAGATAACCTCAAACTGAGACACCGATGATTCTTTTGTTCATAAGTGCTTCTCTTTGGGGTTGTCTTACTTATGACAATCAAATTGGATTGAATACACTGCAGTTTTCCTCTCTGTGTCCAGATTTGGTCATTTTGATTACCCTTACAAAAACACTAACTTTGTTTTCCACTGCAGTAAGTGCTTTTTGTTGGGGTAGTTTTGCTGATCTTTGCATCTTCAAGTATGTAAGCGGCATGTCATTTGAAAACTCCAGTGAGATGTGCTCTACTAAGATAGATCTCAATGAAATCACATTCAGATCATGTCAAACGGAGACACTGATGATTCTTTAGTTCATACGTGCTTCTCTTTGGAGTTGTCTTGGTTGTGTGTTCTTCAACAGACATATCAAGGGGCAACTGCACATGCTTTCTAAGTCCTCATACTACCCTAACTTGAGCATTGACTGTTGAATTCAGTAAGTGCTAAATGTTGGGGCAGTTTTAAGTGACTAAATCCACAGAATGGAAGAAGAAGAAGACAGAAGAGGACATATTTAAAAAGAAGCCAGAAGAAGACTGTGTGGAAAGCGCTCTCAGATCACAAAGAGAGCCACTGGTGATGCTGGTGTTCATAAGTGCTTCTCTTTGGGGTTGTCTTGGTTGTGACAGTCAGATCGGATTGAATGCAGTACAGTTTTCCTCTCGAGTCCAGATTTGGTCTCTATGACTACCCTTACAAATACTGCATTGAAAGACAAAGTTAGTGTAAGTGCTTTTTGTTGGGGTAGTTTTGCTGATCTATGCATCTTTGAGTATGTAAGCTGTATGGCGTTTGAAAACTCCAGTGAGATATGCTCTTCTAATTTAGTCCGTCATTCTGCATTGGTTTCACATTCAGATTTGTTGTCTATTGTTTCAGAAGCTGTCTTTGGTCTTATGCTGGAATGTGCCTTTTGGAGTAGATATACAGTGCTAACTACATGTGTTTGTGTTGCTTCAAAGTACTGCTGATGGAGCTGCAACTGCAAGCCACCATGTGGCAAAGAGTGGCACCAAGACGACTCATTGCAGTCTAATTGACCATAATAATAATATTGTGTTAATATAACCAGAAGAAATACTATTGGTATACTATTATATATACACACCGTTGGCTTATTACTATGCTATATGTACACTACATACTACAAATATTTAAAAAGTATTACCAGTACCCTAAATGCTGAATGAACTTCTATAGTTACGTTAAAATATAGTTACGGCAAAATATAAGAGACGTTTGAATTCTGATGAGACTCAACCCGTATCTCAGAGTTTGAAAATGTAACTTGCTGCAGAGATGCAAGAGATAGTTCAAATCTGAAAACCTCACAGTGAAGGCCCAGTTCCATCACATATATATCCAGTCGCTCAGTACAAAGAATATACATATATATTTTGTCTTCACAGATACATACAATGAGGCTCGACTGGTCCTCGCGAAGGCCCTGCAGACCTCAGACCTCCTAACGGAGGATGAAGTGGAACACAAAAGGAGGAAAAAGTAAATATACATAATGTGTATCTTTTTATCTTTGAACATTTTATTTTGCTAAATTAGTTTAGTTTTGATTTAATATTTTTTTTTTTTTAACAGTGGACTCTGATCACCTGTAGTCACCCATGTTACATACACACTAAATTCATATAGAGCTTCTTGTTGTTCATTACATTCCTTACACAAGGAATGTGTAATGAATTACTATTCCTTACACAAGTTCTTTTGTTCAACAGAACCACAAAAAGATTCCTAACGGACAGTAAAAGCGACATGGAGCAACCTGAAAGCTCTCGGTCAAAGAAAAAAAAAAAAGAAAAAAGAGTCGCACTGCCTGCTGCCCCACACATTCATTCTCCACCTTCCTTTTCCTTACCATCGACTCCATCAAACAGGCCTCAGCCTCATCAGCCTGCTTTCAGTCGTAAGAATTAAAGATGAGCAGGTTGATGGAAACTATATTCTTTCTGCATAGTGGATTGAAAAGCAAGGTGTATTGCAACTTCACAATACGATTCTGCTTATGTGCATTATTTATTTTCTCTTTCCACTGAGTACAACACCTTCCACATTCATTCTCTCTGCCTAAACCCTCCTTCTGACCTTGTAGCAGCACCAATGACGCCCAGAAGACAGAGTTGGTCCCAGTCCTGGTCGGCCCAAAGTCTGACGACAGCTTGCTCGCCTGCATGTGAATGTAAGTGTTGTCATCATTTAGCTGCGTCTTCAGTGACACCACAAACTTATTTGACATAAAAGTTCCAAGTAAATAAAAGATAAATCTAATCCCTCCTACACATTCACAGCAAAATCAGTAGTGTTACTTAGTGTTAATTTTCCGGTGTAAAATATTTTGAGTTGATCAGTGTTGTTTTGGGTGTTCATTAAGCACTCGCAGTGCTGAAATAGCTCTGGGGGCGGGGTTGTTTCAGTGAGTTAACGCAATGCACTCCTGACTGAGTTATCTACACATCCGGTTTTTTCGCGGTCTTTCTTTTTCAACTGACAGTGAAGGTGGAGAAAGTGTCCGGAGTATTCTTTCATTTCAGGAGGTAAGAACGAAATATATTTACTTATGCAGGCTGTTTATCTTTATATAGCATGATGTGTTGACGTCAAGTGTGGTGTAATGTGATTTATTTGTCATTGAGTCTGGTGGCTAATACAAATTTAGGTTAACATACTAGTTAACATTATTTAATTAAGGGGCATTTTTAGATGCCCAAAGTTAAATAGTTTTGCTACGTGGAAGTTAATTATTGTCAACCATTAAATACAGTTGTAACTAATATGGTTAGCTCATATAACAGTTAGGTTAATGCTAATGTTTAAATGTTAGCTAACATTATCTCGCATTGAAACGTTCTTAAACATGACCGCTACGTGGTTGAAGAGAGGAGAAATAAGTCACCGGTCCAGCATATTTCACAACAGGCCAAAACAATAATTAGCCTTTTTGTGTATTGAGAAAATGTATGCTACAATATTTTGCAATCAGAAATGCAACCTTACAACATGACAGGACAGAAACGTTCGCGCCACAGCAGTCTCGACGGTTAATGGGTTTGTGTCACTGCCGTCTTGAGCGGGACCGCTGTCTCGAGCACTAATGTTACTAGCTTCCCGGCATTGCGGTCTCGAGCGCCGTCAGTTTCGCGGGCACGGCACGCAGTGTCTTCATAGTCTCGCAGCACTGCCGTCTCGAGGGTTACTACTGCTTTCCGGCATCGTTGTAACGAGCGCTGCCACACGGTTTGCGCTGCCACACGGTTTACTGTAACTCTCTTGCATTACACCGGCGTCTAGTTTCTTCATGGCAGCACGGGGCATCTACACAAAGCGTGTGTATGTGCGCGAGCGTGTGCTAAACTGCTACACTGACAGTAGACCTATAGCCTGTAACGTTGGCCACTTGTTTCATTTGAGATATGTTTAATAACTCCTTGCCTCGTGAAAGTTTAACAACTAGTTTTTTCCACCATTGGCAGTTTCTGCAAGATGTCCTCATGTTGCTGAAGGTGAAATACCACTCTACAAAGAAGTACATCAGATTACAGCGAGAATTCACATACTTGGAATTCATCAGTGCAGGTCAGTAACATCTTGTGTACGCACAATGTTTAAGTGGCAGTTTTTTCCCAAGATATTTTCTGTGCTGTGTATTGTTTATAGGAAATTCATAATGTTTAATAAAAAAAAATCATTTTACTTATTATTTTCTTATGATGTCAGTATAGAGCAGTAAACTTCTTGCTGCCTTTTTGGTTTATTTTGACATAAATACAGGAATCATTGATAATTAATATTTGGATGCTACTTCTCACTGTTACTTTGTGAGACTGTTTTCAAATTCCCAAATCTGGATTTTCTTGGTTGCTTGGCTAAAAATGTAAGGTTTTCCACAACTGGAAAACAGTTTGTCTGTCATGGCAGTTATAAACATTAGTAGCTGACGATGATGTGTTTAGTTTATAACTTGCTTATAACATTTTCTATTTTGTCTTTTACACTGTCATGTTGGTAATGGCTAAATTGCAACATCATACTGCTGCTGTTAACAAATCAAAGTGCAATTTCAGATACGTTTTTATAGATAATTTCGTGGATCAGTCAGCCGTTATGTGCAGTTAAAACCTGTCTGTTTTCTTTATCTCTTGTCATGCTTATCATCCTGTAGTCAAAAACAAGTTTGGGCTTCATGATGCAGCTGAACTTCACATTTTTGATGAAGCTGACACAGCTGTGGAGGAAGACATCCTTCTTGAACTAATAGAGTCCAATCCAGATTTATGCCTGACAGTGCGTGACAGCACTTCAGATGAAGGTAGGTTTCATTACTAAATGTGTTGTAAACAATGCTCAGGGTTTATCTGATGTGAAGCCCTTTTATGTCTGTGTGACTACAGTAACAAAGTAGATGAACAAAGAAACAATATTTAAGCAAAAGAATGATCACCATCCATTTGCCAAAACCTTTTTTCTTCTTCTTTAGATCATTCAACACCATCTTCCTTCACGGAACCCACGTCACATTCTTCAAGTGACAATGACCTCTACAGTCAAAGACACATGGGGATTTTGACAGGCAGAAATATATCCACCTCTGACATCATGAACAGGTCTACCACAGAGGTTTCTGATTCAGAGGCTGCAAAAGAGGTACTTGAGAGCAGTAGATGTCAGTTAGTTTTTACTCAAAAGATTTCATCAAGAAATTTGTTAAACTGAATTACACTTCTCACTAATATAAGGACATTTAGATTGGTGAATGCCAAATTGACAAAGTTAAGAACTTTAATAAAGTAAAAATCCACCCAGGGTTTCGCTGTTGCGTAGCTTTCTATTATGTAACTCTTCTTTCCATACATATTTATTAAATTAGGTTATCATTCACATTCATGAAATCGGGCCTTCCCTTTAGTAGTGTAGACTATATTGCTTACTTTGGCTTTAACATGCCCTACATATATGAAATTGTTGGTTCATTACCAGATTTTTTTCTTTTTTAAACCTTCCTCTGGTGCAAGGAATTTCTTTTAACCTTATTCTGAACGGACCAATTTGTGTCTATTGTTGTTTAAATGAGTTTGATCCCGGAAGACTGAATTGTACATTAAAAACATTTCTCTTTTGTGAGTAGATGGTAGAAAATGCCTTGCTTACAAAACCTGGAGGTCAGGACGTCCTCGAAGAGTACAAGTCAGAAAATTCGTTAAAGCACCGCACCCGCAGACAGCTTGTCAACATATTGGCTAGCCATATGACTGAAATGCATGGGTAAGTGTTTCTTCAACAAATTTTAAAATTCTAAACCATTTTAGACTGAAAGGGTGTATATTAAGAATGAATGTCATTTATTTTCAGAATGCATGGCATATAATTAACAAAGGTGGGGCCCTATAGTCATTAGAGAGGCATTCTAATTTAATGTTTTATTTTCGTCTTTACTCTAAAGGAGGATTCCTTCCCGTAAACAGAAGGAGAAGTTTGCCCTGGGAATCATCACACTCTTTCCTTCGCTAAAGGATCCCTTTTCTCCAAAGGGCTATGTAAGTTTAAAAAAAGTATTACTTCCAGAATACAGACTGGATTTACAGACTTGAGTTTTGGGGTTTTCTTCAAAACATCAAAAGAATGGACATACAAACAAACACACAGAAAATATTCTATATATTGGTTTGATGGATATTGTTAAGTAATTCATTCACAATCCAATAATTGCCTTTTTTATAAGATCAATGAATGACCTGTCTAACTATATATATTTAAAATAACTTCACAGGAGCACTTCTATGATGGGGAAAAAAGCACAGGATATTTAGCATGGCGCCTCAAGACCATGTCGAGGAATAAATATCAACGGCCAAGCAAGGCAGAGAGCACAGGGCCTCAAGTACAGGGACCAAACCGCCGGAGATCAGCAGCCACAGTGTCTCAGCAGCTTGATGGAGATGCCTTTAGGGAGGCTATATCATTTCTTGTTCACTCTCCTGATGAAACAAGTGTCTTTGAGAAGATGAAGATGACCTTACAACATCGCCAGGACCTAGTCCGTGACCCGCAGAGAACCACAGATGTCTTAAAAACATTTCCCCGTTTTTTAGATGTCAAAGGACTAGTGAGTTGTGCATCTTTTATGTATTCATTTGTTTGGATATTAGAAGTTAACAGTGCCTGCTTGATTAAAAATAAATAATGTTTTGCATCTATGTATGATCAACAGCTGAATCAAGACTTCATGCTGCTGTTTGGTGCTGAAACAGCCTCCAAGATGCTTGAAAAGTGGGATACAGCATTCAAGCCCAAGGTCATCAAAGAGGCCAAACACCTGACGCAGACAGCTGAGCTGTGCTGACTTCTGACGGCTGCTGAGAAACTTGCAGAGAACGAGCACACCAGTAAGTTACATGAAATGCTTATGTTTGAGATGTTTATGTTCATGAGATGTTTATATTCCAAATGGCTGGTGCTTTTATCTTTGTGCATTCCAAGTACATACTAATTACTTCTTTTGACTCGTTTTTGCTCCTGGTAGACTGGGACAGTGACATGGCTTCTCTGCTGCTCCTTCTCCATCTCTTGCCACCCACAGCTGGACGGAAGAGGATCAAAATAAGTCCCAGTGATGCAGTGGGCAAAATGTTGCACTTTCACAAGGTATGTCTCATCTGATCCCACAAGCCAGTTTTTGTGTTATTTACTCAATTAAAAACAACAGATATGAGTTTGCAAAAAAATTAAATAACTAATCTAAATGTCTCAACGTTGCAAACTTCACAAGAATTCCTAAACATCAAGGACTTTGACACACACACACACACACACACACACACACACACAGTAGCAACTCAACTCTTCTTTTGTCTTATTGACCCAAGTGTGCAGTGATCAGTTGAAAACTTGCAAATTCTTTCTTTTTCTATTCTGCTTTAAAGTGATAATTCTGATTCTTACCTCATTGGGAGTATTTTCCTCCCAATGAGGAAGGAACACACTCACAGTAAAGTGCATGTTTTTGAGACTAGGGGGTAAACTGGTCAAACTGGTGGATCTATTAAGCTGTCAAGGAACAGCACGTACCACTGTGTGACTGATAATTTGAACTGCCACTCTAAGGTGTTTGTTATTCTGTTTTTTTAGTCATGCTGCAGCATCGTTGAACACCTGCAGGGCAGAGAGGCTAAACAACCATACATCCTTGCTGTTGGCCGAACCCAAAACTGAATTGATGCCTTCTACATCGTAATGGACAAACAGCTCATCCCGTGCAAAGCCACCAGCTCATTGGGTGCTTTTGATGAACTGTTTAAATCCCACTATGTGTTCAACCTCTCTTATGACGAAACCCTGGTCCCACTCTTCACTTTCGTGCAGACAACTGTATACAACATTGATGTTACAACAACAGATGAGTCTCCAAGAGTCCGTGAGTTAAGAGCAAAAGTCTTAAACTAGGTTCTTAGACCAAAAAGTCTTAAACAATGTTAAAGTGTTTCATTTGTCAAGCTGTCCATGCAACCTGCCAGGACTTGATAACACATTTAAGAATTGATCACAGTTTCTATCCAAGCACCAGGTTTAAGTTGGTATGTGCACAAGATCGTTGTAGGCGTCAGTTTTCAACATTTTCTGGTTTAAAAAAACATTTAATTAGAGTTCATGAGATGGATATTAGTCAAAGTAGTGATGCAGCTAACTCAGAGTCATTTCAAGCAGATTTTCCCAGTCAACAAGATGCTACAGAAGCAGAAGTGCCACGCAGAGTTCAGAGGCTGGGCATTCTGAGGACAACGCATCAAGTCTTTACAGAGAAAATACAAAGAATATTTGCGCGTCAATTATTGCTAAACTCCAAGGAAGTGGTATGGCAAATAGTTTGGTTTCAACAATTGTTGGTGATTTGGAAGAACTTGCTACTGGACTGCACTCCCAAATCAAGCATGATGTACTGTCTGCTGTGCCCAAAGATGAGCCTGTAAGATCTACATTAGAAGAAGGTCTTGAGAATTTTGAAAACCCATTTGTTAACTTTAATACTGAAACTAAAAGAATGAAATATTTCAATGAGAAATGGGGGGTTGTGGAGCCAGTAGAAGTAATGTTAGGAGTTCGATTTGATACCAGGCGAAACAAAAGAACCGGTACTTATGACCAAGTCCCAGTGAAAGACACTTTTGTTTACGTTCCAATTTTGGAAACAATCAAATTTATGTGCCGCAATTCAGATATTTGCAAACTGCTTGGGGATCCTTGTGTGTCAATAACTGACAGATATGAAGACTTCTGCAATGGAAGCTACTTTAAGACACATCCATTGTTCTCTAAACAGCCAAATTCTTTACAAATTCAGATGTACTATGATGACTTTGAAACTGCTAACCCACTTGGTTCAAAATGTGGTGTTCACAAAATAGGGGCTCTCTATTTTGTCCTCAGAAATCTGCCGCCAAAGTTGAACTCTGCATTGATAAACATTCATTTAGTTGCACTGTTTCATGTGGTGGAAATTTATCATAAGTGCTTTATTCTTAAATGTGTAGCTGAACTCTGAGAGGAGAGTTCAGTTCATCTTGACCCAGTCTCATCGGCGCCATCCGTGTGAAGCAATAACAGGTTGATTTCGGTATTGTTTTTGTTCTTTTCGTTTTCTTTCTGTGCCTCTCACTCTTGCTCTGAGGGCCGCAGCCAAACAACTTCCTCCAGACAGCATCAAGGCTTGTCTGGAGGGAAGGAGGACACTGAGGAGAAACATTTCAATAATAATTGTTGATGTATAAAACTCATGTTGAACTATTTTTCCTGGTCAGACCTCCGAGCCATCTGTGGTGACGAGCTCTGCCCATTCAATTGAATTATTACAAGTTTCTGTTTAATAAATACTTAAAGACATTTAAGTGTTTTTCTCTAAAGGAGATTGATAAGGTTAATTAAATTTCCATTACAATTGGCGACGAGGATGGGATTGGACGTGTAATCTGGACTCCGTTAGATGACAGAAGGCCACTACTAGATAGGTGATTCCTCCCGAAAGGTGAGAGGCTGTCCTCGGACGGGGTTTTGAGATTGCCGCTCCAATCCTGAGTTGGGAAAAAGAATTCCACCCGGTGAGAAAGCATTTGTGATGTAACAGACACTTGGGAAAGGCCAAGAAACAGGCTCGCACAAAACAGGGTGTTGGACAGATGTGTCCTGGTATGCTTGTAGTCTTATAGGAATGTTCTTGTGTATCGCACCAGATTTTAGATAACCTGGTGTGTTGCACCGGATCATTCAGGTAATTCAGGAAACAAGTAATCAGAGAACCTGGGGAAATCTCGCGCGAACAGGGCGCTGGACAGGCATGTCCCGGTCTGATTCGGTAAGCAGGACTGGAGATTAGGAGAACCGGTGAACTTGTGGGCTTTCTTTTTAGTTTGATCTTGTGTGTCATTTCCTGATTCCATGAGATTGTTCTGAAGGGAGGGTGGACAAGGAACTATAGTTGTTTTTTGTTTTTGGTGGGAGAAATGGGCAGAAATCAGAGCAAAGCGAAGCCTGTGCAGCCTGAGCCGCCTGTAAGGCCTGTTTACAAAGTATTATCTCCGGTGATACAATGTATGTGGGAGGAGGATAAACAAACTGTGGACCAATTGGAAGAATGGGTAAAAATGGGTTTTCCGGAGAAGGGCAGTTTCAGCCTAGAGAAATTGGAGCAACTCCGAGCGTGTTTGGATCAGAGAGAGAAAGACGAAGCGGTAGAACATGAGAGGAAGTCTAAGAAAGAAAGAAAGAACTGTGCCCCGTTTAAAGCGGACTGGAGGGCGTATAGTATGTGGAGGGAGGAAGCAGAGAGAAGGGAAAGGAAGAGATTGAGGAATGAGTGTGATACAAGAAATAAAGCAAGGGGAAAGGATGAAGGAACTGAATGCACTGCTAAATTGTATCTTTCTTTGTCCGAGGTGAATGGTCGTGTGGATCCTGCTGGGGACTCCCTCCCGCCGTCCTACGCTCCTCGAAGGGGAAAGCCATCCAACCACCAGCCAAAAGAAGAAGGAAAAACCAAGTATCGTCAGCGCAAACTCTGGGATGCCCAGCTGACAATGTGTGGGGCCATGGCATCCGGCGGGGCTGATGGAAAGCAAGACTGCTCAAAACATGGACAGAGGGGAAGAGACTTTGACTCACGCGAGGACAGAGGCGGCCAAAGAGAAAACGGGGCCCAAAGAGGAAGACAGAGGGGAAGAGACTTTGACTCACGAACCAAAGACTTTTTGTGCTACATGTGCGGCAGAACCGGACATTGGAGAAGGGTCTGCCCGCAAGCCCCATGGAATAAAAACAAGGCTGGTGGGAGGACCGGGGAAGAAATCCGACTGAGAGGAGTGGGGGGGCGACGGGACGGACCCTAGAGAAGGACCTTTTGACGCACACACCTCAGCACAAAGGGTGAGCAAATTCTGATTTGGATTATGACAAACTTGTGCATGCGATACACACATTAAAAACTAGACAGACATCACCCACACCCACATATAAGACATATTTGAATGAAAATTAAGGTTTTAAAAAAATGACCATAAGTCATGTTAACTATTAAAGGTAATATGTTCCATATTTGATTGACACGGGAGCCATACTCTCAATTGTGAGAACTTCTGCTTTACCTGTCCCTCCTGAGAAAAGTGGCAGATATTGCAGAACGGTTGGCTCGGTTGGTGTATCAATTAGTGAACTGTAGACAACGCTATTGTCTTGTACATCTGATGACATCACAGTCAGACATGCATTTCTGCTGTCTGATTGCTGCCCTATAAATTAGCGGGGCAGAGATTTAATGTGCATAGTTGGAATTATCGGGCCCTGATGGCCTGATGGTGAGCGGACAAGAAACCGAACAAATAATGAAATATGACACAGCGGGCTGATTTTGCTTCACAACATTCACCACGTGTAGAAAGTCACATGCAAGTTCATTCACTACACTGCAGCGCACACAGATGAGTTGTGAGGAGGTGGGGTTTGGAGTGAATGAGGAAGAAATAGAGGGTTTGTTTATGAGGGACATTTATTGGACCAAGAGTACTGCCACTGTTTCTGTCTCTGTCTCCCAAGCAAGCTGAGTTGTTCGTGGGGCGATTCCACATGTTTCCTTGGCACGAGGCCCAGGAATGGAGAATAGGACATGGCTGGCTGACTGCGCACGCGGACTCTGCTTTCTGATCTCAGGCCTTCATGTGCTCCTGAGGACCGGTACAGTAAGGAAGGCGACGTACACAAAAGTGCGATTCGCTCTGTCTAAAGTTTCATACGTGGGACATGTGATCACAGCAGAGGTCAAAACTCTCTCTCCCAAAATAATACAGGCAATTCAAGCTGTGGCTAAAACACAAACTGAGAAACAAATGAGCTTCTTAGAAATTACGTCATATTATAGATAGTGGATGCCAAATTATTCAGAAAGAGAGGCATTCCTCTCTTCCATGATTCATGGTAAACAGCTTTTCTGCGCATGACAAACTGACCTGGACTGACTCCTCGAGTGAGGCTTTCTTTGACCTAGAGAGTACATTACTGTGTGCTCCGACACTTGGACTAGCTAACTGGACACACCGTTCACACAGTACATTGACCAACGGGACGGTTTCATGACATTAGTTTTGACTCAGGACTATGGGGGGTAACAGCAACCTGCTGTTTGTTTCACTACTGTTTTTTACCTTAATCCTGCAACTTGTTTTCTACTCCAACAGATGGAGAGCCGCATAACTGTGTTGTTTTCTTTTGAACAAGTCTGAGCGCTGAGCTAGAAGCCTAAAACTGACTGGTATGAAATGTGATGCTCACGCTAACGCTTCTGATCCCTTTCAACAGGTAATGCTGCAGATGCTGCTGCAGCTATAAGCAAGGCTTATTTGGGTTTTCTCTTTTCAGCTCATAACACTGGGTGTGCCTTCAGAAACATCTTTCACTAATGATCTGGTGCAGTTTTGATAATGATGAATGGACGGACCAGACAATTGCAAAGTGCTCTCTTCCATTGTTTTGCTAAATTAGCAGAGGTGATTTAGCAAAAGGGGGAATATGTATATGTAGGTTATTATAAAGATAAATCCATATTTTGTATAGTTATTTTAGTAATGTTACTCCAAGAGACAGCAAAATAACAGTGATAAAAGAGTAAATACTTTGGTAATTGTTCAAGGCAGATTATAACTATTTTTGTTCAACTGCTCAGTAAGATTTAGAGGTGTAATCAAAGCAAATAAAAGGAACATTGAAAAACAGATAATATAAACGTTTTAGAACATTTTATATCTCTTTATAGGATTTCAAATTTTGAGGGAAAATTAAATAATATGAATATCAAAGTATTCAAATTAGTTGTTAATTAAGGGAATGTAAAAGAACGGGGGAAAATAAATATTCATAGGTTGAGCGATTATTTGAGAAAGTACAATCTGAGTTTGTACCGATAGAGCACACGTCAGAGGAGTGTGCCAAAGATCAAAAAACATTTTAGACATCGCTCCGTTGTTTAATCTGTTTTTCCAACACATTCTAAGTTAAATTGTTCAAAGATTAAATATTCTGTAAGCATAAATGTTTTGGTAGACCGATAGACGTCATTCCTGCGACAGACTTTTATATTCTTAAGAATCTCACTTTCACTGATTGCTTTGAATCAGAGAACACTGGGCACAATTTAGACATTAAATAAAACTTATTTGGAAGCCACATGGGACAAACAGTGCCGTAATACGTCACAATAAAGGGCTGAATTTGGCTGATAAGAAATATGTGTATGCTCCCAAGGCTGATCCAGCAGCGACACTACGCCTGACTGTTTTCCTCCCAGGGACGAATGGGAAAGAATATAAAAGTGATTCTTCTGTGTAATAAAGCTTATGATTCGTGTCATTACAGTTTTTCCTCGATGTGGTGTAATAAAGAATAAATAATCCAATCAATGTTTACAGGTGGAAGGATCAATTGAATCAACAATTGGTTCCTGATGATTGTTATAATAACATAACTATGTGATTGAATAGATTAGTTTAAATGGTTGTGATCATTGCTTGTTCCCACCTCACTGACATGTTGTTATAAATCCAGTACCCTGGAGATGGAGGTCGGCTGACTCATCTCCAAAGATCGTGTCAGGGTTTAATTAATATGTCAGCATTTCTTATCTATCTATCTATCTATCTACCTACCTACCTATCTATCTAGCTATCTAACATAGAGTTGCTTACTTCTCACAAAAACAGGTGAAGCTTAACCTTACAGATGATGATGTGCGTAAACCATTTTGGGTCAAATGTATTGATGGGTTGATAAATTGTAATTACTTTTGTGGTCACTTTCGTGACCAAAGGGGGAATTGTGGTGGAAATTTATCATAAGTGCGTTATTCTTAAATGTGTACCTGAACTCTGAGAGGAGAGTTCAGTTCATCTTGACCCAGTCGGGACGGACATTTCAATAATAATTGTTGATGTATAAAACTCATGTTGAACTATTTTTCCGGGTCAGACCTCCGAGCCATCTGTGGTGACGAGCTCTGCCCATTCAATTGAATTATTACAAGTTTCTGTTTAATAAATACTTAAAGACATTTAAGTGTTTCACATCGCATTTGTTTTCTCTAAAGGAGATTGATGAGGTTAATTAAATTTCCATTACATTTCATAGTGAAGATGTGAAAAAATATGGCTTCGATCCTATTCTGCCGCCTCTGATTGATGACATCAAAACACTTGAGAGTCATGGCCTTGATTTGCCTTTCTCCACTGAAAAGGTCCGTGGCACTATATGTCAGATAACTGGGGACAATTTAGGGATGCACGCAATTCTGGGTTTTACAGAGTGTTTTAGTGGTCATTATTTCTGTCGTTTGTGTTTGATTGAAAAAGCTGATGCACAGAATGTTTACAATGAGGATGACCCCAAGATAATCTTGCGTGGAAAAGAGCTTTTTGAAATGCACTGCAATGAGTTACAATCAGACCCACAGAAGTTATCCGTGTTTGGTTTAAAGAGAAATTCAACTCTTAACAGCCTGCAGTTCTTTCATGTTTGCCATAATTTTTCTTTGGACATAATGCACGACATTCTTGAAGGGGTGGCTCAGTATGAGATGAAGTTGTTGTTAAACTATCTCTCAGAAAAAATTCTGTCAAAAGATAATATATTCTCTAGGATTTATGCTTTTGACTATGGGTACTTGGAGCGCAAAAATCGCCCTACAAGGATTAACTTGGACGGTAGTGGCAATAACATAGGACTCAATTCTGCTCAGTCTCTTTGTCTTGTCAGAAACATTCCTTTGCTTTTTGGTGACATTGTGCCAGATGGAGACCAAAACTGGACTTTGCTGCTGCTTTTACTGCAGATAATCAACATCATATTTTCTCCATCTGTTACACTCGGCATGACTGTACCTTTAAAGCATTTAATAATGGAACACCATGAATTGTTCAAACTGTTGTATCCACATAGGAACCTGATCCCTAAACATCACTTTATGATACATTACCCAGCCTGTATGAGAAAGATTGGACCATTGATACATATGTGGAGCATGAGATTCGAAGCAAAACACAAGGCTTTTAAAAACACTAAAAAACTTCAAGAATATAACTAAATCTCTCGCAAAAAAACATCAAATGTCCATAGGATATCATTGGGAGACATCACCTTTAAACCACATTGAATATGGACCATTGAAACCATTTTTGGACAATAGTGACATGTTTGCTCGAGACCTGCATGCTGCTGTACCGAATGACATCTTCTCTACCAACTGGGTTAAAATCAGTGGGACAGAGTACAGGGCAGGACTAATCATTTGCAGTGAGATTGATCAGGATATGCCCGGGTTTTGCAGAATAAAGAAGATACTTTTAGTCGACAGTGTTATCTACTTTAAAGTGAACAAGCTTGTGGTTGACCATTTTAGTGAGCATTTCCATGCCTACCAAGTGTGTGAAAGTGATGAGAGAGATGTAATCAAAGCAGACCATCTTGTAATATACAAGCCCTTTGACTTACAAAGTGCTTATGGTGAAGATGAGAGCCTATATATTGTACCATTATTTTCTTTGTAAATGTGCATACAGCGGGTAAAGTAAGTATTGAACACATCACCATTTTTCTTATAAATATATTTCTAAAGGTGTTATTGACATGACATTTTCACCAGATGTCGGTAACAACCCAAGTAATTCATACATAGAAAGAAAACCAAACAAATACATTCAGAAATTTAAGTTGTGTAATAAAATGGAATGACAGGGAAAAAGTATTGAACACGCTGACTGAAATGTATTTTAATACTCGGTACCAAAGCCTTTGTTGGTTCAAGACGCCTCCTGTATGAGAAACTAGTCTCATACATTGCTCAGCTGTGATTTTAGCTCATTCTTACACACAGTCTTCAAATCTTGAAGCTTACGTGCCCCAATGCATGAGACTAGTTTCTCATACAGGAGACGTCTTGAAGCCGTTGTTACCAACAAAGGAGTATTAAATAAATTTAAGCAAGCGTGTTCAATACTTTCCCCGTGCCATTCCATTTTATTACACGTAACTTAATTTCTGAACGTATTTGTTTGGTTTTCTTTGTATGCATGGATTACTTGGGTTGTTACCGACATCTGGTGAACATGTCATGTCAATAGCACCTTTAGAAATATATTTACTGAGAAAAAGGATGACGTGTTCAAGACTTATTTTACCCGCTGTATATGTATGTAGTTAAGTTGTGCCTATGGTGCTTGGAATGTATTGTCTGAATAAATGGAAAAATGTGTTTCAATGTTTTGTTGTAGTTCACTGTTACGTCTTTAGGGTTAACACATTTAAACTAATGTATACACAATTAAGTGTTAAAAATACACTTTCATGTGTCATAGGACAACACTGTGAGTGTTATATATTTACACAATTTAGTGTTAAAAATACACTTTCATGTGTCATAGGACGACACTGTGAGTGTTATATATTAACACAATTTAGTGTTAAAAATACACTTTCATGTGTCATAAGACAACACTGTGAGTGTCATATATTTAACACTATGAAAGAGTTAAAATATTAACACTATCCAAAGTGTAAATTTAACTCTGAACCCGAGTAGATTATATAAACATTGGCTCAGTGTTGATTTTAACACTGCGAGTTAATTTCACACTTTCGATTTTGCTGTGTTGGTTTCTATTATGCATGAATTGACGAAAAAGGATACGTTTTGCCATATCCAGGCCTGCAAACTCATGAGGGGTAAAAAGGTGACACCACCGGGGGTGGGGGGTGCGAGCAGTGACGGGCGAGTCAGTGCCGAACAGCATCACTCGTCGAGAAGCTGACAAACTGATAATTATGGGTTTTATTTCTTCTTTTGTCAATACCTACAGGTGTACAAATTATATATATATATATATATATATATACACACATACACACACGTTCAAAAGTTTGGGACAAATTTTCAGTTTCTTCACAATTTCTCGCATGGAATAGCCTTTATTTCTAATGCTGTGTTCATGCCGGACGCGACACGATTTTCAGGGGCAGAAAATGTAAGTATATTTTAAATATACAAAAGTATATATATTTTTAGCCTGGGTGTAGCTATAAAATGACTGGGTGTGGTCTGTACAAGACCGTCCGCAAGGTCCTGGACAGAGACGGGTGGTACTTTAAGGGCCTTGAGTGTCACCAATGTGGGAAGAAGTTAGCCTCCTGATCGATGAGCATCATGGCCCTCCCAGCAGTGCTCAAATACAAGTATATCACACTTAATAATTTTAAATACATTTTTATTATATATATATAGATATATATATATATATATATATATATCTATATATATATAGATATATAGATATATATAAAAATACTGCTATTGTAGATGCTTTACTGTGTATTTATATCACTTGTTTTTTATTTATTTTGCTGCTGTAATCCGTCAATTTCCCCACTGCGGGACAAATAAAGGATTTTTTAAATCTTATTTTATCAAAGGCTTTGACCTTAAAGGGGACTTTGAACTCTGGAGGAGGGGAAGTGAGGAGCCTGATTTGCTCGTCACACATCAGCTCTTCACACCTCTCAAAGCTCACAACAAAGGCCTCACACTTCATTCACTCCGTGCTGCCTTTGTTTAAGGATCAGGGTTACTTCAGTTCAGCTGTCAAAGTTCAGCTGTCACAGCACAAATCTTGATCTTCTCCCTGAGGAGCAGAGACGGTTTATCTTTTAGTTTGCATGACCAGTTCTGTGGTTTCATAAAAGCTTACAACACAACCTGTTCTGTCTTTCTGTCTCTGCAGGCTGTCATGTGACAAGAAGGTCATCATGCAAATGAGGAGCCGGACGCTGGGCAACAGTGCCAGCCGCCTGCGCTCCTACCTGGTGGAGTAGCACACGAGCGCCTGGATGAGTACGGTAGCTCTTACACGCTCTGATATCTTTTAGAATGAGAGCGACCCGATTCCCCCTCAGGAGGAATAAAGTCCTTCTGCTTGTGTAGATCACCAGGAAGCTGGCTGGCCACGCTGCAGGGACGGCCCAGTGGGTGGGCAACGAGGAACGCGGCCGTGCCTCGGTGGAGGGGGACAGCCAGCAGCAGCGCAGCTACAGCAGCCAGGAGCTGGCCCAAAGCCTGTATGGGATGAGGCTGGTTCACAGCTACACCGAGGAGGACTTCGAGGATCAGGTGGAAGGGTGCGAGGTGGGCTTTCAGGATTTCCGGATACAGACTTCCTGACAGACGCCTCACAGACCCCCCGACCTCCAGGACACCGCGGAAGAGGTACGTTCTCATTGCACCATCCTACATCACCTCCGTCCTCAAAGCCACATGATGAATAAAGGACCTTGTTCTTTTGCCCTCTGTAGGCGTGCATGGGCCCAGCTGGCACCCCGGGGTACCAGCACGTGCAGAACCTGGCAGAGTGCCTGGTGATGCTGCAAGTGTTGGGTCGGGTCACAGTGAAGCGTGAAGCGCAGCTCTTGGCCTTGTGGGAGAAACTCCCTGAGGGAGACAAGGGCCCTGTGAACTACCCCCCACGTCACAGGGACGTGGGGGGGTGCCATGCCATGCACCTCCAGCTGTACCTGCTGGAGGGCCTGACGAGGTGGAACGAGGACCGCGGTCGTGCCTCGGTGGAGGGGGGGCAGCCAGCAGCAGCTACAGCAGCCAGGACCTGCACTCTGTGAACGAGCTGGCCCTAAGGATGTACGGGAGGAGGATGGTTCAGAGCTACACCCGGACTCGGGAGTACACAGGTACCTGCTGAGGGAGAAGTTCCGGGAGGTGCCAGTACCTTTGACTGTGTTCTTAAGAGTGCCTGGTGGAGCTGCGGGTGTCGGGTCGGGTCACAGTGCGGCGTGAGGCGCAGCTCTTGGCCTTGTGGGAGAAACTCCCCGAGGGAGACAAGGGCCCTGTGAACTACCCCCCACGTCACAGGGACCATCTCACTAAGGGGAGGTTCAAGAAGACCAAGTCTGTCACCCACACACCCACCGACACCACTGTGGGACTGGAGAGCATGAGGCGGTAAGCAAGGTTAGGGTCTGCTTGTAAAATTAATCCGTGTTCAGGGGCTCCTCTGACTTCCTGTTTCTCTGCAGCTGTCTCCACAGTCAGGGCAGCGGCCCCTCCACGAGGCCCGACGCCAGCAGGCTGGTGGAGGCCGTCTGCATCCTGCTGTGTCGCCTCCATCCACAGAGCTGCTCTCTGGCAGGAGCTCTGATCAGCCGCTGGTCTCTGATCCTCAGGAGCTACTGCGCCATCAGAGACAGCGTGCTGGACAACCCGACCGTCAGAGAGAAGCTACAGCTCGTTGAGATCAATCAGAGGACGCTCACCCAGTGGTGAGTATCACACTAAACTAAGAAGCTCATTACTGTACAACAGTTACGTCTTCATGGTTTTAAACCTGTATGAACTCTAGGTACAACTGGAGGAAAGGGACCCAGGAGGGTCATGCCCTCCAGGCGACTGTCCCACCCACCAGCGCTCCACCAAGAGAGGCCACAAGACCTTCCCCTGGACCAGCCCCTTCCAGGCGTCTCCCAGACCCCGGACCTACCAGCAGCTGCTGGCCCCAGGGCCGAGGCTGCTGCCGCTCCACATCTCCCCACAGTGGAGGCCAGCGGGCCTCCTCCACCTCCTCGGCTGCCAAAGACGACGCTGTGGCAGCGGAAGCAGCTGGACAAGAGGAGGCAGGAGGCAGAGAGACAGGGAAAGGAATTCAAAATGAAGGCGACCTTCTCCTGCACCTGCAGCCTCTGCAAGCAGCCCAAAACAAAACAATTTGGTCACAGCCGCTTCTACAGTGTAAAGTCCAAGACAATGTTTCACTTTTGCCAGAGCACCTCAGATGGCAAAAGAATCTATGACTGGCTTGATGTTGAACTTTGAAAAATAATATATTTTTTCAGTTTTCAGTAACAGATTTTATATTTTCAACTTTCACTCTTTACTTTTACAGTTTCAAATCTCTTTTTTTCGGATTCAAATCTTTTTTTCAGGTTCAAAACTTTTTTTCAGATTCAAATCGTTTTTTTTTTCAGGTTCAAAACATGTTTTCAGGTTCAGACTTTTGGCCTGGATCTGACGTGGGGGCGTGGTTTCAACTGAAGGGGCGTGGTCTCATGAGTGACAGCTTAACAAAGAAGGCCGAGAACGGCCGAGAACCGTGTTGTCTTCAGGTAACGTGGGTACCACGAGAATTATGACTCACTACCTTTATACAGCATATTCACAGGATTGGCAGTAAATTACATTGACGCCAGTGACACAGTTATGTTTAGCAAGCTGTTTTAGACCATGCTTGGCATGAATCGCAGTATAAGGGCAATAATCTTGGCCAGGTTGTGCCATTCAAAAACCCCGCTATAATATTTGACGTTTCGCACTTCCACACCCCACCCTGAACACAGCGTGATTTTGCTATGGCGTCTGCTCCACCTGGACCGCATGCTGGGACCAGTGCGCAGGTAAGACATTTAACGGTTGTTTTGTATAGATACTAGAAACATTATAATGATAGTTGTGACATAGGGACATGTTAAAAAGCATTAACTAGATTGATTGAAGTGGGGCTTTTGCCAAAGTGGGAAATTAAGCATAAAGCTACTAGGATTAGCTAACGCTAGCTTAATGCTATTATCACGTTTTCAGGGATTGCTCCTTACACTGACCAGCTCCAGTCCTTTAATGTGTGTTGTCTTTGTTAACAACTGTGTTTGCCAGAATGTCGACTATAATGCGACAGTGGCCTCAGCTGCACAGAGCCTGATAAATGTGCTCCCACAGAACCTCGGTCAGGGCCAAGAGCATGGAAGAATGCAGGAACAAAGACCGTCTTCGGTAGAACAGGACATGACCAGGTTTTTTATAAAATACAATTTTTCATGTTCATTTAAAGCATTGGTGTCAAACTCAAGGCCCGCCATGTTGCGATAGTTTAAAAGGCATATGATCGTCTTCAAATTATAGTCTATGCCGCTTTACAGTGTACAGTGACCATAGACTACGTGTCCCACAATGCATGTCGATTCTGTGACCCGCGAATGAACGGCATCCTACCGCGAGAAAGCAGTGTTTTCATATCGCTGTGTAACTAAAGACAAGTGATTTAAATTGAAAAAGATCGACAAATAATCCCCAAATGTCAATTTAAAGGAGATAGAAATTGAATACATGATGTTTGTGCTTAAAGGAGAAAAACTCGAGTCAGTCAATGTCGGTGATGGACTACAATTCATGTCAGCGTTTTGACAAGTAGCTAAATTTAGCCTCCAAGAAAAACAGAAAATTGTCCAAGAATTAAAAGGTAGACTGCAATCACAGCAGAATATATTCTCAAAAGCTATTTCCCAACATTATGCTGCTGTGAAAGCTAACTTAATTGTTGCTGAAGAAATCGCCTGAGCTTCTACAGCGCATGCTAAAAGGTAGCTATGTGAGCAGGTGAGCCACAGACCACATCTGTCACACATGTTCTTAGCGGCTCACAAGGATTTGTTGGACCAGAGTTATATCCTTCTCAACAAAGTTAATGTAATATCGTGGGTTTGATCTTTTTTTTTGTTTGATCTTTGATAGAATAATGTGGATTTCTTAACTATAAATTAAATGCATTTATGTTATAATAAATCTCGGATACAAGCGGCCGAAATGAGCTTCCTCCGTAGAGTGGCCGGGCTCAGCCTTAGAGATAGGGTAAGGAGCTCGGACATCAGGAGGGAGCTTGGAGTCGAGTCGCTGCTCCTTCGTGTCGAAAGGAGTCAGCTGAGGTGGTTCGGGCATCTAGTCAGGATGCCTCCTGGGCGCCTCCCATTAGAGGTTTTCCAGGCACGTCCAACTGGTAGGAGACCCCGGGGAAGACCGAGGACACGCTGGAGGGATTATATCTCCCGGCTGGCTTTGGAAGGCCTCGGGATCCCCCAGGATGAGCTGGAAAGTGTTGCGGGTGAGAGGGAAGCCTGGGTCGGCCTGCTGAACCTGCTGCCACCGAGACCTGACCCCGGATAAGCGGTCGAAAATGGATGGATGGATGGATGGATGGATGTTATAATAATAGGGAAATTTACTGACATATTTTTACATTTATATAAATGCATGTACAATATTTTTACTCTTGAATAAACAATAATCAAATGCAATGACTATTATTTAACTATGTTAGGGAGTAGTTTATACAGTTTTACAGTTGCAAACGGCCCTTTGAGGGCGACCATAATGCTGATGTGACCCGGGGTGAAACTGAGTTTGACACCCCTGTTTTAAAGGTAGTTTGATTAGTTCATATGTACATTTACGATCATGTTTTAAACTAATCTTTTTTTAATCATGTAGATCTTTCCCTGGGTTTTTCACAAGGAAAAGTTTCCTTGGAAAACGGAAGATGCCGAGTCTATAGCAGTGGTGTATAGTAACGAAGTAGAAATACTTCGTTACTGTACTTAAGTAGTTTTTGGGGATATCTGTACTCTACTTTACTATTTATATTTCTGTTTACTTTTACTTTTACTTCACTACATTTTGCAAAGAAAAATTATACTTTTACTCCCATACATTTCTCCTGAAACCTTCGTTACTCGCTACAAAATCAAATCTATCTTTAGAAAAAGAAAAAAAACATCGGGGACTGTGGTGGAACACAGACTCCACCAAGCAGGTTTTGTGAATCACAATGTTTTGCATTTTCCCTCTACATCCTCTAGTCCAGCGCTCCCAAACCTTTATGCGCCACAGACCGGTAACGTGAAGACAATATTTTCACAGACCGGGTCCGACCTCGGAAAGACGGGAGACAACGACACCTGACGTGTGTTCGTTATGTCCAGTCTACTGACTCTACTGCTAACTAAACCTTTAGTCCAGTCTACTGCTTAACTTATAACGCGCTGCACAAAGACAGGATGTTGGAATGGAAGCAGGTTTTCATGCTTTTTTGGCGATCTCAGGATACTCTGCCTTGGTTTCCAGATCACGGACAGAGTTGTAACAGACTTACGTTTCATTTTTAGAGTAACGTAACATCTTGACATGTGTCAAGAGATTCCGTCTGAGGTTACCACAGACGGATGTATGCGGTCATTTTTCACAATAAAACATCTTTCCGGCCTTGATTTTTTTAAATTTAATTGAAATGTTTCATTCATTCTTTCTGTGGCCCGGTACCAAGAGACCCACAGACCGGTACCAAGAGACCCACAGACCGGTACCAAGAGACCCACAGACCGGTACCAAGAGACCCACAGACCGGTACCAAGAGACCCACGGCAGGCGGAATGAGCATACTTATAACCACACTGTTACAAGTCCTTCATAGTGTCATATTGCTTTTTGGAGAATTATGATGATAAGTTCATAGTAGATGCAAAAGTATACTTAGGTACAATATATTATGTTGAACATAATATATGTGGATGGATCACAGCCAACCCAGTTATTTTATCAACACAACTCCTGGTCCTTGGTCATGGTGGCCACAGCACTTAAAAGAATAAACTTCATAATTCTCAAAATTCTGACCCTTTGCTTTTTTATTAAAAGCATGTACTTGTACTTTTACTTTCAATACTTAAGTACATTTTATATCAGAAAAATACTTTTGATACTTAAGTACAGAAAATATCAGATACTTTAAGACTTTTACTCAAGTAGTATTTTAATAGGTGACTTTTACTTTTACTGGAGTAATTTTCCAGTAAGGTATCTTTACTTTTACTCAAGTACGGCTTTTGGGTACTTTATACACCACTGGTCTATAGACCTGTGGCACCTCATCAACCAAAATCTGGAGGCCTTTTAGTTTCTACTCATTCCTATTAAACTGTAATTCAGAAACAACCCCAAGTCCTTCTGAAGAATTTGAACTGGCCCAGGCAGGACTTGGAAAAAGGAATCTCAACATGTCCAAGGATATGGACCATAACGAGGTATTGCATAAAGATTTGTTATATTTAAACATGCCACTTTATTCTAGTGTTAGGCTTTTCTTCAACCATGTAGACTGCATCACAGAATACATCAAGTTCTGTGAACACACCATCATTCCATCCCGGACTGTGCGCTGCTTCCCCAACAACAAGCCCTGGATCACCAGGGACCTGAAGGCTCTTCTTAACAAGAAGAAAGCTGCTTTCAGGTCTGGGGACAGGGATGAGCTCAGGAGAGTCCAGCGCAACCTGAAGGTGAAGGAGGGCAAGGACTCATACAGGAGGAAGCTGGAGGCCAAACTCCAGAAGAACAACACGAGGGAGGTGTGGACCGGAATGAAGCAGATTACTGGCTTCAAGGTGGGAGGGAGACATCCAGGGGGCTCCCTGGAGAGGGCCAACGAGCTGAACTGTTTCTTCAACAGGTTTAGTTCACAGCCCCCATCCGTCTCCTCCACACAACTCACCTCCCAAACTCCTCCACCTCTGCCCCCCCTGTTGAGCTGCACAATCACTGAGCCCTCAACATCCAATGGCTCTCCCACTGAGCCCTCAACATCCAATGGCTCTCCCACTGAGCCCTCAACAACAACAATGGGCTCTTCCACCCTCCCCCTCTCTCTGTGACGACTGACCAGGTGAGAAGACAGCTGGAAAAACTCCACCAACGCAGAGCTGAAGGACCTGATGGCATCAGCCCCAGGGTCCTAAAGATCTGCGCCACCCAGCTGTCTGGTGTCCTGCAGCACCTCTACAACCTGAGCCTGAGGCTGGAGGAGGTCCCGGTGCTGTGGAAGACGTCGTGCCTGGTCCCTGTCCCAAAGAAGTCATCTCCATCTGGCCTCAATGACTACCGACCAGTTGCCCTCACCTCCCATGTGATGAAGGTGCTGGAGAGGCTGGTCTTGGCCCACCTCCGACCGCAGGTGAAATCGTCGCTGGACCCTCTACAATTTGCTTACCAGCCTCATGTGGGAGTGGACGATGCCATCATCTACCTGCTGCAACGAGCTCAGTCGCACCTGGATGGAACCAGTGTCTCTGTGAGAGTCACTTTCTTTGACTTCTCCAGTGCATTTAACACCATCCAACCACTGCTACTGAGTGAGAAGCTGCGGGTGGTGGGGGTAGACTCGTCCACCATCTCCTGGATCACTGACTACCTCACAGGTAGACCACAGTTTGTCAGAATGGGCCGTGTGCTGTCTGAAACGGTGGTCAGTGATGTTGGAGCCCCACAGGGAACTGTTCTGTCACCCTTCCTGTTCACCCTGTACACCACCGACTTCCAGTACAACACGGAGTCATGCCATCTGCAGAAGTACTCTGATGACTCTGCGGTGGTCGGGTGTATTAGGGATGGACGGGAGGAGGAGTACAGGGCAGTGGTGAGTGACTTTGTGGAGTGGGCTGGCGAGAATCACCTGCTGCTGAACGTGACCAAGACCAGAGAGATGGTGGTGGACTTCAGGAGGAAGGCGACTGCTCCTAGACCTCTGAGTGTTCTTGGAGAGGACGTGGACATGGTGGAGGAGTACAGGTACCTGGGTGTTTCCATCGACAGCCGACTGAACTGGAAGAACAACATCAACGCTGTGTACAAGAAGGGGATGAGTCGACTCTTTTTCCTGAGGAAGCTTCGATCCTTTAATGTGTGCAGCAAGATGCTGGAGATGTTCTACCAGTCGGTTGTGGCCAGCGCCCTGTACTTCTCCATCGTCTGCTGGGGGAGCAGCATTGGAGCCGGTGACACCAACAGACTTAACAAGATAGTTAAGAAAGCCGGCTCCATCATTGGCTGCAGGCAGGAGTGTCTGGAACAGGTGGTGGAGAGGAGGACGCTGAAGAAACTTTTGTCCATATTGGACCACCCTCTCCACCACCCACTGCAGGGTCAGCGGAGCACTTTCTCCAGGAGATTCCTCACGCTCCGCTGCAACAAGGACAGATACAGGAGAATATTCCTGCCAACGGCATTACGGCTTTATAATAAATCACCGCTTGCCAGATCCTCTGACTAACAACATGTATATATATATTTTTGCACAATCCCAGCTATTTCTATTTCTATTTTATTATTATTATTATTATTGTATATATCTTTTATCTTTCGTCCTGCTGTTTTTGTTTATTTTGTTGTAAGTTGCTGCTACCCCGACACCAAATTTCCCCTCGGGGATTAATAAAGTATATATTCATTCATTCATTCACTTAGTCCCTTTTGTTATTATTCTTTTAATTCTTCGGGCTACTTCAAAATGTTTATCCAAAGATGCAGAGACTGACCGGAGGATGGCTTCTCTTTAAGGCTACAGGTGGAGAAAACTTGTGTTATAACTTCCATTGTAATACATTGCCATTCAAATAACTCGCCCAAACAAATGAAATAATCTAAACACTGTTGCATTTACAGGTGGTCAGGGTAAAAGGCGACTGACTATGATTCCTCCTGATTCGGATGGCTACACTGCGACCCTAATTCGGAGTGTTACAGTGGCAGGGAAAAACACACTATATATTGTGCCTTTGCAATATACGTTTGATTTAAATCCCTTACCCCCAGATGCAATTGAATTTCAGAACATGCCAAAAGCACAGTGTCAAACGTGCAAATGTAGTTTTCCTCTGCAGATTTTGGCACTGCATGTTCAGGAGTGCATAGATTCTGAGTTGGCAGCAGTGGATATTGAGGTAAATGTAGCTATGAAAGTATGTGATGTTGCAAGTAAGTCCAACTAACTTTACGTTTTGATTGTTGTCCAGTGATTTATAACACAGCATATTTGTGATCATTTTGATTATCTTAGGCATGTCAAAGTGAGGTCCAGACAGTGAGGTCTGTGACATCCCCTGTACACTGTGATACACAGACACCTGTTGAAGAGGTACGGTACTTAATGTTGCATTGCATTGTGAAACGCCTAAATTAACTTTTTTGTTTGAGGCAGTTGCTAATATTCCATCTGTTCTATCTTCATCAGAAGGTTCCCTGTCCGATCTGTTTCTCAAGATTCTCCCCACAGTTTCTTGAGCTCCATGCCAGCATGTGTGGAGAAAGGTATTTGAGATGTTGGATGTTTATGTAAATGTTTTATGTATCTGTTACTTACAGTACAGTACTTCTTTTCTATTATTACTTATACATTTCTCCCTTGTACTTTTTTTTTTTTTTTTAGAGAAACAGAAGACCATATGATGGCTGAAACTGAAACAAGTCTGGACAATGGGGAAGAGCCGATCAAAAGGTAAATACTGTGTTGTCTCACTAAATCAACTTCTTCATCATACAGAGTTTTTGTATTCAACATTGTTAGTTAACATCTGTTAACTTTGAGTTTTGTTTGGTAGTGCTGATGATGTATTGGACTCCATTCAGCAAAGAGTTGATGGAGAGAAACAATTCCACATACAAATATCGAGAACTAACATTCTGGAGAGAGGCCTGCCACTGCCTGCAGTGGCCACTGCAGGCAGTGGCCACTGCAGGCAGTGGCAACGGAAAAAAAAGAGTTCACCCACTGCTACTCTAAATGTGACTTTCTTTGGGGAGGCAGGAGTGGACACAGGTGCTCTCCGAAAGGAATTTCTAACAGGTGTTTGAAGACTGTCATGCTTTGGTTAAAAGGGCAGCTAACCCAAGATTTTATTTATTGAAGGGCATCTGTCCTTGAGTTGTATGTTATGCTGTTAATCGTGTTTTGTTAAATACTATAATGTACATAGAAATATATATATACATACATACACATATACGTATATATATATATATACGTATATATATATACGTATATATATATATATATACGTATATATATATATATATATATATATATATATATATATATATATATATATACGTATATATATATATATATATATACACGTATATATATATATATATATACACGTATATATATATATATATATACACACATACATAGATAGAATATAACCCCATTAATTTACAGTAGTTTTACAACAACCCAAATAAGACAACCCCCACTAAAACGATCAGGATGATGACCACAGGAAATGCTGTTTGTACTTGTGTGTATAGAAATGGTGGCAGGGATTGAGAGTCGTTTCTTTGAGGGACCACAACATCAGAAGAGCCCACGATACTCTCTGACTGACTATGACAGTGGCCTCTACAGGTGTGTTTGTTTTATGCAAGTAAAGAAAAACTGTTCCCTTTTGTTAAATGTGTTTATAACATAAGTAATACATTGCTGCTCAATTTTCGTAAATAGGACTGTTGGAGAGATTTTGGCTGTTAGTTTGGCACAAGGTGGCCCGGCCCCTGCCTTTTTCAGCCCATGGACTTACAGTTACCTCTGTAGTGGGCAGATAAACTCGACGGTTCTCAACAGGGATGCAGTGGCAGATGTCCAGTTGCGTGGGTTAATTGACCAGGTATGACCTCTATATGATGGGAATGCTGGGTAATGAAAAAAAAACATTCCTTGTCAAATATTCTTGTCATTTGTTGACGTAGAAGATGTTCTTTTAGATGTTATCAAGGTGTAACTTTTGTTTAAATTTTCAGGTTGAGTTGTCGACTGAGGATTCAATTGATGGCCTATCAGATGAAATCCTTAATTGCGGATATACTGGAGCTATCTCGGTTCAAAACAAGGGGTCCATTGTTCGGTATGCTAGGACACGTGTTTCGGTTTAGGAAAGTATAATAGGAGTAAGGTTTTGTAGGAAATGTTTTCCTTTCTACTTTTGTAGTGCCATCATACTTCACGCAGTCCTGAGATTGCAGCCTATGTTGGAACAACTACGGGAAGGCCTGCAGCTGTATGACCTTCTTTTGCTAATCAGGAAGTACCCAGATATCTGCCAGCCCCTGTTTGTTCCTGGGGAAGATGTAAAAGTGAGTAAAACAAGTCACAATTTAATATTACGAACACTTACTTGCTATGGAATTTCATGATTAAAGTGTGTATATAATTTGCGTCTTTATTTGATCTCCTCACAGGTCAGTGCAGAGTTTGTAATGGCATCCATTATTCCTCAACTGAGTGACAAAGGGACTACCCGGCATCAGGTTGAGCTGGAGATGATTAACTTCACGCAGGACTTCCTTTATGAAGCTGAAGGTATGCAGTTTGTGATTTCCTGCTAAAATTCCAGCTACCACCTGTAGTTACACTGGTATTGAACAAATGTATTCTCCCGGACAATTTTCTACAGTAATCTTTGACTTAAGTAAAGTGGCAATACCAGTGTAAAAAAATAAATAAAAATACTTTAAATGCAGGACATTTCCATGAAACAAACCTTTTGTATCCGCTGTTGCAAAAATATGGAAAACAAAAGAAAAATAACTATCACATAACACTTGGTCCTCTATTTACTTCATAGCTGAAGATCAGGAGCATGCAGAGGACCAAGATGGCTGACAGGCCATCATCACACCTGCAAGGTTTCTGCAGTGGATTACAGGCCAAGGTCACATCCCACTTCTTCCCTCAGAGAAGAAGGATTTTGCTGTAATGATCAAGTTCAACCATGACTGCAGTGTAGACTTTGGGGATCATGGTGTTTGTTACCCGGTTGTGTCAGCATGTGCCAAGACTATCGTCCTACCTGTAAGACATATGAGGTCCTATGACCAATTCAAAAAGGTTCTAACAGAGGCTTTTCAACTAGGGCAAGAATTTCACAATGTCTAGATTAACTGCCTCTGTTGTACAAGGTTAAACTATAACCGTAATGTTTACTTGATACATGTTTAGTGCAAACTACTACCGTTTTAATAGTGGTCTGATTACATTTCATAGTAATACTGCATTCCAAGAAAGAAAGTACATTTAAGAGTTCATAAGATTTATTAAGTTCCTTGCATCATTTCTAGATGGCTGGCAAATCGTCATCATATTGTCTCACCAACATTTTGCTACTGAGAAGTTTCAGATTTTCTTGGCTTCACTGTTGTCATCACAACCAATAAACATTCATTGTAAGCTTGTTGTGTTAAAGTGGTTTAACCCTTGAAACACTGTTTGCATCTATGGTACATGATTTAGTACATAGTTCAATACAGCTAAATAAATGTCTCGGCCGTGGGACTCCGATGGTCTTGCAACATCAATAGTGGACCTCAGGCCTGCCATATCCTGCTCACAAAGGGGGGATTCAACGGGTGGAACAATCACTCCAGAACTGTTCGCATTTAGGTCACTGGCAGTGTTGAAATCAAGATCAGCATCCTCGATTTCCTACATTAGGGGAAAAAATAAATTAAAAGAGTCATATAGAAGTTAGAGGACAAAGTAAGGCAAGCAGATTTAAATAGGCCAACATGTAAACACAACTGATACTATGCTTGTGCAAGTATCAACATAGTGTAATTTATTTCAATGTGACCAAAGAGTAGTGTAATTACTACCTCTGCCAGGTCATCAATAGGATTCTGGAGGAGTCCGATTGTCCACAGTTGTTGTGGGGACAGATTTTGCTCAGTCCTTAAAGGATGATTATCCCAACCCATCCTGAAGACTGTGAGATCCCTCTGCAGACGGGGAAGAAACACGTGCTGGGCACAGAGCAGGTGGATGCTATCAGAAGGATCTAGAACACCTTCATCCTCAAGGCTGTGAAGAACCTCGTAGTGCACGTCTGTAACAGCCATCCAAACATCCCGCCACAGACGCTCTATTCGGGAGGGGGGGGGAAAGCATCAAATTACCCTTATGTATAGTATATTTAATATTTCACAAATTATGTCTCTGTGGAAGGCAACATATGACATTAATTATACTGATATGTAAAAAAATACCTTTGATTGTGCACACTCTTTCATAATTCGGTATCCTACATGTGGAGTCCTGGCTTTCACTGACCTCACCAAATTGTCTAGTTGTTCATCAGTTAGGTTACTGTACAACTGCATTATGTAAAGGCCATTATCGTGCATGCGCCTTTTCACTGTACTCTCAGAAATACTCAGAAGTTTTGCAATGCGTGACACTGGCAGGGACATTTCCATCAGGCTCTGTAGTTGCTCAAGAGACACGACGTATTTTGGCCGTCCCATTTCTCCTTGCATCACTGGCACCTGACTAGGGGTCAGATCAGAGTTGTCTATATTGACAAGTGTTGACAACTGCATCA
The DNA here is from genome assembly GCA_038501785.1 of Myoxocephalus aenaeus. Lineage (NCBI taxonomy): Eukaryota > Metazoa > Chordata > Actinopteri > Perciformes > Cottidae > Myoxocephalus > Myoxocephalus aenaeus. Next base: position 50,980 of record JBAMJR010000194.1, read on the forward strand.
AAGCATTTACAACATCCTGTGGCATCTCAACCTGGCCCGATAATGACCTAAACAGACCCGTCTCCTGGTTGACTACAAACTGCAAGTAGTCCACATCTAGGGGCAGTCTTTGCATGACCTGGGACACTTTAGTCAGTAGTCCCTGAAGAAAGTCCCTTTTCAGTTGCTCCTAGAATAAACAAACACACATCGAGGCCACCGTCAAATTATAGTCGACATTCTGGCAAACACAGATGTTAACAAAGACAACACACATTAAAGGACTGGAGCTGGTCAGTGTAAGGAGCAATCCCCGAAAACGTGATAATAGCATTAAGCTAGCGTTAGCTAATCCTAGTAGCTTTATGCTTAATTTCCCACTTTGGCAAAAGCCCCACTTCAATCAATCTAGTTAATGCTTTTTAACATGTCCCTATGTCACAACTATCATTATAATGTTTCTAGTATCTATACAAAACAACCGTTAAATGTCTTACCTGCGCACTGGTCCCAGCATGCGGTCCAGGTGGAGCAGACGCCATAGCAAAATCACGCTGTGTTCAGGGTGGGGTGTGGAAGTGCGAAACGTCAAATATTGTAGCGGGGTTTTTGAATGGCACAACCTGGCCAAGATTATTGCCCTTATACTGCGATTCATGCCAAGCATGGTCTAAAACAGCTTGCTAAACATAACTGTGTCACTGGCGTCAATGTAGTTTACTGCCAATCCTGTGAATATGCTGTATAAAGGTAGTGAGTCATAATTCTCGTGGTACCCACGTTACCTGAAGACAACACGGTTCTCAGCCGTTCTCGGCCTTCTTTGTTAAGCTGTCACTCATGAGACCACGCCCCTTCAGTTGAAACCACGCCCCCACGTCAGATCCAGGCCAAAAGTCTGAACCTGAAAACATGTTTTGAACCTGAAAAAAAAAAACGATTTGAATCTGAAAAAAAGTTTTGAACCTGAAAAAAAGATTTGAATCCGAAAAAAAGAGATTTGAAACTGTAAAAGTAAAGTGTGAAAGTTGAAAATATAAAATCTGTTACTGAAAACTGAAAAAATATATTATTTTTCAAAGTTCAACATCAAAACTTGATTTTTGAGGTTTAAATCTTATTTTCAAATGAACAATACATATGACCTGGATTTAACTCCATATGGGTGTGTGTGTGTGGTTAGGTGTGAAGTGAGGAGGTTTGGCCTCTCAACCTTCGTCAGTCACTCAGCAGCATGGACCAGCAGCAGAGCAAGCAGCAGAGCCAGGATGAAAGGTGAACAACTAACTTTAATTATATCTACTCCAATATAGGACTGTTGAGGAGCAGATGGTCATTTGTAGTCAAATAAATAATATTTGTATCCTTCTTATTGCTGCGGCTCCTGCTCCCCTCCTCCTCTCCAGGACTCGGACAAGCCGCCATCCTACTCGCCTCCTCCACTCCAGGACTCGGACAAGCCGCCATCCTACTCGCCTCCTCTACTCCAGGACTCGGACAAGCCGCCATCCTACTCGCCTCCTCCACTCCAGGACTCGGACAAGCCGCCATCCTACTCGCCTCCTCCACTCCAGGACTCGGACAAGCCGCCATCCTACTCGCCTCCTCCACTCCAGGACTCGGACAAGCCGCCATCCTACTCGCCTCCTCCACTCCAGGACTCGGACAAGCCGCCATCCTACTCGCCTCCTCCACTCCAGGACTCGGACAAGCCGCCATCCGAGGCGGTAAGCAATATTAGGGTCTGCTTGTAACATTAATCCATGTTCAGGGGCTCCTCTGACTTTGTTTCTTTTTCAAATTTATTTAAAAGCACAGTGGTGCTTGTTGTCCAAAGATTCAATAAAATAGTTTACCACCTTTAATGCTGCTGTGATTGTACTATGTTTTTTTCTAAAACCTGATTGATAATCAGATAAAATATTGTTTGAGATGAAAAACTCCTTAAGTTGCTCACTCACGAGGGATTCTAGTGTCTTAGCTAAAAAAAGACAGTTTGGAGATAGGCCTGTAATAGTTTAAAAGTGTGGGGTCTCCTCCTTTTAACAGGGGAAGAACAAAGGCAGACTTCCATATAAGGGGAATTTCGTTTGAGACTAAGGAGAGATTAAAAAGATATGCCGGCAGCTGACGTTGCTGCTGGTTAAACCTGTTATTGACGTGTTATTGACGTTATTATTCACGTGTTGCTCCTGCAGCATGCTGAGCTGATAACACACTGCTGTCTGTTCAATGCACTTTTATTATAATATTATTATAGTATATATAATAAGTCACCCACTGTCTATTTAATACACTAGTATTATATATTATTGTATATATTATAATATTCATAGTAATATTATGTTCCTCTTTATGTTTAGATGGAACATCCAACATTCGTGAGGGCCTCCAATGGGACCCTCCTGCTGAAGGCCTAGCCAGCGGCCCGGGCTCTTGGCCCTCGAAAGGTCGTCAGGGGCCAACCCTACATGGCTAAGAAACCTGAGGAGGTGGAGGCAGAGGCCAGGGCCCACGTCGTCTCAGAGGGTGGCGACCCTGCTAACGCCACCCTCGTCCTGAGCCGGTGGAAAATGCAGTTTGGTCAGATAAATGAACCAGTTTTATTTCTTGTTATTAGTTGTAATGACCTTGTAGATTTTTTTTACATAAGTTGTCTCATACAAATGCGAGTAAATAAAATACTGTAACTGTTTCGTTACAGATCTAAACTACAAACAATGACTGTAAGTGTTACATGATCATCATCATTTGTTATTCTTTATGATCTTAAAGTATTTACTGCTAATGTTCCACTTCATGTTTAGATCGAACATCCAACATTCGTGAGGGCCCCTAATGGGACCCTCACGCTGAGGGCCTCGCCAGCGGCCCGGGCTCTTGGCCCTCGGAAGGTCCAAGGCTACAGGTCTAAGGAGCCAGAGGAGGTGGAGGCAGAGGCCAGGGCCCACGTCGTCTCCGAGGGTGGCGACCCTGCCAACGCCACCCTCGTCCTGAGCCGGTGGAAAATGCAGTTTGGTCGTTATCAGGGCCAGACCTTCCACTGGCTCTTGGAGAACGACGTGGGCTACTGCGTCAACCTGGTCTCCTCCCACCAGAAGGAGCGAGAGAGGACAGCGTCTCAGTCCCCGCTGATGGCCAACAAGGTGGAGTCCTTCAGTACACGTTCATGCCATAACACAAATGAGAGAAATTACAGTTTTAACCGCCTTTGTGAACTTGCAGGACGCCTTCACCCGCTACTCCTCAGCGTACCCTGACTTTGTGGAGGCAGTCAAGTTCCACCGTGTGTTTGAGGAGGGGGAAGTCCCTCCAGCCCGGTCAGGAGGGCTGGCTTCGGGGATTTTAAATTTGAGACCCTGTACGAGTCAGAGGACTCGAAAAAGATCCGGTACGTCATAACATTTTGAAATAAAGTTACTGCTGACCATCGATCAGAAGAATCCGGGGACTAATTGTCTGATTTGTGCAGATTTGTCAAATATCTGCGGAATAAGACACCAACACCTGGTACGCAGATGGAGAACGCTGTCAAGTACATCAGAGGCAGAGACAGAAAGAGGACCAGTGCTGCTGCTGGCACCTCCACCAGCAGCACCAGTAGCACCAGCACAGCCTCTGTCCCAGCCGCAAGCCAGAGAGCCAAGAGTGCATCACAGTATGTGTTTTACTGAGCTGGACTTCCCTGAAGACATGTGAGTGTTTGTAATGTCTCATTATAAAAGTTGTCATTTTTTCTTCCTCCTCCAGGCCTCTTGGTTCAGCGCTTGCAGCCTTTGTCTCTGGACGGTGTTGGAAATGCAGGCACACGTGAAGAAGACGGTGGCCCCTAAGCCTGTATTTACAGATAAGTCCAGCCTAAATGATAGAGTTAATTCATCTTTATTGAACTTCTTGTGTGCACTGTTTACTTCCAGTTTCTTCTCTCTCATGTGATTACAGCCTCACACTTCAGTCCCTTCGGACCAGATCCGTCCTCCTCCAGGTCGTCTGAGGAGCTGGTCAAAGCGGTAGTTTTGACCACTGGTAGCAGGGGGAGGTCTCGACTCATCGGTGAGCTGAATCTTCCCCAACCCAAACCCGGCCAGTCTACACCCAGCCTCCCGCTTCCCCCGACCCCTTCTTTGCATGTCAGCTGTTCCTCTGGATGCCACACCGGATCTGGGATCTGAAGCCGACATGGCCCCAGCATTTGTGCACTGGTTCCATGACAAAGGCTGGGCTGTACAGGAACATCCGGAGGGTCCTGGACATCGACTGCTGGTACCTCATGGTCACTGAGTACCTGGAGTGCCGTTGGTGCAAGAAGGTCAGAGGGTGGTCACAGGGCATCAAGCAGCTGGCCCCCACCTACAGCTGCCAGTTCCCAGCTGTACTCACGTACAAGTAAGACATGAAATTAATATCTTTGTTGTTTGTGTTGAACATCCAGGCGAATGTGCCATCCACTAGTGCTCCTCTGGTGGCACCAGACTCCATGGCTCCACCCAGAGAGAGGCCACAAGATCTCCCCCTGGACCAGCCCCTTCCAGACGTCTCCCAGACGCCTCCACATCTCCACAGTGGAGGCCGACCTCCACCCAGAGCAGGTCCTGCTCCACTCCCCAGCTGGAGACGTCTCAGCTGCAGAAATGCCCCTTCTTCCATGTATTCCTTGGAAGAACCATTTGAGAAGAGGTCTTTATTGAACCATTTGGGTCAAAAATTACTTTAAAACAGTTTAGTGAGAGAAACAACAGCAAAAAAGGTTCTTTGAGACATTTTATGGGTTCTTTGCTGCTGATTTTTTTTAACCATGAGGAGTTAACCCCTTTCTCTCCAGGTTCTATTTAAATGTTTTTTAAAGACATCTTGGTGCTTTTTCTTGGGGTTTTATTTTCAGACTTGTGTTCAACTAAATCCAGCGTCCACGCCTCCCCGTCTTTAACCCTAAAGAAAGGACAATGACTCCCTCTGATTGGCTGAGAGGAGACGAACCAAGCTGCTCTCAGGTCTTCATCAGGAGACAACAGCTGATCTGAATCAACTCACCTCAGAGAACTGAGACGTGCAGCTGGAATTAATGAGAGAAACCAACTCTTTAGGTTCTATAAATAATTCTAGGAAAAGAATACTGTGAAAGAATGTAATAAACGTCAACTCGTTAGCATAAAAACAAAGAAAAATCTATCAGACTTTATTTGTTTCACACTTTAATACAGATTAAATGTGACAAAGTACTTCTCATAACATAAATAATAAAATTAATCTGCTAACTAAATAAGACCTTTCAGAACCAATATCAGAACATTAAAATCAATTCACACAGATAGCAACTGCAGAGACTTTAATATTGGTGGGCTCTCTTTCTGGTACAGGTCAATATTTCTAATTGAAATATATTTATTACAAGAAGACCAGCAAGTCGAGCAGTGCAGAATTTAATCCTGCAGGTCATAAAGGCTTTAAAGTCTCTGTGTTGACCTGAGAGAGAAACGCTGTTACGTGTTCACGTTGTTAAAATAATCACGTTGTTAAGATGATCACATTGTTACGTGTTCACAGCGCCCCCAAAAATGGGGGCAGAATTCTTCATCAGGAGGTCTTCCTCACTCCTGTACTCCCATGACTCCTCCAGGAACTGCGTCTGGCTTATCTCCGTAAAACCGATACCACCATCTACCATGGAAATAACCACTAGTTCTGCTTTATACTTGTTGTGTAAACTCCACATACGTGGGAACATCAAACTCCATGGTGTCTGGGTTCATAATATTATCCGTAGTCCCACAACAGCGTCTGAATGAAGCCGCTACCAGCGCTGGTTCGGGCGGAGCAGCAACAGTTTGATTCAGCAACGGCAAGACGGCGGTGATGACGGGCGGAGCTTCTCAACGCTGATTGGCTGACGCAACTTTGCGTCGTGCGATTTCTTCGCCGGAGTTGGGATAATTCAAGTCACGCGAATTCGCGCCGCGTCCTTCGCTGTTCGCCCCACGTCAAACGTGCTATTCGCTCCGCCTCAAACGCGTCTATCACGCCGCAGCGCATCTTTGCATTGACTTTGCATGTAATCTGGTCACGAGTCAAATTCACGCCGCGTCCGGTGTGAACACGGCATAAGAGCTTCACACACAACCAAGGCAACATATTCATGTCCTGGGGGTCTTGCAGAGGAGCCCCAGAGGGGGTTGCTCTCGCAGGAACTTCGAGGTAAAGAAGAGGACACATTCTTCTAATGCTGCGGAAGAGAGGACACCGCCACAGAAAGACAATCAAGATCTAATCTAAAAAGACATGGGTGGGGCATGCCCTCCTGCCATGAAGTGTTTGTCACATGGTATAAAGCAGTGATTCTTAACCATAGGGCCGCGGCCCCCCATTGGGCCGCGAGCACCACCTAGAGGGCTGCCAAAAACTTTCTGTTTTCATCTGTGGGCCGCGGGACCGCATAGGTAATGAATTGAAGACAGCAGAGATATCACGGTTATCCACGAGACGCTCAGTTACAATACAGCTTCGCACCACTTGGTGGCGGTAATGCGTCAGTCAGTTGTGTAACAGGCTCCAATAAGCTGAAGAAGACACTCAGCCAGCCGTTAGCCTGTAGCTAAAGTTATAGAGAAGTATGTAAAATGAAAAAATGAAGACGAAAGTGCTGCTGATAATCCCCCCCAAACGTCTAAACGTTTGTGAAGTATAATCCTGACTTCACGAAGTAGAGCTTTGTGAACGGAGGTAACGAGGCGGAGCCCTGAGCCTGTGTGGAGTGAGGGCTAACGCTAGCTAACGCAGCACTGAAGGCTTCACAGCTAAAGCTGTATCTAGAGACCAAACATCCAACGCTCGGGAGAAAGCCGGTGGGATTTTTCCAGATAAAGGATGATGTACTACAGAAGCAGAAAGGTCTGTCTGTGACTGACAAGCAACTCCAAATGTGCTGAAAGCCAGCTGTCACAGATATGAAGAGCAACTTCTGGTTCTGCTAACATGAAGACTGCTGAAGCATATCATTCACATCATAAGGCTAGATTTTAATTTGCACTTTATTTAAATGTTATTTACGGTTTATTTAATTTGAAAATTATTATTTTGAATTGTGTGCACACTTGTATGCACACTAATAGTTGCCCAATAATTGAGAAAGTAAAAACCTCACTTTTACTGTCTTAAATATTCAGGTTAGAGGTTTATTAACATTGTGGATTAACCGAGAGCACTGTAGATGTTCAATAATACAATTAATCCTCCAGAAATGACTTTCCTAATAATTGTGCAGTGTATTTATTTTATTACCACATTATTTATCAAATTTTAATTTTTTAATTAAGAGTCTCCCTTGTTTTTGTTAAAATCAAATTATTAGTTATTTGTGTGTTTATACGCCTGACTTGAGCCTTTAAATGAGTTATTGTATTAGCTTGATTTGTTCCATGACTTGTTGTCTGTGCAGGTTTACATACACATGATCAATAAATGTCTTTGTGATGATCACATTGCATCATGTCATTTATTTGACAAGGATTTTGCTTGTTAAACTGTAGGTAGATTTGAGTTAGTTATTGAATACAAGTCAAACCAAGAGTGAGATCAATTAGTTAATATACCAATACAGTGTTAATATACCAATACAGTGTTAATATTTGAATGGGCCCCAGGACACTTTGTACTTGAAAAGTTGGGCCCCGAAGTCAAAAAGGTTAAGAACCCCTGGTATAAAGGACAGAAGCAGAGACAAGACCTTTTAGTAGAAACTTGGAAATATGACTTATGCGTGATTTCAACTCTGCTCCTTCTTGCAAGAATAAATTACCTGAATAATAATTTTACACTTGATGTCGAGTAGAATTTTTCTAACAGTCTCATTAGGAGGGGAACATAAAAAGTGACTTGTAGCTTGTCAAAAATGTACTGTTGTGACTGTTATTGTTCATTTGTCATGATATGAAGAGCAACTGCTGGTTCTGTGGCGCTAAAATATAGACTGCTGAAGCATTAGTCAAATTAATTTTAAGATTGTATGACTATATTTTCATTTGCACTTTATTTATAGTTTATTTAATTTGAAACCTATTATTTTGAATGTATTTATTTTACACATTTAATTAATCAAATTCCTATTTTATTTTATTATTAGTTGTATTATATTTATTGTGAAAATTAAATTTATTATTTAGTAAATCTTTTTTACTGTTTACTTATTTATAATACTTGTTTTGATTTCTTTGACGGTCTCTTGTTTGCACTTTTCTGTTTCTGCTACGGGACTAATAACGGATTTATTGTAAAATTGACATTCATGCTCTTGTAAGGCCAGGCTGTGCAGGTTTTTTCATGGTCACATCAGTGGTTTTGGTATCGATTCATGGGAGTACCAGGACTAACCCCCTAACCCTCCTGATGAAGAATTCTGCCCCCATTTTTGGGGGGCGCTTTAGTTAACAACGTGAACACGTAACAATATGATCACGTGAACACGTAACAATGTGATCATCTTAACAACGTGAACACGTAACAATGTGATCATCTTATCAACGTGAACATGTAACAATGATCATTTTATCAACGTGAACACCTAACAATGTGATCATCTTAACAACGTGAACACGTAACAATGATCATCTTAACAACGTGAACACGTAACAATGATCATCTTAACAACGTGAACACGTAACAATGATCATTTTATCAACGTGAACACGTAACAATGTGATCATCTTAACAACGTGAACAAGTAGCTGTAATTAAACCTCTTCTTAAAAAGCCCACCCTGGATCCAGAGGTGTTGGCTAACTACAGACCTATCTCTAACCTTCCCTTCCTCTCTAAGATACTGGAGAAGGTAGTCGCAAATCAGTTGTGTGACTTTTTACATAACAATAGTTTATTTGAGGAGTTTCAGTCAGGATTTAGAAAGCATCATAGCACAGAGACAGCGCTAGTGACAATTACTAATGACCTTTTAGTTGCATCAGATAGGGGACTTGTCTCTGTACTGGTCCTGTTAGACCTTAGTGCAGCATTTGACACCATTGACCATGACATCTTATTACAGAGACTAGACCAGTCGATTGGTATTAAAGGTACAGCACTAAGTTGGTTTAAGTCGTATTTATCAGATAGATCTCAGTTTGTATTTGTAAACGATGAAGCCTCGATGACCACCGCCGTTCGTCATGGAGTTCCACAAGGTTCTGTGCTTGGACCAATTTTATTCACCTTATATATGCTTCCTTTAGGCAATATTATCAGAAAACACTCGATAAACTTTCACTGTTATGCCGATGATACTCAACTATATCTGTCAATCAAGCCAGATGAAATCCACCAGGTCGCTAAACTTCAAGCGTGTCTTAAAGACATCAAGACCTGGATGACCTGCAACTTCCTGCTGCTGAACTCGGACAAGACTGAAGTTATTCTACTCGGCCCAGAACACCTCAGAAATCAACTATCTGACGATATGGTTTCTCTAGATGGCATCCACCACCACCGTAAGGAATCTCAGAGTTATTTTTGACCAGGACCTATCCTTTGGCTCCCACGTGAAACAGATCTCAAGGACTGCCTTTTTTCACCTACGGAACATCTCAAAGATCCGGCACATCCTGTCTCAAAGCGATGCAGAAACATTGATCCACGCATTTGTTACTTCAAGACTGGATTACTGTAACTCCGTATTATCTGGCTGCTCCGGAAAGTCCCTTTGGTCTCTCCAGCTGATCCAGAATGCTGCAGCTCGTGTACTAACAAGGACTCGGAAGAGAGATCACATTACTCCTGTATTAGCTGCTCTCCACTGGCTTCCTGTAAGATCGAGAATCATATTTAAAATCCTCCTCCTCACCTATAAAGCCTTAACTGGTGATGCACCATCATATCTTAAAGAGCTCATAGTGCCATATTACCCCACTAGAGCGTTACGCTCACTGAATGCAGGGTTACTTGTGGTTCCCAGAGTCTTAAAAAGTAGGTTGGGGGCTAGAGCTTTCAGTTATCGTGCTCCTCTTCTGTGGAATCAGCTTCCACTTTCAGTCCGGGGGGCAGACACAGTCACCTCATTTAAGAGTAGACTTAAGACTTTCCTCTTTGTTAGCGCTTATACCTAGGGCTGTTTCAGGCTTATAGTTAGGGCTGGCTCAGGTTTGCCCTGGTCCAGCCCCTAGATATGCTGCTATAGGCCTAGACTGCTGGGGGACATCTTAGGATACACTGAGCTCCTCTTCTCTTCCTCTTTCACTCCTCCTCTCCTCTCCTCTCTCTCCATCTGGATAAACTATTGTCTCTTCAATGCACATTACTAACTCTACTTTCTTTTTCCATGGATTCATGGCTGCCTGGAACCGGTCCTGCCCCCCCGGGTCCTGCCGCCCCTGCCATGGGTTCATGGCTGCCTGGAACCGGTCCTGCCTGCTACCATGGCCCTGCTGATGGAACCGGCCTGGAACCGGTCCTACCTGCTGCCATGGCCCTTCTGATGCCCCCCTCCTCTCTACCGCCTTCTGCTTCATGGATTATCAGGATCATGGACCATGCCTAATACTCATTATATGAATAATTTCTGTCATATTCATTGAATGTGCTGTAACTACGCTATTCATTCTGGCCACATGACATCTATTGCTTGTCCATCCGGGGAGAGGGATCCTCCTCTGTTGCTCTCCCTCAGGTTTCTTCCCCTTTTTTTTCCCTGTGAAAGGGTTTTAACTATATTTTTAGGGGAGTTTTTCCTGATCCGATGTGAGGTCCCGGGACAGGGATGTTATGTGTACAGATTGTAAAGCCCTCCGAGGCAAACTTGTATTTGTGATGTTGGGCTATATAAAATAAACTGAATTGAATTAAACTGAATTGAACACGTAACAATGTGAACATTTTAACAACGTGAACACGTAACAATGTGAACATTTTAACAACGTGAACACGTAACAGCGTTTCTCTCTCAGGTCAACAGAGACTTTAAAGCCGTTATGACCTGCAGGATTAAATTCTGCACTGCTCGACTTTCTGGTCTTCTTGTAATAAATATATTTCAATTAGAAATATTGACCTGTACCAGAAAGAGAGCCCACCAATATTAAAGTCTCTGCAGTGGCTATCTGGTTGAATAGATTTTTGGATGTTGTGATATTGGTTCATAACGGTCTTATTTAATTAGCAGATTATTTTATAATTTATATTGTGAGAAGTACTTTGTCACATTTAATCTGTATTAAAAATGTAAACAAATAAAGTCTGATTGATAGATTTTTCTTTGTTTTTATGCTAGCGAGTTGACGTTGTTTATTACATTCTTTCACAGTATTCTTTTCCTAGAATTATGTATAGAACCTAAATAGTTGGGTTTCTCTCATTAATTCCAGCTGCACGTCTCAGTTCTATGAGGTGAGTTAGTAGCTTGATTTGTTCGCCTGTTTGGCGTCTTGTTGTATGTGTAGGTTTTGAAGAGAATTTATGATTTATATAGCATTGTCTGAATACTGTTTATGATTTATATAGCATTGTCTGAATAGTCCGGTTTCTGTCTAAAAGACGAGGTTCCTCTTTCCTCACAAATGTCTGTGGGTCACAGTTTCATGTGTGGTGGAAAGGTTATCTCTTGGTCACTGGGGCAGAGGCAGAAGAGTTGAGAATTGTAATTTGTTCTTTCTGATGAACAGAAAAAAAGAAAGTCTTCTCACACACAAGTCTTATGTTCTTGTTCCAACTATTCATTAAATTTATCAACAGTTGCAAACTTATCTATGCACCCTCGTCCTGTATCCGGCCTTGAGGAGAAAGCAGCAGTATTTCAAAATTAATTGTTTGGGAACCTGGGTTGTATGTTTCACTGGGAGTATTTGGGAGTCAGATGAAAGAGAAAGTCAGAAAGAGAGAGAGAATAAGAATCCTTTACTTTCTGAGTTCGGGGCTCACTCATCCTGAGGCGTGCTGACCGTGTGAAGGGCAGACAGACAGGGGAGCGGAGACCAAGGCCTTGTATTAGGTATGCATTTCATGTATGTAATTGCTAAATAAATAATCATTATTGTACTATAACCCGTTCTGTCAATTCTTGAACACTCGAGGAATATCCCGGCGAGGGGAATTCCACTTCAGTTTACATACAGATAATAAATAAATATCTTTGTGATGATCACATTGTTAAACAATTTTATTTATCAAATTCCCTTTTATGTTATTATTAGTTTTATTGTGTAAATATTTGTTTATTATTTATAATACTTGTTTTGATTTCTTTGACGGTCTCTTGTTTGCACTTAATAACGGATTTCTTATCTTATTTTATGTAAGTCCAACCATGATGTTTTTCCTCAACCTAAATTAGTGGTTTTGTGTCCTAAACCCAAGTTTATTTACTTATTTCAGTAAACCCAAATACAACTGAGATGTTTTGCTGCCTGAATCTAACATTGGTTTAGTTTCACGTGGTCCCGACTAGTAGAAAATAAAATTGTGTCACTGGCAAAAAAGATTACAGCTTTAAACTGTCAGACTCACACACTGAGACAAAGCTCTGTCTGTACACTGAAGGAAAGCAAAGAGACGACTCAGAGAACAGTTTGGTTCTGCAGAGACTCACAGGGTGCATCCCGAGTCTCTTAACTGCATCCCTGTTTCCCTCATTTGTGTCTTAGTCCCTCCCACCAGGGATGCATGGAGAGACAAGGAAACCATGAGGAGAGAGGGAACTAAGAAATATGTTTTAAGATGAATGAGACGTCCTTTCCTCTGAAGCGTCACGTGAAGTGACGTTGGTTTCTGATGACTGCGGCCGCTGATCATAGAATAGCTATAACTTTGTGATTCTGTTTAGGCCATCAGAGAAGGCTTAGCTGGCCCTGACAGCCCACCACTGCTGTGTGTATTTAGTGTTCTGCGTCCTGCTTATACGTGCAGTGCCGATTTCTACTGGCGGAATGCGTTTCTCATATATTAATTATTTACGTCTGTATGTTTTGAAATTCTGATTGTGACATCATTATAAAATAACCCACAATATGATTATGGTTTCTCTTCAACACTGGAATAAATTTTTTAGGCTCAATGTTTTAGGTTAAACTTAAATGGTATAACTCATCAAACCCGACACTCAGGAATGATCAGCCTCACGTGACTGAATGAAAGGACCATACATGTTGTAAAAGGTTTCCTCTCTCCAGCCCTCTCTGATTTTAATTATATAAAAAATAAAAGTTATTGAGGGAAACAACAGATCAAGAAAAGACTAATCTTTTTATAAATGAATAAAGTTGTTTGTGGTCCTTTTGTTGTTCAGACCTACAATGAACATATATTTTACAGTATATATTTTTCTGATTATGGTGAATCAGAAAAGACCTTCTTGCTCTTCAGAGCAGAATAAGAGCTTTGGGACAGCCGTCAATATGGCGGCGCAGAACAACTTCCGGTTCAATCGAGGAGCAAGGAAACAACAACTATTAAGAGACTTGGGCTGCGGTCAAATAGTCCTCTTTGTTTAGGAAGCTTCCTAACTGAGTGAAATTACCTTGAAGTTACCTAAGTGGCCGCCATGATAAGTGCTGGTCGACTTCTCTAAATGCAAAGGAAAGGAGCTTCAATGCTTCCTAACTTAGCTCCTTTAGCATAGGAAACACTGGACCTGCCTTTACGAAAGGAAAGGAGATAATGCCCCACAATTGTAGCGGCAACATTTAAAGTGACGCACCATTCGGCCGTTCACGAGAACAAATCTTATAAGTTATTTTAGTAGAGCTGAACCAAAGAGATTGAAACTTTCATAACGTTGACCGTGGTGTAGTTCCTTTGAACCTTGTTAGCTTTTATATTCTGTTGGTTGTGTTCACGCTTAAAATATAATTAAAGTAGTTTCCATTTGTGAAGATGATCTTCAGAAAGTTTACATATCATAAACGCTTGTTTTCAGTAATAATCTAATGGAGAAAATCCGATTATTGTGGTTGGTCTTTACTAAACAAAGAAGGAAGACAAACACTAAATATGAACTGAAACAACTTATTTTAGTTGCAGCAATGAGACGTTTGCTGCCTTCAATAATAATATAATATTAACAATAAAAACATTCTGCATAATGAGTCATTTTGGTTTTGTATACTAAATACAGAATCTCCTCAACCATAAGGGCTATTTGAATAATCCATCCATCCATTATCAGCCGCTTATCCGGGTCGGGTCGCGGTGGCAGCAGGTCCAGCAGGCCGACCCAGGCTTCCCTCTCACCCGCAACACTTTCCAGATCATTCTGGGGGATCCCAAAGTGTTTCAAGGCCAGCCGGGAGATATAATCCCTCCAGCGTGTCCTGGGTCTTCCCCGGGGTCTCCTACCAGTTGGACGTGCCTTGAAAACCTCTAATGGGAGGCGTCCAGGAGGAATCCTGATTAGATGCTGAACCACCTCAGCTGACTCCTTTCGACACGAAGGAGCAGCGACTCGACTCCAAGCTCCCTCCTGATGTCCGAGCTCCTTACCCGATCTCTAAGGCTGAGCCCGGCCACCCTACGGAGGAAGCTCATTTCGGCCGCTTGTATCCGAGACCTCGTGATCATAAGTGAGGGTTGAAACGTAGACCAACCAGTAAATGGAGAGCTTCGCCTTCCGGTTCAGCTCCCTCTTCACCAAGACGTCCCGGTACAGCGCCTGTTTTACTGCTGCAGCCGCACTGATCCGCCTCTCGATCTCCTGCTCCACCTTACCCTCGCTGGTGAACAAGACCCGTGATACTTGAACTCCTTTGCTTGGGGTAGCATTTTGTCCCCACCTGGAGGGAGCAATCCACCGGGTTCAAAATAATTTCACAAGGTATAAAATACAGAAAACACTTGTGAGGCTAGTTAAAAGGTTCATATAGCAGTATACGTGTTACTGGTTTATTGGTTGATGATAGAACACAGGAAACAAAAAACAAAAAACTTCCAGGATGTATTTTCTCTTTTTAATTATGCATATCATCGCTTCCCCCCCCCCCCCCCCCCCCCCCCACTATAATATAGCACTATGTGGTAACAGTATCTCTGCAAAGTTTGACTTTGATTAAGTGAAGTTAAATATTTTTAGTAATTCATTTAGTGCACATTTCGTGTACCGTAGATTTAACGTGATCATCTTAACAACGTGAACCCGTAACAACGTTTCTCTCTCAGGTCAACACAGAGACTTTAAAGCCTTTATGACCTGCAGGATTAAATTCTGCACTGCTCCACTTGCTGGTCTTCTTGTAATAAATATATTTCAATAAGAAATATTGACCTGTACCAGAAAGAGAGCCCACCAATATTAAAGTCTCTGCAGTGGCTATCTGTTTGAATTGATTTTAATGTTCTGATATTGGTTCATAACAGTCATAAAGGTATTATTTAATTAGCAGATTAATTTTATTATTTATATTGTGAGAAGTACTTTGTTACATTTAATCTGTATTAAATGCGTGAAACTGGGGAGTCTTGCTGATTGATAGTCTGATTGATAGATTTTTCTTTGTGTATTTATGCTAACGTGTTGACGTCGTTTATTACATTCTTTCACAGTATTCTTTTCCTAGAATTATGTATAGAACCTAAATAGTTGGAGTTGGTTTCTCTCATTAATTCCAGCTGCACGTCTCAGTTCTCTGAGGTGAGTTGATTCAGATCAGCTGTTGTCTCCTGATGAAGACCTGAGAGCAGCTTGGTTAGTCTCCACTCAGCCAATCAGAGGGAGTCGTTGTCCTTTCGTTAGGGTTAACGAAGGGGAGGCGTGGACGCTGGATTTTAGTTGAACACAAGTTTGAAAATAAAAGCCCAAGAAAAAGTGTTTAGGGGTCTGCACAGACTGCCCACAGTGAGGACAGGAGGAGGGGAATTTCTGCATCTGAGACCTCTCCAGCTGGGGAGTGGAGCAGGACCTGTTCTGGCTGGAGGTCCCTGGCGGCCTCCACTGTGGGGAGATGTGGAGGCGCGGTGGCGGCAGCAGCAGCAGCCTCAGTCCTGGGGTCAGCAGCTGCTGGTAGGTCCGCGGTCTGGTCCAGGGGGCGATCTTGTGCCCTCTCTCTGGGTAGAGCCATGGGGTCTGGTGCCACCAGAGGAGCGCTAGTGGATGGCACATTCGCCTGGAGGGCATGACTCTCCTGGGTCCCCTTCCTCCAGTTGTACCTGGTTTGTTTCACTGTTGTTGTTTATGTCAAAAAATAAATCTAACTCCGCCTCCATCTTTTTTTATTTATTTCTTGTCAGTGAGGAGATATGATGGGAAGCGCCATCTCTGTGTGCTAGAAATAGCTTCACTCAGTCATGTCCAGGTATACTGGGGCATGGTCGCTGATATGTATAGATCCTATACTGCATGGCTTTTTTTTTTACTTGGCCTGTAATCTGCGGCGGGGCAAAAAAGTAATCGATGCGTGAGTAAGAGTTATGCGGATTAGAGTAGAATGTGAAGTCTCTCACTGATGGGTTTAGGTTCCTCCCTACATCTATCAGATTTATATCATCTAGCATTTTCCCTAGCGAAGCACCTGCACCTTTTCTTCTATTTGTGTCTGCTGGAGACCTGTCTAATTTGTTATCAAGACAACAATTAAAGTCACCACCTAGGACTGTAAAAGGAGATCAGTGTTCCTCTATTTCTGCTGCTATTGTAGTCCAAAATGACGGGTCCAAAATGACAAAGTTTGATGCTATTTATCCCTGACATTTCCTACTTCTTTCTATGTCACAGAGAGATGCTGTCCTCTGAGAATGTGTTAACTGACCTTTGCTGACCTAGTTCAGATGGATATTCCTTTCCGGTGGTGTGGTACAGAACATAACATTTAAGAACACAGGATGAAAAACACAAACTTTAACTTATTGAAAAGGCACATGTGATGCCTCCTGCTCACTAACGATTTCTCTGACTTCAAAACAAACTAGTAGGATAGAACAGAGCTTCCCAGACTCCCTTTTATAAAGAAGCAGTTTTCAGGTATAGCAACTTATTCTAATCCCCAACCTTGAAGTTTCTTTACATTCTTAATCAAGCTTGAACAATTGGTGCAGTCACAATATATGATATATAATAACTGGGTTCCTTTTCTAAAACATAGTAATATACATAAGCAGACCACCTTGTTCCACAGAGTTTCAACATGAAGGGAACAAAAGAAAAGAAAGGTGTCGCGTACGTGAACTATGCAGACGCCGGGTGGCTGCATTTGTTGCGTCTGTTAACTTTCTTTGTTGGTTTATTTATTTAGCAGCATGACACCGCGAGTCCACTTATTTCCAGATTGCATTGCATTTGTCCAATATATTTAGTCCTTCTTCCTCTCCTCCACATACCTCTGTGCCTCATCCGCGGATCTGAAGTTACGGACTCCCCCGTCATGTGTAACGCGCAGCACGGCTGGATACATCATCTGGTAACGGATGCCGAGGTCTGGGAGCGATGTCTTTACCTCCAGGAATCCGCATCAGGTTTTTTTCACCGCTGGTGAGAAGTCAAAGAAGTGTATGCGGTTCCCGGAGAAAGTGACCTCCGCTGCGCTTCATGATCAGCTGTTTGTCGGCGAAGTTGTGGAAACGAATGTAGACGGGCCTCGTTGAGTTGTTCTGCAGGCGTGCGGGGCCGTGGTAACACTTGTCCAGCTTCATCCTGTCGTTTTTCACCGTGAGCTTCAGGATTTTTGGAAGCCAAGATGCGAAAAAGTCTGTGGCGTTATCCCCCTCTGTCAGTGGTGTAGTGGTCCCTGGAGAAGTGGGTATACTCTTAATTTTGCAATTTTTTAAAGCAGCTCATACAATACAGCAAAGGATAAACGCCCTGTTTTATAAATAGTGACATACTCTATTTAGTTTACCCAAAAATTATTAACCTAGTATTATTTACACATTGCCACATGATTCCTGCTGCTTGACCTCAGGGAATAAGGATTATGAAATTACTGACCCAATACTGACCCACAGACTGGTAAGAGACAACTACATAATTATGCAATTTGAGTGAACTATTCCTTATCCTTACTCCATCCACACAACATTGGACAACTATTCTCTCGCCTTGCAAGTTGTCCATATAGACCAGTAGTTTCTTTTGTAAACTGTCTCTTGGAACAGCTAATTTACAAAACATAGTGTAGATCAGAGTGTGGTACTTTTATAAAATTAACATTACTTCACCTGGAGCAGATATTACTGGTCCTACACAGGTGGTGTTATGCATGAGTATAACATATATTCAACATGAGGCAAACAGTTTTACAGTCAGAGATTTGTTTATTTTTTAACATTTATTTAAATAAATTACTTCAAAACTGAATTAGACCATGCATCCTTGTTCATGTTTCACTTTAAATAAAAAACACAAATCATCCTCTTCCACACATCAAAACCAATTAGATAAACTCAAAAGTGCAAAGTCCTAAAACTGAAAAAAATAAATGGTTTTCAACAGCTGAACACTATTTTAGCATACCTCTTGAGATATATACAAATAACCACAAATATTGAATATCATCATTCAAATAATTCAACAATATAACAAAACAACTAGAATTGCAATTTTGCTCTGCATCTCACTGGCAACATCTTGTATTATTTGTGTTGCACTGTAACGTGAATGAAGTATTGAGCCCATCTTTACACCATTCAGTTCCTGCAGCTCAATGAGGCTTTCATGGTCAGAAAAGGGTCTGTTCTTTTTGGCCAAATGGTAGGCTGTTCGGAACACAGCTTCGGTTTCCTTCATGTAGGACTCAGTCATAACTTCCACTGCATTCTCAATGGCCGCTTCTTTCTGTTGTTCTGCCACCTTCACAGCTTGAGTGTGTGCCTTGGACAAAGCATGTTTCCTGACCTTATTTCTCAAGACTGACAGACTTGTTTCTCTACTTCCCTGAGAAGACACTTGAATTTCAAAGTTCATTCATTCTCTTGAGAGTGATACACCTTGCTCCTTGTTGATCCCAATGGAGTTCACACTGCTACAGACCAGACATCCTGTGAAGCATACACAAACAATGTAACTACTGTATCCACAGCTGTATGTGTGCATGGTCCATTTCTCCCATATACATACAAGTACACACACACACACACACACAATATTAATGTCAGTGTGTCCACTGTTTCAGAAGCTACCCAAACTAACAACACACCTCCCAAACTCCTCCACCTCTGTCCCCCCCCTGTTGAGCTGCACAATCACTGAGCCCTCAACATCCAATGGCTCTCCCACTGAGCCCTCAACAACAACAATGGGCTCCTCCACCCTCCCCCC
This sequence comes from Myoxocephalus aenaeus, assembly GCA_038501785.1. NCBI lineage: Eukaryota > Metazoa > Chordata > Actinopteri > Perciformes > Cottidae > Myoxocephalus > Myoxocephalus aenaeus. The sequence goes on from JBAMJR010000194.1 coordinate 70,172, forward strand.
TCTCTCTGTGACGACTGACCACACCCTAAAAAATGTGACCAATCGTAACTTAATAAAATTATGGCAACAAAGTGACAATTAATATAATTAATAAAAATGATTGATTAGATTAATTAAATCTAAACATTATTCAAATGTGTTGGATTTAGTAATAGAGCGCCAAATTATGAGTTATATATAACTCATAATTTGGCCAAAAGATAATTTGACCAAAGATATTTAGTAAATACAAATCAATTTTAAAAAGGAAAATTATTTATGTTTACTAACAATATCATCAAAAGTAATTTACATTTATTGAATATTTGGGTGAAATTGATTTATATTTACTGAATATTTGGGTAAAATTGATTTACATTTATTGAATATTTGGGTGAAACTGATCTACATTTACTGAATATTTGGGTGAAATTGAGTCATATATATTAATTATCTGGGTGAAATTGAGTTGGATTTACTGAATGACATTAAATATATTACATTCAATCTATTCAATAATATTATTTGTCACTTTGTTGCCATAATTTTTCTATGTCTAATTCACTATGCCATCTTGGTGTCACAGTAAACTTAAGTTAAGCCAACAGATCATCATACATACAAAGTACTGCAGGTAAACATTTATTTGTGCAAATTTGTTACATTTATCTAAAATTCTTCATGTGCAAATTCCTCAATAAAAACACACAATTTGCAATCCTAGTGTAGACAGTTGAAACACTATACACAAACAGCTGCTTGTGCCATGGCAGTGATACCATCGCAGTCTCATTAAATGAGGATGGTTTATATATTGAACAACCACCTGCAGCACTAAAACTCAGTTGAAGAGGCAAACTACACTTCTCACTGGGATCCTTCAAAAAATAATAAACTCAAGCATTGAACGAGTTGAACTTGAACTAAAAAAGAATCAGTAATCACCACTTGGTAGTTAGTTATTATGAATGACTTTGAACATTTTAAATTTGAATAATTATGTACTTAATAAAGTGGCAACTGAGTGTATAGAAACTAAAATGTATGCAGTTAGATCAAACTTTTTTTGAGAGAAAATCAAAGGTAAACATTGCCTCTTGTAGATTTAAGTAATAATCAACTGATATTCCAACTTTTTGATCATAAAATCTCTAAAATGAAATATTTGCAAACATAATACTCAATGAATGACACCTTGAGAAGGATAGCCTTCAACCTCAGCCCCATGGTTCCGCCCTTGGAGTGGAAGAGGTTCAGAAGACTGGGAGTGTATTCATCCAGCATGGACATGAACTTTGTCTCGAGGTGCACCGTTGTGATCGTGTGAAACTCATCTTGGATCTGTAACAAACAGTATACACACATTTAGACAACATATACTGTGTGTGGAATTTGATATCACAGCATATTGTGTATTGAAGTATGGTACATACCTGTTGATGAATTTCAGTTAAAGATTGTTGATTGTTGGAAAAAAGACCTATTAGATTCATACTTTATACAAAGTGATTTACTCTGTTCAGCAGATACACACTGTTGGCAGAATGGCCTCTACATTTAACTGTATTGTGAGACTAAGCAGACGAAGTATAACAACTCTAGCATTGTAACATAATATGTACAAAGGCAGCTCGGTGTAACGTCAACTATCAGCACGAGCGGAGACCACTCATTGAAACTATACTGATAGAGAAAACAGAAACATGGCGATCTGAATCTCCTGCTGCGGCCTCTCAGTACCATGAATGGAGACTGCGACAGTGAACTTGGGATAGTCAGCACACCTGTCAGAGTGCACAAAACACAGTAACAGCCTGGAGCTGAATATAACGTCAGGTTAAAAAAAAAGAAAGAAAGAGGAAACTGCACTCTTTGTTAATTTGTTTCACTGACTATTCTCCAGAAACGTACCTTACCATTAACTGCATGGTCTATCCCGACTGCTTTTAATTAACAGCATGTTAGGTTAACATTACTTGACAAAACAAAATGCAGTGATATTAATATAACTTGTATGTCTTATTAATAACATTTGGGAGCAAGAATGTGTGTTCCTACAATTGCATTAACCTTAATGCGCTCTAACTCTACGTTCTGCTGCATTTTCGCCAGCTAGTTAGGTTAGCTTGTTACGGTGGGGGAGGGGAGGAAACTACGAAACTCGGTCTGAGCTGGTATCTCAAAAAGGCATAACATATTAGGGATAACATTATAAATGAGGAAAGCCATGAAATTGTGGCATTTTCAGTCCTTGCCATGTTTTAACGGCTCAAAGACAACGTAGACCGAAAAACAAACACTAACGTTAGCTTATTTAAGACTTAACCTAAGTTAGCTAAATAAAGTTACAGCACAGTAAAGTTTACATGTTTGTTAACTTTTCAGTAGCGCAAAACAATGTTCAACTGCTGCAACAACTTGGTTATAATTTGTTCGTTAACTAACAATAATTAAACAGGTCTTACCTTTGGGAAAATGGCAGCCCCTTCAACACGTTGCAGAAGATGTCCATGTGGCGCAGAATGCGTGAGGCGGAAGTGGAAGTTGATTAAAAACAAAGACCTCCAAATAAGTCAAATTCATTGATTTTCTGCATCTTTGACTTTACTGATGAAATGTAATTAAAGTCTACTCAGTGATTCAAAGCTGATTTTATTCACACAAAATTAAGTAAAATGTAATTAATAATTAAACAACATTTCTTGAATTCAGCTCAATGTAATTAAAAACAGTACATAGTCTTTTTTATTATGTAAAAGTTACTATTATTTATTTAGGAGATATTAATTAATGCAAATCCCAGTTTTTACAGTGCAGGTGAGAAGACAGCTGGAGAAACTCCACCAATGCAAAGCTGAAGGACCTGATGGCATCAGCCCCAGGGTCCTAAAGATCTGCGCCACCCAGCTGTCTGGTGTCCTGCAGCACCTCTACAACCTGAGCCTGAGGCAGGAGGAGGTCCCGGTGCTGTGGAAGACGTCGTGCCTGGTCCCTGTCCCCAAGAAGTCATCTCCATCTGGCCTCAATGACTACCGACCGGTTGCCCTCACCTCCCATGTGATGAAGGTGCTGGAGAGGCTGGTCTTGGCCCACCTCCGACCGCAGGTGAAATCGTCGCTGGACCCTCTACAGTTTGCTTACCAGCCTCATGTGGGTGTGGACGACGCCATCATCTACCTGCTGCAACGAGCTCAGTCGCACCTGGATGGAACCGGTGTCTCTGTGAGAGTCACTTTCATTTAACACCATCCAACCACTGCTACTGAGTGAGAAGCTGCGGGTGCTGGGGGTAGACTCGTCCACCATCTCCTGGATCACTGACTACCTGACAGGCAGACCACAGTTTGTCAGAATGGGCTGTGTGCTGTCTGAAACGGTGGTCAGTGATGTTGGAGCCCCACAGGGAACTGTTCCGTCTCCCTTCCTGTTCACCCTGTACATCACTGACTTCCAGTACAACACGGAGTCATGCCATCTGCAGAAGTACTCTGATGACTCTGCGGTGGTCGGGTGTATTAGGGATGGACGGGAGGAGGAGTACAGGGCAGTGGTGAGTGACTTTGTGGAGTGGGCCGGCGAGAATCACCTGCTCCTGAACGTGACCAAGACCAGAGAGATGGTGGTGGACTTCGGGAGGAAGGCGACTGCTCCTAGACCTGAGTGTTCTGGGAGAGGACGTGGACATGGTGGAGGAGTACAGGTACCTGGGTGTTTCCATCGACAGCCGACTGAACTGGAAGGCCAACATCAACGCTGTCTACAAGAAGGGGATGAGTCGACTCTTTTTCCTGAGGAAACTCCGATCCTTCGATGTGTGCAGCAAGATGCTGGAGATGTTCTACCAGTCGGTTGTGGCCATTGTCTGCTGGGGGAGCAGCATTGGAGCCGGTGACACCAACAGACTTAACAAGCTAGTTAAGAAGGCCGGCTCCATCATCGGCTGCAAGCAGGAGTTTCTGGAACAGGTGGTGGAGAGGAGGATGCTGAAGAAACTTTTGTCCATATTGGACAACCCGGCCCACCTTCTCCACCACCTACTGCAGGGTCAGCGGAGCACTTTCTCCAAGAGATTCCTCACGCTCCGGATGCAACAAGGACCGTTACAGGAGAACATTCCTGCCCACGGCATTACGACTTTATAATAAGTCACCGCTTGCCAGATCCTCTGATTAATCACATGTGTATATATATATATATATTTTGCACAAAAGAAAACACATCTCATCCCAGCTATTTTATTTTATTATTTTTATTACTTTTATTTTTATTATTGTATATATCTTTTATCCTGCTGTTTTTATATATTTATTTTTGTTGTAAGTTGCTGCTACCCCGACACCAAATTTCCCCTCGGGGATTAATAAAGTATATATTAATTAATTAATTCATTCATTCATTCATTCATTCAATATACCTAAACTTACCCAGTTTTTTTATCCCAACCAGGGGTTCTTGGATTTAAAATCCTCTTTTTGTTTGACGGTTCAGGCCAGTCATTATTGATGTCTAAAGGAAGAACAAAAGTAATTTAATTATAGGCTATAAAGGGTAACAATGACCACAACCTATTCAAAAGTGTAAAGTTGTCACCCTAATAATCCGTATCATTAGATTTTTTTTATTTTAGCCCGCAAATAGTCAATTACACATGATGTAGCTGTAGCTTTATCAGTGGCTGTGTCAATACAAAGTGTGAAAACTCTAAGAAAAGGCGTTATAACGTGACTCAATGTTGCACACAAATTAGACCAAAACCGACAAACCTTGTGCCCTCTTCAACCAGGTGCTAAGTAAACAACAGAACAACATTTCCTTTCGTGAGGAAGAAGCACTTGTAAACTTTTATAAAATAAAATAATTCACCCAAATTCATGGATTCCACGTGACGTTTATTGCCATGACTGTTTGCTATCATAGCTAACTAGCACCACTAGAATTAGAAAATACTAAATTTAAAAATTCTACATTTTAAAAACTATAAACCGAAAACAAAATCTTATAATGTAGAAAGAAGTGAGACCCACCGTTGTTGACGTCTTCATCTCCTTCCCTGTCGGCATCCTCTTCAACGAGGGAGGGGGACGGAGTGAGCGCGGGCGCTGGGCTGATGTTAACGGAGCTAACAGCTCCGGTGTAGCCTCACTATCAGTAGCTGAGCTGCTGGCTGATGTAGTTTCGCAAGGACGTTTGCAATTGTAAAAAGAAATTGTTGTTTGAATGCCTCGCTTCATCTTACCTGTTCATTACGTTTTTGTAAAGGCTAATAATTCAAAGTAAATTAACAAATTTGTCTATAGGCAAAACATTCTTGCTTATTAAGACCCGCCCTTACTCTGCCTCTGATTGGCTCATCATCAGTTCTCTCCACTCGCGCTAAAAACCTAACCAATCTAACCAGCGAAGGCATCGAGTACTAGCCAATTAGAGGCAGAGTAGGGCGGGTCATGACTCATGCCTTCACCATCCTATGAAATAACATTGAGCCACTACTACAGGGTTATTCAACTTAAATTCAGCGAGGTCCAGTTCGAGAGAATTTCCTCAAGCAAAGGTCCGGAACATCACAATGTCACATCTATGCTATATGATTTTGTGCTATATGTATTGAAGTAGCCAACAGTTTTAACGTCTGAATAGTGTCAACAAATGACTGTCAAATTAAATAAAGTTAAATTAATTAACATCTAAACAATATTTATTATTACAGATTTCCCATTTAACTGGAATAATTATAAATAATACATTCTCTAATAATACATACATTATCTTCTCTTATTTGAGGTAAAATAAAGGATTTAAAACAAAGCTTTTGAAAAATGTGACTATATAAATTAATTCAATAAATATTAATTTAAGTGAATTGTCATGCAGCTTCAAATTCAGTTTATTCTGGCGTCAAATGATGTCAATCAAAAGAGCCAAGATATTATATTCTTGTCATCTAAAAAGAGAAATGTGTGTGCAGGGACTTTACCTGGTTATTAAACCACTTGTTTCAGCTCATTTCTCCTCTGTTAACATTATTGTTGGTCAGCTAGTTCATGTATTAGGGTTCCGTGATCATATTAATTCATGTGTTAGGGTTCTGATCATATTGGGCTTATTTTTCTGTGCCTTAATTTCGGATGCGAGTCGGTCCGTGTGCTTTGTCTCGTAGTGGCGCTTCACATCGCTGATTTTAATATCGCTGAACACGAGTCGTACTGCTCTTGAACTGATTGTGGGAATAATAAACATAACAGTCTCTCCTTTCTTGGTTAAAGGCTCTGGTTAAGCAGTCCACATTTCTCTTTTTGGAGCGCCAAGTGAAATAACGTACTTTTTTCAACTATCTGATCTCTCTGTCGCTCAGTGTGTGTGAATATGGCACAAGAGTCGAGGGCGGGGCTTAACGGAATACACAAATGTGATTGGTCGAGTGTGTGAGAGGATTTACAAGGCGTGTGTTTCCTGGACCTCTGAACGAGAGCCGCAAAGGCAGGAAAACCTGCGCCGGTGAAATAGAAGCGATCCATCAACAGCTAATAATTCGGAAATAATAATTGGATTTCGGTCCAGGGTCCACAGACAACGGCGACTGGGTCCGGACCCGGACCGGGGTCCGCCTGTGAGTGACCCATGTACTACTAAATCATGCGCACCAGCGGTGATTGAGAAGTGGGTATATGCAATGCTGACTGAAAAATAAGTGGGTATACGCCGTATACCTGCGTATTCCCTGGACTACACCACTGCCAGCGCCGGGTCTGTTAGCGGCAGCTCGTCCTCAGCCCGGATCCACTGCAAGTCGGCCTACACAACTCCCCTGTGGGAGCTGGCAACGCAGACCAACCCAGGAATCCAGCTCTGAAGAAACTCAGGACAAGAATCAAGACCCCATCTTCACGGAGATCTTCAACCGATCACTGGAGCTATGTGAAGTCCCTTCCTGCTTCAAGCGCTCCTTGATCATCCCGGTCCCCAAGAAATCCTCCATCACAGGATTAAATGACTACAGACCCGTCGCCCTGACGTCTGTGGTCATGAAGTCCTTTGAGAGGCTGGTGTTGACCCATCTGAAGGACATTACAGGGCCCCTGCTGGACCCCCTGCAGTTTGCCTACCGTGCAAACAGGTCGGTGGATGATGCAGTAAATATGGGACTGCACCATATTCTGCAACACCTCGACTCCCCAGGGAGATATGCAAGGGTTCTGTTTGTGGACTTCAGCTCTGCATTCAACACGATCATCCCGGAGGTTCTTCAACCCAAACTCTCCCAGCTCACCGTGCCAGCCCCCACCTGCCGGTGGATCACAAACTTCCTGACAGACAGGACGCAGCAGGTGAGGCTGGGAAAAATCATATCCAGCACCCGGACTATAAGCACTGGCGCCCCCCAGGGATGTGTGCTCTCTCCACTGCTCTTCTCCCTCTACACCAACGACTGCACCTCAGGGGTGCAGTCGTTGGTGTAGAGGGAGATGTAGTTGGTGTAGTTGGTGCTGTTCCAACTCCTCCCCTCTGGAAGGACTATCTGCACTTTTTTGTTGTTTTACTACTGTCTTTAATGTCCTTTTTATATTTATCTTGTATATTGTGTGTGAAAAAAGTACGAAGAGCAAGTGAAACCGGAGTCAAATTTGCAAATTTACATGGTCATTAAAGCTGATTCTGATTCTTCAGGACATTGAACCACGCCAAGACACTCAGCCTGTACATTCTGGCAGGGGGACAAACAATGGAAATCAGCCTTGCGGCTGTAATTGGGTGCATTTACATTTCAATTTAAAGTGTTCAATGTACATTGTCCCTCTCGAACAAATACAACTAAACTAAACATGACGTCAAATAAATACAATTTTTGGTGGACAAGCTTCCCTTCGAGTCGTTTTTGAAAATGTCCCCTGTGTGGGTTTTTTAACCAAGCTTTGAATTCAAAGTATTGCCCTCTGGTCGTCGACTTAGTGGTGACCTTGGATGTGACCTTTGCTTTGACCAGGTATTCTTGTACATTTTTATTTCTTCGATAGGCTGGCATGATTGTAAATTCTTCCAGGTTTTTAAATTCTTCGTTCATCTCTTTGAAATGGATCTGGCAAGATTTAATAAACCCTTGTGTGGATGGTGAATATGTGGTGATAAGTGGTAAGTGTGATGTAACCTCTGATACAATGCTTTAAAGAGGGTTCGGATAGCTTCTGTGACGTCATGTGGTCTGGTGCAAATCCTGTGAAAGCGAAGTATTTGTGCCTTTAGAAGGCCTGCAAAGGTGTGCTGTGGATGGAAACTACTCCCGTGGAGCAATGCATGTGTGTCTGTGGGTTTAAAGAACACCTTGATGTCCAATATCTCTGTGGTGGTGAAGTCATCCCCTTTAAAGGTGGTTGTGTTTAAGAAATCCACTGAAGTTCTGCTGCGAGTAGCTCAGGGTGATGAGTGGTCGTCCAGTAACCACAAGGTAGCCGGCTCAATCCCCAGTCCCCCCATAGCTCACATGTCGACGTGTCCTCTGAGCAAGACACTCAACCCCCAGCTGCTCCCCGGGCGCCCCACAATTGATCAAGTAATTGCAATAATTCCTTTTCTGGTCTGTGTTTGTTCCTGTTTTGAAATGCTATTTTAACGGCCTGTTTTTAGTTTGCGACGGAAAATGTAGAGACTTTCTGCTGTCCTGATGTCAACGGGGAGCTCGTTCCACCATTGAGGAGCCAGGACACCAAACAGTCGTGACTTTGTTGAGTGTTTAGCTTGCAGTGACGGAGCTACAAGCCGATTGGCAGAAGCCGAGCGGAGCGAACGAGCTGGGGTGTACGGTTTCACCATGTCCTGTATGTAGACTGGACCCGATCTGGTCGTAGCACGGTACGCAAGTACCAATGTTTTGAAGCGGATACGGGCGACCACCGGTAACCAGTGAAGGTCGTGGAGGAGTGGAGTCGTGTGGGTGAATTTCGGGAGGTTGAAGACCAGTTGAGCTGCTGCATTCTGGATGAGCTGCAGAGGCCGGATGGCACTAGCAGGTAGACCTGCCAGGAGGGAGTTACAGTAGTCAAGGTGTGAGATGATCAGAGCCTGGACCAGAACCTGTGCCGCCTTCTGAGTGAGAAGGGGACGTATTCTCCTGATGTTGTACAGCATGAACCTACAGGAACATTTAGTGGGGTCTTTATGGATTTTAGGTAGCATATACATTTTAGGTAGCATATAAAATATCCTAGCTCTAGGTTGTGGATTGCTCATCAAGTATCTTTTTTGTTTAGCAGTAATGAACTTTTTGTCCTGTAAGGTTTGTAGAATTTTGTGAGCCATAGGTACAGTGTCCCAAAATATAGGTTTTTGGAGTTTGGTATAATACCTGGGGTCGTTAAATTGTCTGTACCCCTCCCACAGATATTGGGCTCTGTCCATAATGACAATAGTAATTCCTTTATCTGCTGGCTTAATGATTATGTCTTTATTTTGTCTGATTTCCAACAGTGCTTGTGTTTCTGCTAAGGTCAAATTCGTAGGTGCTTTGTGTGGTCCAAATTGGGTTTTAAATGCTTTAAGATCCTTTTTAATTAGGTTTTTAACTCCCTGGGAAATTGTAGATTCTGAAGGAAACGAGGTGGATTTAGCTGTGAATGGTAATATTTTGGTTGGCGGTGAGTCCTTAAAATACTCCGATAGTTCCAACCGTCTATGGTACTCTTGAAGGTCATGTCGACCTTGATTGACTGTCTTTATTAGTTCCCTGAGTAGGAATTCAATTTAACCCCTTGCTTAAAAGTGAGAGTTGTGCCTCAGTGCACTTGAACCTTTTTGAAAGATTAATGACCGTCTTAACGGTTAACCCCGAAAACCTACCCTCTACAGGTAGGTTTTCGGGGTTAACTAATTTAAAAGAGTAGACCACATATTGCATATCATCTTTGCTGTGTTAGGGGTCCAGTGAATGTTGTCATGCCCCGTCTGGAATCTCTCGGCCGCCATCATTGGAAGATGATCCTCCAGGCTGTTGATCTGGGTGTTCAGGATGCTGATGAAGAGACTCTCTTGTTGAGGCATCTCTGGATTTCCGGGATGAAGACCCGACTGCATGGAAAGCGGTGGTTCGCCATCCTTAGCATCGCTTGCATCTGTTTTGATGGTCGTCACCTTGTTCTTTTGTTTCCTGTTGTTTAGGCCGAAGGAGAGAACGACGACTTCTACCTCCGTGTTGATCTGGATCTTTTCCAAGATGTCCTCAGCGTTCTTGAAGTTCGCTCCTGGGAAAGCTGCCACTTGAAGGTCAACGAAGTCATGTGAAGGGAATCTTCCTACGTTGGAGTCGCCCATTTCTTGTTGATGTTCACCGACCAATCTTGTTGTTTGCCGTTGGAGGAGGCGTGTCTTGTTGGTTGGTACAGTCCCTCTGTTACCCGTGTTGATTGTTCTTCTGTCCAGTCTGGTCTGTACTGCTGTGTTCAGTCTCTTGACCTTGGATGGAGAAAATGTCATGTGTTATTCCCCGTGTGATTGACTGCATTTCATCCAGCAAAATGTCGAGTTCTTCTGGTGTCGATTCCTCAAAGGAGTCCTCCGTGTGCAACATCTTTCGGTCGCCTCGTACAGGAGTGAGATCTGGAGGAACGGGGTAGAAGAGGGAGGGGGGCGGAGGAGAGAGTTTGTGTTGTTCTCCTGCTTGGCTCCTTGTAGGATTTACTGTGTCCTTTTCCACTTCCTCCTCCAACAGATCGGTACTATGTCCCCATACAGTGATGATGCTGAGGAAGTGGGCTCCTGGTCCTCTTTTTCCTCTTCTGTCTTTGTGATTTTTGAGAGGAGGTTCTCTGTTGAGATTGTCTGTGTCCCCTGTGTTGCTCCCCCCCAGGTATTGTTGTTCCTGCTGCCCTTGGTTCCCTGATGACCTGTGAGAGAGGAGCAGGAGAAAATGCAAGGGGGGGTATTCTCACTGTGACTGTGGGAGAGTGTCATTGTTTATGCTGACTGGTGGGGAGGTGACAGGGGGCAGTGAAGCTCGTGGGACCGTCGGGGCCTCTGCTGTTCTTGTTCTAGTGATGGGCCTGGGTGTGTAGGTCCCATCATCTTCCTCCAGACCCTTTGTGACCTCCACTCTGTCAAGAGTCCTCTGTTCCAATCTTGAACCCAGAGCATTTTTTGCCCATTTTGCAGCTTTTACAAAGGGCTCTTTCCATTCAGTGCTTTCTAAATAGAATAGGACCATAATTTCTCTTTTTATAGCCTTCTCATAATGGTCTCAACAAGATAATTGTGTTGTCAGACCAGTCCTTAGCATTCTCTGCTATTTGCTCTAGGATGAATGGTGTGGGAAGCGCTGGTTTTATTAAGTCTGAGGTATTTAACCGTTCTACTCATTGTGACTGGTGGTCTCTCATCACTCACGTTTTTTAGACGATCGACCGCTCTGATGATCCTGTTCAGGATTTTGATCTTCTGTGCAAAGTCTGGTTCCTCAGAAAGGATAGGGTTAGGGGGTAGGTTTGGGTGGGACCCTGTACTATAAAGATAGCACAGAAGCCCTTGAATGCACTCTCCTCACACTGTCAGGCCCAGAGTCCTCCAGGTCTCCATCCAGCGTCCCCTCCTTCTTGCAATCATTGGCAGAACAGCCCTGAGAACACCAGTACATCATATTATATCTATACAGCTTTGTTGGTATATCCGTGTCTTCTTACTTTTAATTAATCTTCAAATTTGTGCATATTCTGTGTCTTTTTCCTTCCTTTCAAATTGTGTATCTTTTCTGGGCCCTTGAAAGTGCATTATATATGCGTATACTTCATGGTAGGTTCTCCTTTAATATATCTTTCAAATTGTGCTTCTTAGTTCAGTGCCTTTTAAATGTATGTATTAAGCAGGCTTTAGCAGATCAAAGTACACCGGGAGTGGATGCTGTGGTTGATTGTCATGGACTTCAACAAATCAGATCTTTAGTTTGACAAGCTGGGTGGATTCTTTGACGTCCAGGGCCTTCGAGGTGGCGTGGATGTATATGATTGGTCAGTGGCCCAGCGTGTCCATTAACATGCGCTGTGATTGGTCAGTTGGGCACAAAGCTACTAGAAACTTCTACCTGATACCTAGAACCTAGAAGCTACTTTCCTGGTGGATTTACTGATGACTTGCTGGTGGATTTTACTGATGACGCCTTTCGCACAGAGTATTACGGGCATGTGCGAGTTAAATGCTGGCTGTGTTACTTTAAAAAAAATCTGCAGTTGTATTTCATTATTAACAAGCCTCAGTGCTGTTGTTGCTGCTGGAGCGTTGTTTACGGGGGCGCGCGCGCAGCGCGTTATGTAACTTTACAGGTACTAATAGGGGGAAATACAAAATTGTAAACCATATGTCTCTTCTCACAAGGGTTACGGTATTGTAGCAATAAATGAAGTTAAACAAACATGTGGTTGCGGAGATAATTAAGGAAACGTTTAAAACTTTTTCTTTTTCCAAGAATACGTGCAGGGGGCTTGGTACTTATAAGATTAAAATAGCTCCGCAGGTCGGTCCACACCGTGTGACCTCCATGCCCGTAATAGTGCAAAGAAATTGTCTGTATGAACGCGCCGTGTAGTGGACACTTTTTTTTTTCTTCCCCAGTCCGCACCTGGTTCAAAAACCTACGGCCCGCCACTGCTCGTACCTTATTGTTTAAGGAGAAACGCTTCACGAATTTGCGTGTCATCCTTGCGCTCATCTTCTCTGTGTCAAGTTGTGTCAAGTTTTCACAGCCAATCACGCTATCCAAGGTTTTGCCGTACAATCAGATGGCTCGTTTGTGTCAACTGCCGAACCTGTCCGGAAAGTCCCGAGTCTCCCTCAGTATCCGCCATCTTGGATCCTCGCTACAGCAGAGCACCGGAGAAAACAGAGACGTGAGACGTGAGTACAATACGAGTACATTTTATTACACTTTATCAACGTCGTGTTATTCACGTGTTATTGACGTGTTGTTATTCACATGTTGCTCCTGCCTGCAGCAAGCAGAGCTGATAACACACTGCTGTCGGTTCAATGCACTTTTATTACATATTATAATATTATTATAGTCAGTTTATTATGACTGTTAACCAGCGGACGTTGCTGCTGTTTAAACCTGTTATTGACGTGTTATTATTCACGTGTTGCTCCTGCCTGCAGCAGGCTGAGCTGATAACATTGCTCTCTTTTCAATGCACTTTTATTATATTATTATAGTATATATAATAATATATATTATATTATATGTCACCCACTGTCTATTTAATACACTTTTATTATATATTATTGTATATATTATAATAATATATATATATATATATATATATATATATATATATATACAGTATATATACTATTTATAGTATTATTATTATGTTCCTCTTTATGTTTAGATGGACCATCCAACATTTATGAGGGCCTCCAGTGGAACTCTCCTGCTGAAGGCCTCGCCAGCGGCCCAGGCTCTTGCCCCTCAGAAGGTCGTCAGGGGCCAAGTGTACAGGTCAAAGAAGCCAGAGGAGGTGGAAGCAGAGGCCAGGGCCCACGTCGTCTCCGAGGGTGATGACCCTGCTAACGCTACCCTCGTCCTGAGCCGGTGGAAGCTGCAGTTTGGTCGTTATCAGGGCCAGACCTTCCACTGGCTCTTGGAGAACGACGTGTGCTGCTGCGTCAACCTGATCTCCTCCCACCAGAAGGAGCGAGAGAGGACAGGGTCTCAGTTCCCGCAGATGGCCAACAAGGTGGAGTCCTTTAGTACACGTTCATACCATAACACAAATGAGAGAAATTACAGTTTTAACCTCCTTTGTGAACTTGCAGGACGCCTTGACCCGCTACTCCTCAGCATACCCTGACTTTGTGGAGGCAGTCAGGTTCCACCGTGCGTTTGAGGAGGCGCGGGGGAAGTCCCTCCAGCCCGGTCAGGAGGGACAGGCCCTTGTTGGCTTCGGGGACTTCAAATTTGAGACCCTGCAGAGCCTGTACGAGTCGGAGGACTCAAAAAAGATCCGGTACGTCGTTGTAACATTTTGATGAAAATAAAGTTGCTGTGCTCACCATCGATCAGAAGAATCCGGGGACTAATTGTCTTGTGCAGATTCATCAAATACCTGCGGAGTAAGGCACCAATACCTGGTACGCAGATGGAGAACGCTGTCAAGCACATCAGAGGCAGACAGAGGACCAGTGCCGCTGCTGGCACCTCCACCAGTACCACCAGCAGCATCAGTACCACCAGCAGCACAGCCTCTGTCCCAGCCGCAAGCCAGAGAGCCAAGAGTGCATGACAGTACGTGTTTTACTGAGCTGGATGACCTCCCTGAAGACATGTGAGTATTTCTAATGTCTTCTCATTACAAAACTTGTCATTTCTTCTTCTTCCTCCAGGCCTCTTGGTTCAGCGCTTGTGGCCTTTGTCTCTGGACGGCGTTCTCTGTCTGCGTTGCAAATGCAGGCCCAGGTCAAGAAGATGGTGGCCCCTAAGCCTGCATTTACAGGTAAATCCAGCCTAAATGATAGAGTTAATTCATCTTTATTGAACTTCCTGTGTGCACTGTTTATTTCCTGTTGCTTCTCTCTCATCATGTGATTACAGCCTCCCACTTCAGCCCCTTCGGACCAGCTCCGTCCTCCTCCAGGCCGTCTGAGGAACCTTCAGATGAAGAGCTGGTCAAGGCGGTAATTGACCTGGAGAAATGTGAGTAAAACATCAAGTTGTATTCAGCTAACAATTTGGTAACATCATAAAATACTGGAATTTATTGTTGACCTTTTTTATTTGCTCTCAAACATTTTTATAGTCAGAGGAGGAGACGACGGGTAAGTTTGGGTTGAATGAGTAGAATGAGTACCTGAGTAGCTCATGTCTGCCTGGTGCTAATCTCAAATCACTCACCCACCTGCCAGCCTAAACATCACTAATGGTGCACGTGTAGAGTAACAGCTCCTTCACCACCCTTTCCCTCAACCCCCTGAGTAACCCCTCATCATGTCAGATCTGGTCTCATCGCTTTCTCTTCACCTTCTGTGCTCCTCTAGTTGTAATTGCAGCTTGGCTCAATGTGTGTCTGTCTCTCAATATTAACACAAAACACTCATCGTTTCATCTCACTGAAACCGTTTATTTCTCTTTAAGCCTCAGATGTACAGGCCCCTCTCTCGCTCCTCGCTCCACCTCCTCCTCCCTCCACCTCCTCCACCTCAGCACCACATCCTGGAGCTGGTGACTCTGCGGTGCCGCGTGAGCCCACAGACGAGGAGCTGCTGGAGGCCACGCAGGACCTGGTGCAGCCTCCAGCAGCCCTCGTCATGGTCCAGCCTGCAGAATCACCAGCTCCCTCGCCGCAGCCTGCAGCCGCCACACAGACGCCGCCGGAGGAACAGGAGGAGCCCAGTCCAGCCTTGCTCTCGCCCCCACCACCTGCCGACAGTGCTGAGGTGAGTCTGTCTGTCAAACATATGTGTCTCTGCTGCCCTCATGAAGTGTCCTCAGGCATGAAGATGTCCCGTATGTTTGTGTCGTCTCACCAGTCGCTGCCTGAGTCCTGGCAGGCAGCTCTCACTGCCGAGCAGCAGCAGTGGATCGGTCGGGTGCTGTTTACCAGGGACGGCAGGGGGAGGTCTCGACTCATCGTTGAGTTGAATCTCTGGTGGTCCCCCCCCAAACCTGGCCGATCTACACCCGGCCTCCCGCATCCCCCGACCCCTTCTTTGCATGTCGGCTGTTCCTCTGGATGCCACACCGGATCTGGCATCTGCAGCTGACATGCCCCCAGCCTTTGTGCACTGGGTCAATGACAAAGGCTGGGCTGTACAGGACCATCCGGAGGGTCCTGGACATCGACGGCTGGTACCTCATGGCCACTGAGTACCTGAAGTGCCGTCGGTGCAAGAAGAAGGTCGGAGGGTGGTCACAGGGCATCATCAGGCAGCTGGCCCCCACCTACAGCTGCCAGTTTCCAGCTGTACTCACGTACAAGTAAGACATGACATTAATATCTTTATTGTTTGTGTTGACCATCCTGCTTGATGTGTTTCTGTGGTGACAAAGCTTGACTATCGTGTCTGTGCTGTGGTTCTGCAGGCTGTCCTGTGACATGAGGGTGCTTGTGCAGCTGAGGTCTCGCACTCTGGGCAACAGTGAGAACCGGCTGTACAACACCCTGCGGGAGCAGCACTCGGAAGCCTGGATGCGGAGAGTGATCCAGTACCTCGGCGTGTGCGAGCAGTTCCTGGCCTTGTGCTCGGCGAGGGGGCAGACACCACCACCACCACCGATGCCCCCTCTCCCATCCCCCGTCTGGCTGCTGACCGTCTACAGCTACGATGTGCTGTCGTGGCTGGACAAGTACAAGGCCAGGATCACGTCCACCTTCGGATCCATCTTGAAGATGGATTCCACCAAGAAGGCGAGTGAAGTTTGTCACAATGTCATATTTACAGCTGCTTTCACACCACGTTTGTGTTCTAACATTATCTTTTCTCATCTCTTTCTCCAGGTGACGAAGAAGCTCGCCGGTGCCACCTCCGACACGGCCGCCTGGGCCACCAACATCGGTAACGAGCAGGTCCTCAACAGCGTCCTCACCTGCTCCGAGGGCCTGTCCCGGATGGCGGCCGGAATAATGAGGCGGTACCGACTCGCCGGGGTACCCCCCCAGCTCATGTACGTGGACCGCGACTGCTGCAACCGAGACGGCGTGTCCAAGACGGCTGCCTTGTTCCAGGTGCGCAACTTAGACTGCTGTAACTAAAACTGTATCAGTAATATAAAACAGTTACAGATCATTAATCCACATTCTTTTTCTTCTCTCTCAGGAGTGGGAGCAGCTCGTGGTGAGACTCGACATCTGGCACCTTATGCGACGCTTCGCTTCAGGCGTCACCACCGAGACCCACGAGCTGTACCCCACGTTCATGCGGCAGCTGTCTCATTGCATCTTCGAGGTCGACCCCAGAGATGCCCGCCGTCTCACTGAGGCTAAGCGGTCCGAGCTGGAGGGGAAGCACGGGATGGTTGGCCTGACTGACGGCGAGGTGATCCAGAGGATCTCCACTGTCGGAGGAGGACATGTGGGGCCGAGGAGTCCACCCTCCACATCCAGGAGCTCCTCGACACCTTCGCCGGACCAGCAGGACGCAACACCCTAGACATCCCGTTTCTCGACGCTCTCCGCATCCAGGACATATGGAGTACGCAGAGGCCCCACCTCAGCTGCATTCAGGACCCACCAGGAGTCCAGCTGTACACAGAGACCGGCAGGCTGACCAAGGGCGGAGTCAGCCTGCCGGTTTACCGCTGCACTAGGGGCTCCACGTCTTTGGAGTCCTTCCACCTCCACCTTAACCGGTTCATCCCAGGTACTCGTGTCTCTCACATATTTTGCCTTAACATTTTAATTAAAACTCCCAAACCTGCTTCCTCAGGGACGCGAGCAAGTGCTAAACACTTCCAGGCGTTCCTGGTCGATGGACTGGTGAGGTGGAACGAGGACCGCGCAGCAGCAGCAGCAGCTGAGGGACAGGTGGGGTCTCTGCACTCCTACAGTGGCCACCTCAAGCACGTCCTTAACCAGAAGAGCCAAAGGGTGCTTGGTCTTCAGATGGTTAAGGACTTCACCAAGCCTGCTGAGTACACGGGTACGTGATGTGAAAACACTTTATTTCAACATCACGACTGAGGAAGAAGAGCAGCTGTTAAATACTTTGTGTGTTTACAGGAGAGCTCATTGGAGTCGAGTACCTGTACCAGCAGACGGGAAAAGTGCTTGAGGACGTCAGCTTGGACCCTGACACTCCGGACGAGGCTGCTGCCATTGAGTCGCTGGAGGAGGAGGAGGATGAGGGTATCGGTGAAGATGTCGAGGACCCGACCATCTTCCAGCCCGATACCCCATCCACCAGCGCGGCAGCAGCCCGGTCAGGTGATCCAGCTGACGCACCGTCCGAGCCATCGAGTCCGGCCGCCCCCGACGCCTCTCCTGAGCCCCCTGAGGTTCCCCAGCAGCCCTCCTCAGACTCTGAGGTGAGATCAGCGACCACAATAATGTATAATAATGATAACTGTGAAGATAGAATATTTTACAGTGCTCTGTGCTGACTGCCTCTGTTTCTCCTCAGGAGAACATCCAGGGTCCTGACGGCCAGCCTGGGTACCAGCATGTCCTCTAGCTGGTCCAGGCCCTGGTGGAGGGAAGGAACCTTCAGGGGCTTCCCAACAGCAGGGTAGACCGACTCGTCCTGCTCTGGAATCGCTTGACAAGCAGCGAGTGGTCTACCCTCCCAGATACCAGAAGAGGCAACATAAGGGGCGGTTCAAGGCAGCGAAGGGGAAGAACACCTCCTGTCCTGGCAAGGAGAGTCTCCAACGGTGAGACTCTCTACTAATATGAATGTGTCCTCTTGAATATCTGCCCTACATTAACCCACCCTTTTCTCTCAGCTGCCTTCTCGGACTCAACTCGGGCCCAGCAACTTGGCCCAGCGCCAGTCGCCTGGTGGAGGCCATTTGCTGCCAGCTCTGCCAGCTCTATCCTGCGGCCACGCGGGTCTGTGGGGTCAGGAGGACTTGGTGGTCCCTCGTCCTCGCGGACTACATGGCCATCCAGGAGGCAGTGCTGGCCAGCCCGAGGCTGATGGCTCAGACGGAGATTCAGCTCTTTGAGCTGAATCAGACGACCCTGACCCAGTGGTGAGTTCAAAATGAAGCTGTTCTGATGTTTTATAATCTGTACTGTGACTTATTGTTTGATGAAGAGTCTAAGAGCATTCTGTTTGTCTCCCAGGTTCTCTCGGCGCCAGATGGCTGAAGGGAGGGATGTGCTGCTGCAGGGAACTGGCGTCGTCCCTGCAGCAGCCGTTTCCGTCCTGCCCCTCCCTCCAGCCAAAGGGCTGTCCTGTGTTCAGGTGGGACAAGGACAGCCCTTCCACTTCGAGGTCCCTGAGGAGCAGCCAGGACCCTCATCGGGGACCTCCCACCCCCCCTCTTCCCCCCCTCCTTCAGTCGTTATCAGGGCCAGACCTTCCACTGGCTCTTGGAGAACGACGTGTGCTGCTGCGTCAACCTGATCTCCTCCCACCAGAAGGAGCGAGAGAGGACAGGGTCTCAGTTCCCGCAGATGGCCAACAAGGTGGAGTCCTTTAGTACACGTTCATACCATAACACAAATGAGAGAAATTACAGTTTTAACCTCCTTTGTGAACTTGCAGGACGCCTTGACCCGCTACTCCTCAGCATACCCTGACTTTGTGGAGGCAGTCAGGTTCCACCGTGCGTTTGAGGAGGCGCGGGGGAAGTCCCTCCAGCCCGGTCAGGAGGGACAGGCCCTTGTTGGCTTCGGGGACTTCAAATTTGAGACCCTGCAGAGCCTGTACGAGTCGGAGGACTCAAAAAAGATCCGGTACGTCGTTGTAACATTTTGATGAAAATAAAGTTGCTGTGCTCACCATCGATCAGAAGAATCCGGGGACTAATTGTCTTGTGCAGATTCATCAAATACCTGCGGAGTAAGGCACCAATACCTGGTACGCAGATGGAGAACGCTGTCAAGCACATCAGAGGCAGACAGAGGACCAGTGCCGCTGCTGGCACCTCCACCAGTACCACCAGCAGCATCAGTACCACCAGCAGCACAGCCTCTGTCCCAGCCGCAAGCCAGAGAGCCAAGAGTGCATGACAGTACGTGTTTTACTGAGCTGGATGACCTCCCTGAAGACATGTGAGTATTTCTAATGTCTTCTCATTACAAAACTTGTCATTTCTTCTTCTTCCTCCAGGCCTCTTGGTTCAGCGCTTGTGGCCTTTGTCTCTGGACGGCGTTCTCTGTCTGCGTTGCAAATGCAGGCCCAGGTCAAGAAGATGGTGGCCCCTAAGCCTGCATTTACAGGTAAATCCAGCCTAAATGATAGAGTTAATTCATCTTTATTGAACTTCCTGTGTGCACTGTTTATTTCCTGTTGCTTCTCTCTCATCATGTGATTACAGCCTCCCACTTCAGCCCCTTCGGACCAGCTCCGTCCTCCTCCAGGCCGTCTGAGGAACCTTCAGATGAAGAGCTGGTCAAGGCGGTAATTGACCTGGAGAAATGTGAGTAAAACATCAAGTTGTATTCAGCTAACAATTTGGTAACATCATAAAATACTGGAATTTATTGTTGACCTTTTTTATTTGCTCTCAAACATTTTTATAGTCAGAGGAGGAGACGACGGGTAAGTTTGGGTTGAATGAGTAGAATGAGTACCTGAGTAGCTCATGTCTGCCTGGTGCTAATCTCAAATCACTCACCCACCTGCCAGCCTAAACATCACTAATGGTGCACGTGTAGAGTAACAGCTCCTTCACCACCCTTTCCCTCAACCCCCTGAGTAACCCCTCATCATGTCAGATCTGGTCTCATCGCTTTCTCTTCACCTTCTGTGCTCCTCTAGTTGTAATTGCAGCTTGGCTCAATGTGTGTCTGTCTCTCAATATTAACACAAAACACTCATCGTTTCATCTCACTGAAACCGTTTATTTCTCTTTAAGCCTCAGATGTACAGGCCCCTCTCTCGCTCCTCGCTCCACCTCCTCCTCCCTCCACCTCCTCCACCTCAGCACCACATCCTGGAGCTGGTGACTCTGCGGTGCCGCGTGAGCCCACAGACGAGGAGCTGCTGGAGGCCACGCAGGACCTGGTGCAGCCTCCAGCAGCCCTCGTCATGGTCCAGCCTGCAGAATCACCAGCTCCCTCGCCGCAGCCTGCAGCCGCCACACAGACGCCGCCGGAGGAACAGGAGGAGCCCAGTCCAGCCTTGCTCTCGCCCCCACCACCTGCCGACAGTGCTGAGGTGAGTCTGTCTGTCAAACATATGTGTCTCTGCTGCCCTCATGAAGTGTCCTCAGGCATGAAGATGTCCCGTATGTTTGTGTCGTCTCACCAGTCGCTGCCTGAGTCCTGGCAGGCAGCTCTCACTGCCGAGCAGCAGCAGTGGATCGGTCGGGTGCTGTTTACCAGGGACGGCAGGGGGAGGTCTCGACTCATCGTTGAGTTGAATCTCTGGTGGTCCCCCCCCAAACCTGGCCGATCTACACCCGGCCTCCCGCATCCCCCGACCCCTTCTTTGCATGTCGGCTGTTCCTCTGGATGCCACACCGGATCTGGCATCTGCAGCTGACATGCCCCCAGCCTTTGTGCACTGGGTCAATGACAAAGGCTGGGCTGTACAGGACCATCCGGAGGGTCCTGGACATCGACGGCTGGTACCTCATGGCCACTGAGTACCTGAAGTGCCGTCGGTGCAAGAAGAAGGTCGGAGGGTGGTCACAGGGCATCATCAGGCAGCTGGCCCTCACCTACAGCTGCCAGTTTCCAGCTGTACTCACGTACAAGTAAGACATGACATTAATATCTTTATTGTTTGTGTTGACCATCCTGCTTGATGTGTTTCTGTGGTGACAAAGCTTGACTATCGTGTCTGTGCTGTGGTTCTGCAGGCTGTCCTGTGACATGAGGGTGCTTGTGCAGCTGAGGTCTCGCACTCTGGGCAACAGTGAGAACCGGCTGTACAACACCCTGCGGGAGCAGCACTCGGAAGCCTGGATGCGGAGAGTGATCCAGTACCTCGGCGTGTGCGAGCAGTTCCTGGCCTTGTGCTCGGCGAGGGGGCAGACACCACCACCACCACCGATGCCCCCTCTCCCATCCCCCGTCTGGCTGCTGACCGTCTACAGCTACGATGTGCTGTCGTGGCTGGACAAGTACAAGGCCAGGATCACGTCCACCTTCGGATCCATCTTGAAGATGGATTCCACCAAGAAGGCGAGTGAAGTTTGTCACAATGTCATATTTACAGCTGCTTTCACACCACGTTTGTGTTCTAACATTATCTTTTCTCATCTCTTTCTCCAGGTGACGAAGAAGCTCGCCGGTGCCACCTCCGACACGGCCGCCTGGGCCACCAACATCGGTAACGAGCAGGTCCTCAACAGCGTCCTCACCTGCTCCGAGGGCCTGTCCCGGATGGCGGCCGGAATAATGAGGCGGTACCGACTCGCCGGGGTACCCCCCCAGCTCATGTACGTGGACCGCGACTGCTGCAACCGAGACGGCGTGTCCAAGACGGCTGCCTTGTTCCAGGTGCGCAACTTAGACTGCTGTAACTAAAACTGTATCAGTAATATAAAACAGTTACAGATCATTAATCCACATTCTTTTTCTTCTCTCTCAGGAGTGGGAGCAGCTCGTGGTGAGACTCGACATCTGGCACCTTATGCGACGCTTCGCTTCAGGCGTCACCACCGAGACCCACGAGCTGTACCCCACGTTCATGCGGCAGCTGTCTCATTGCATCTTCGAGGTCGACCCCAGAGATGCCCGCCGTCTCACTGAGGCTAAGCGGTCCGAGCTGGAGGGGAAGCACGGGATGGTTGGCCTGACTGACGGCGAGGTGATCCAGAGGATCTCCACTGTCGGAGGAGGACATGTGGGGCCGAGGAGTCCACCCTCCACATCCAGGAGCTCCTCGACACCTTCGCCGGACCAGCAGGACGCAACACCCTAGACATCCCGTTTCTCGACGCTCTCCGCATCCAGGACATATGGAGTACGCAGAGGCCCCACCTCAGCTGCATTCAGGACCCACCAGGAGTCCAGCTGTACACAGAGACCGGCAGGCTGACCAAGGGCGGAGTCAGCCTGCCGGTTTACCGCTGCACTAGGGGCTCCACGTCTTTGGAGTCCTTCCACCTCCACCTTAACCGGTTCATCCCAGGTACTCGTGTCTCTCACATATTTTGCCTTAACATTTTAATTAAAACTCCCAAACCTGCTTCCTCAGGGACGCGAGCAAGTGCTAAACACTTCCAGGCGTTCCTGGTCGATGGACTGGTGAGGTGGAACGAGGACCGCGCAGCAGCAGCAGCAGCTGAGGGACAGGTGGGGTCTCTGCACTCCTACAGTGGCCACCTCAAGCACGTCCTTAACCAGAAGAGCCAAAGGGTGCTTGGTCTTCAGATGGTTAAGGACTTCACCAAGCCTGCTGAGTACACGGGTACGTGATGTGAAAACACTTTATTTCAACATCACGACTGAGGAAGAAGAGCAGCTGTTAAATACTTTGTGTGTTTACAGGAGAGCTCATTGGAGTCGAGTACCTGTACCAGCAGACGGGAAAAGTGCTTGAGGACGTCAGCTTGGACCCTGACACTCCGGACGAGGCTGCTGCCATTGAGTCGCTGGAGGAGGAGGAGGATGAGGGTATCGGTGAAGATGTCGAGGACCCGACCATCTTCCAGCCCGATACCCCATCCACCAGCGCGGCAGCAGCCCGGTCAGGTGATCCAGCTGACGCACCGTCCGAGCCATCGAGTCCGGCCGCCCCCGACGCCTCTCCTGAGCCCCCTGAGGTTCCCCAGCAGCCCTCCTCAGACTCTGAGGTGAGATCAGCGACCACAATAATGTATAATAATGATAACTGTGAAGATAGAATATTTTACAGTGCTCTGTGCTGACTGCCTCTGTTTCTCCTCAGGAGAACATCCAGGGTCCTGACGGCCAGCCTGGGTACCAGCATGTCCTCTAGCTGGTCCAGGCCCTGGTGGAGGGAAGGAACCTTCAGGGGCTTCCCAACAGCAGGGTAGACCGACTCGTCCTGCTCTGGAATCGCTTGACAAGCAGCGAGTGGTCTACCCTCCCAGATACCAGAAGAGGCAACATAAGGGGCGGTTCAAGGCAGCGAAGGGGAAGAACACCTCCTGTCCTGGCAAGGAGAGTCTCCAACGGTGAGACTCTCTACTAATATGAATGTGTCCTCTTGAATATCTGCCCTACATTAACCCACCCTTTTCTCTCAGCTGCCTTCTCGGACTCAACTCGGGCCCAGCAACTTGGCCCAGCGCCAGTCGCCTGGTGGAGGCCATTTGCTGCCAGCTCTGCCAGCTCTATCCTGCGGCCACGCGGGTCTGTGGGGTCAGGAGGACTTGGTGGTCCCTCGTCCTCGCGGACTACATGGCCATCCAGGAGGCAGTGCTGGCCAGCCCGAGGCTGATGGCTCAGACGGAGATTCAGCTCTTTGAGCTGAATCAGACGACCCTGACCCAGTGGTGAGTTCAAAATGAAGCTGTTCTGATGTTTTATAATCTGTACTGTGACTTATTGTTTGATGAAGAGTCTAAGAGCATTCTGTTTGTCTCCCAGGTTCTCTCGGCGCCAGATGGCTGAAGGGAGGGATGTGCTGCTGCAGGGAACTGGCGTCGTCCCTGCAGCAGCCGTTTCCGTCCTGCCCCTCCCTCCAGCCAAAGGGCTGTCCTGTGTTCAGGTGGGACAAGGACAGCCCTTCCACTTCGAGGTCCCTGAGGAGCAGCCAGGACCCTCATCGGGGACCTCCCACCCCCCCTCTTCCCCCCCTCCTTCAGTCGTTATCAGGGCCAGACCTTCCACTGGCTCTTGGAGAACGACGTGTGCTGCTGCGTCAACCTGATCTCCTCCCACCAGAAGGAGCGAGAGAGGACAGGGTCTCAGTTCCCGCAGATGGCCAACAAGGTGGAGTCCTTTAGTACACGTTCATACCATAACACAAATGAGAGAAATTACAGTTTTAACCTCCTTTGTGAACTTGCAGGACGCCTTGACCCGCTACTCCTCAGCATACCCTGACTTTGTGGAGGCAGTCAGGTTCCACCGTGCGTTTGAGGAGGCGCGGGGGAAGTCCCTCCAGCCCGGTCAGGAGGGACAGGCCCTTGTTGGCTTCGGGGACTTCAAATTTGAGACCCTGCAGAGCCTGTACGAGTCGGAGGACTCAAAAAAGATCCGGTACGTCGTTGTAACATTTTGATGAAAATAAAGTTGCTGTGCTCACCATCGATCAGAAGAATCCGGGGACTAATTGTCTTGTGCAGATTCATCAAATACCTGCGGAGTAAGGCACCAATACCTGGTACGCAGATGGAGAACGCTGTCAAGCACATCAGAGGCAGACAGAGGACCAGTGCCGCTGCTGGCACCTCCACCAGTACCACCAGCAGCATCAGTACCACCAGCAGCACAGCCTCTGTCCCAGCCGCAAGCCAGAGAGCCAAGAGTGCATGACAGTACGTGTTTTACTGAGCTGGATGACCTCCCTGAAGACATGTGAGTATTTCTAATGTCTTCTCATTACAAAACTTGTCATTTCTTCTTCTTCCTCCAGGCCTCTTGGTTCAGCGCTTGTGGCCTTTGTCTCTGGACGGCGTTCTCTGTCTGCGTTGCAAATGCAGGCCCAGGTCAAGAAGATGGTGGCCCCTAAGCCTGCATTTACAGGTAAATCCAGCCTAAATGATAGAGTTAATTCATCTTTATTGAACTTCCTGTGTGCACTGTTTATTTCCTGTTGCTTCTCTCTCATCATGTGATTACAGCCTCCCACTTCAGCCCCTTCGGACCAGCTCCGTCCTCCTCCAGGCCGTCTGAGGAACCTTCAGATGAAGAGCTGGTCAAGGCGGTAATTGACCTGGAGAAATGTGAGTAAAACATCAAGTTGTATTCAGCTAACAATTTGGTAACATCATAAAATACTGGAATTTATTGTTGACCTTTTTTATTTGCTCTCAAACATTTTTATAGTCAGAGGAGGAGACGACGGGTAAGTTTGGGTTGAATGAGTAGAATGAGTACCTGAGTAGCTCATGTCTGCCTGGTGCTAATCTCAAATCACTCACCCACCTGCCAGCCTAAACATCACTAATGGTGCACGTGTAGAGTAACAGCTCCTTCACCACCCTTTCCCTCAACCCCCTGAGTAACCCCTCATCATGTCAGATCTGGTCTCATCGCTTTCTCTTCACCTTCTGTGCTCCTCTAGTTGTAATTGCAGCTTGGCTCAATGTGTGTCTGTCTCTCAATATTAACACAAAACACTCATCGTTTCATCTCACTGAAACCGTTTATTTCTCTTTAAGCCTCAGATGTACAGGCCCCTCTCTCGCTCCTCGCTCCACCTCCTCCTCCCTCCACCTCCTCCACCTCAGCACCACATCCTGGAGCTGGTGACTCTGCGGTGCCGCGTGAGCCCACAGACGAGGAGCTGCTGGAGGCCACGCAGGACCTGGTGCAGCCTCCAGCAGCCCTCGTCATGGTCCAGCCTGCAGAATCACCAGCTCCCTCGCCGCAGCCTGCAGCCGCCACACAGACGCCGCCGGAGGAACAGGAGGAGCCCAGTCCAGCCTTGCTCTCGCCCCCACCACCTGCCGACAGTGCTGAGGTGAGTCTGTCTGTCAAACATATGTGTCTCTGCTGCCCTCATGAAGTGTCCTCAGGCATGAAGATGTCCCGTATGTTTGTGTCGTCTCACCAGTCGCTGCCTGAGTCCTGGCAGGCAGCTCTCACTGCCGAGCAGCAGCAGTGGATCGGTCGGGTGCTGTTTACCAGGGACGGCAGGGGGAGGTCTCGACTCATCGTTGAGTTGAATCTCTGGTGGTCCCCCCCCAAACCTGGCCGATCTACACCCGGCCTCCCGCATCCCCCGACCCCTTCTTTGCATGTCGGCTGTTCCTCTGGATGCCACACCGGATCTGGCATCTGCAGCTGACATGCCCCCAGCCTTTGTGCACTGGGTCAATGACAAAGGCTGGGCTGTACAGGACCATCCGGAGGGTCCTGGACATCGACGGCTGGTACCTCATGGCCACTGAGTACCTGAAGTGCCGTCGGTGCAAGAAGAAGGTCGGAGGGTGGTCACAGGGCATCATCAGGCAGCTGGCCCTCACCTACAGCTGCCAGTTTCCAGCTGTACTCACGTACAAGTAAGACATGACATTAATATCTTTATTGTTTGTGTTGACCATCCTGCTTGATGTGTTTCTGTGGTGACAAAGCTTGACTATCGTGTCTGTGCTGTGGTTCTGCAGGCTGTCCTGTGACATGAGGGTGCTTGTGCAGCTGAGGTCTCGCACTCTGGGCAACAGTGAGAACCGGCTGTACAACACCCTGCGGGAGCAGCACTCGGAAGCCTGGATGCGGAGAGTGATCCAGTACCTCGGCGTGTGCGAGCAGTTCCTGGCCTTGTGCTCGGCGAGGGGGCAGACACCACCACCACCACCGATGCCCCCTCTCCCATCCCCCGTCTGGCTGCTGACCGTCTACAGCTACGATGTGCTGTCGTGGCTGGACAAGTACAAGGCCAGGATCACGTCCACCTTCGGATCCATCTTGAAGATGGATTCCACCAAGAAGGCGAGTGAAGTTTGTCACAATGTCATATTTACAGCTGCTTTCACACCACGTTTGTGTTCTAACATTATCTTTTCTCATCTCTTTCTCCAGGTGACGAAGAAGCTCGCCGGTGCCACCTCCGACACGGCCGCCTGGGCCACCAACATCGGTAACGAGCAGGTCCTCAACAGCGTCCTCACCTGCTCCGAGGGCCTGTCCCGGATGGCGGCCGGAATAATGAGGCGGTACCGACTCGCCGGGGTACCCCCCCAGCTCATGTACGTGGACCGCGACTGCTGCAACCGAGACGGCGTGTCCAAGACGGCTGCCTTGTTCCAGGTGCGCAACTTAGACTGCTGTAACTAAAACTGTATCAGTAATATAAAACAGTTACAGATCATTAATCCACATTCTTTTTCTTCTCTCTCAGGAGTGGGAGCAGCTCGTGGTGAGACTCGACATCTGGCACCTTATGCGACGCTTCGCTTCAGGCGTCACCACCGAGACCCACGAGCTGTACCCCACGTTCATGCGGCAGCTGTCTCATTGCATCTTCGAGGTCGACCCCAGAGATGCCCGCCGTCTCACTGAGGCTAAGCGGTCCGAGCTGGAGGGGAAGCACGGGATGGTTGGCCTGACTGACGGCGAGGTGATCCAGAGGATCTCCACTGTCGGAGGAGGACATGTGGGGCCGAGGAGTCCACCCTCCACATCCAGGAGCTCCTCGACACCTTCGCCGGACCAGCAGGACGCAACACCCTAGACATCCCGTTTCTCGACGCTCTCCGCATCCAGGACATATGGAGTACGCAGAGGCCCCACCTCAGCTGCATTCAGGACCCACCAGGAGTCCAGCTGTACACAGAGACCGGCAGGCTGACCAAGGGCGGAGTCAGCCTGCCGGTTTACCGCTGCACTAGGGGCTCCACGTCTTTGGAGTCCTTCCACCTCCACCTTAACCGGTTCATCCCAGGTACTCGTGTCTCTCACATATTTTGCCTTAACATTTTAATTAAAACTCCCAAACCTGCTTCCTCAGGGACGCGAGCAAGTGCTAAACACTTCCAGGCGTTCCTGGTCGATGGACTGGTGAGGTGGAACGAGGACCGCGCAGCAGCAGCAGCAGCTGAGGGACAGGTGGGGTCTCTGCACTCCTACAGTGGCCACCTCAAGCACGTCCTTAACCAGAAGAGCCAAAGGGTGCTTGGTCTTCAGATGGTTAAGGACTTCACCAAGCCTGCTGAGTACACGGGTACGTGATGTGAAAACACTTTATTTCAACATCACGACTGAGGAAGAAGAGCAGCTGTTAAATACTTTGTGTGTTTACAGGAGAGCTCATTGGAGTCGAGTACCTGTACCAGCAGACGGGAAAAGTGCTTGAGGACGTCAGCTTGGACCCTGACACTCCGGACGAGGCTGCTGCCATTGAGTCGCTGGAGGAGGAGGAGGATGAGGGTATCGGTGAAGATGTCGAGGACCCGACCATCTTCCAGCCCGATACCCCATCCACCAGCGCGGCAGCAGCCCGGTCAGGTGATCCAGCTGACGCACCGTCCGAGCCATCGAGTCCGGCCGCCCCCGACGCCTCTCCTGAGCCCCCTGAGGTTCCCCAGCAGCCCTCCTCAGACTCTGAGGTGAGATCAGCGACCACAATAATGTATAATAATGATAACTGTGAAGATAGAATATTTTACAGTGCTCTGTGCTGACTGCCTCTGTTTCTCCTCAGGAGAACATCCAGGGTCCTGACGGCCAGCCTGGGTACCAGCATGTCCTCTAGCTGGTCCAGGCCCTGGTGGAGGGAAGGAACCTTCAGGGGCTTCCCAACAGCAGGGTAGACCGACTCGTCCTGCTCTGGAATCGCTTGACAAGCAGCGAGTGGTCTACCCTCCCAGATACCAGAAGAGGCAACATAAGGGGCGGTTCAAGGCAGCGAAGGGGAAGAACACCTCCTGTCCTGGCAAGGAGAGTCTCCAACGGTGAGACTCTCTACTAATATGAATGTGTCCTCTTGAATATCTGCCCTACATTAACCCACCCTTTTCTCTCAGCTGCCTTCTCGGACTCAACTCGGGCCCAGCAACTTGGCCCAGCGCCAGTCGCCTGGTGGAGGCCATTTGCTGCCAGCTCTGCCAGCTCTATCCTGCGGCCACGCGGGTCTGTGGGGTCAGGAGGACTTGGTGGTCCCTCGTCCTCGCGGACTACATGGCCATCCAGGAGGCAGTGCTGGCCAGCCCGAGGCTGATGGCTCAGACGGAGATTCAGCTCTTTGAGCTGAATCAGACGACCCTGACCCAGTGGTGAGTTCAAAATGAAGCTGTTCTGATGTTTTATAATCTGTACTGTGACTTATTGTTTGATGAAGAGTCTAAGAGCATTCTGTTTGTCTCCCAGGTTCTCTCGGCGCCAGATGGCTGAAGGGAGGGATGTGCTGCTGCAGGGAACTGGCGTCGTCCCTGCAGCAGCCGTTTCCGTCCTGCCCCTCCCTCCAGCCAAAGGGCTGTCCTGTGTTCAGGTGGGACAAGGACAGCCCTTCCACTTCGAGGTCCCTGAGGAGCAGCCAGGACCCTCATCGGGGACCTCCCACCCCCCCTCTTCCCCCCCTCCTTCAGATGGGGAGCAGCCCGGCCCGTCCTCCTCTGGACTTCCCCCTCCCCCTCCTCCCAGCCAGCCTCCTCTTCCTGGACCACGCGTGCCCAGGTCCACGGCCTACAGGAAGAGGAAGGCAGCCGAGGTTGCTGCTGCAGGACAGGAGCCTTGGCCCGGCAGCAGAAAACGCCGGCAGCCGACGCAGTACCTCTGCAGCGCGTGTGACCAGCCCAAAAGGCTCGACACTGGCCACACGCGCCTCTATGGCGTGTCCTACTGCGCGGCTGTCGGTGGACAAACTGTGGAGGAGTGGAGGGAGGAGATGAAGGAAAGACACAAGGGTGGGCCATGAGGGACATTTTATTGTTTGTTTATATAATGTGGCAAGATTCAGCAATAAAATAGGAGACTCAGAGACATTAGTACGTTAACAAAAAGTGTCCTTTAATAAATAGGTTTGGGGTGAAGGGGGATGGGGTTAAACTCATCAAAAGATTCCTCCCGGTCGGGGTCTTCGGTCTCACGAGCAGCATCCTTTGCTCTGTGTGGGCAGATCAGAGGAGAGAGGTTTAGTACACGGTTTACCTTGTGTCCGTTGCAGCTCCTCTCCAGAGGTTCAGGGGAGCCTTCCTAGCCTCCTGTCCAGTCTGTCTTTCCTTCCTCCTCTTCTGCTTCCCAGCTCTGAGATTATATGTTCCCTCTAATTACCTGATGGGCTGCAGGTGTGTCCAATGCAATGTGCCGATTGGCTGCAGCACCTGCACTGGAAAGTACATTCCCTCGATCACCTCCCCCAACCTGAGCTTGGGGATCTGCCCCCTACGCTCTGCCTGCTCCTCCTTTCCTCCTGGTTTGCCACAATATGTATGTATAAGTTATTTTATTCCTTTGTATTTCTTTTTTATTTTGGCATCATTTATGTTTTTATATAATGAATAAAAGTCTGTCAGTCAGCTGTCTGGTGACTTCATGCAAGTCCAGCATCAGGACACCAGGACAGATGTGCAACATCTTCTTTGCCCTTGGCTGGGTTCGAACCACTAACCTTGCAGTCGGCCACAAACCCCTATGTGCATGCGCTTGTCCCCCGCAAAGCCCCCCCTCCTTTTGCAGGAATCCCCCGCAGAGCCCCCCTGCTTTCACAGAGAAGATTGAACCATATCCTTCGCGCAGCTTTGATCTGCTTCATCTCTGTTCTCCTGGAACTCACTTTGTTCTTTACTGACGACTCTCTGCTTTCTGTTCAGAACCTGTCAAGTTGGTGGGAGGAGCCAGTCGCTGTGAAGGAACACTGGAGGTGAAACCTCACGGAGACTGGAGACCAGTAGATGACTTTTACTGGAGACCAGTAGATGGCTCTGGCTGGACCCTGAAGGAAGCAGCTGTTGCCTGTAGAGATCTGGACTGTGGCTCTGCTGTTTCTGTGAGACGGAGAGTAGAGTCCTCACAGAAATCTAAGTGGAGGATCTACCCTCTCTGTCTTCACTCTGGATCTGCTCTGAGAGATTGTTTAACATCACGTTCCTCTTCCTCCATCCTGGATCTCACCTGCTCAGGTAAGCCCATCAGTGACATCATCTATGATAGGGGTGTCCAAAGTCACGGCCCGCGGACAGATTTCATACGGCCCGCAGCTTAGGTCTTATAATGTATATTTATGGCCCGCAAAACAAATGTACGCTATTGCGGTAATTCCAACGGATTCTGAATGGTTAATAAAAAAACAGCGGCGAGCTTGCCTATGGGAAGTGAGCAGAGCAGGAGAGCAGAGCAGGAGAGCAGCAGCAGAGCAGCAGGGGAGAGAGTTTGACTGGCCTTTCAGTGGCCTTTGAGAGGCCTTTCAGCGGCGTTTTCTTTGTAAATAATATGTTGGGGTTGTAAATAATAGTATTAGTATACTTTCTGAGAGTTCTGCCACTGGCTGGCACACCTAAACCCCCCACTAAAGGCCACTTTCCTGTCCCCACAAACACAAAGAAGGACACAGGGGAAAGAACAGACAGAAAGTCATTCTGGGAGGAAACAGTGTACTAGCTGCCTGTAAAAGCTGCCTGGATGTGTGAGGAGACTGGGTTCTGTCTTCAGCTGGACAGGAACTGCTTCAGGGAGATAAACAAATCTCTATAACACCTGAACATGGACACATATAACAGTCTGTAACGTGGACACATATAACAGCTTCTAACATGGACACTTAACAGCCTGTAACATGGACACATATAACAGCCTGTAACGTGGACACATATAACAGCCTGTAACATGAACACTGTCTGTCTGTCTCCAGCCTGTCAGTCTCCAGCCTGTCTGTCTCCAGCCTGTCTGTCTTCAGCCCTGTGGCATCAGGTTCTTCTTCAGGCTCCATCTTGATCAATGGACGGTAAATGAACTTCCATCATCTCTGTGTTTACAGACCTGCTGCTTCAGCCAAACATCTCTGTGTCCTCCTCCATGGACAGGGTCTCCGAGGCCCAGCAGCAGGGGGCTCAAGTGCTCAGGGGCTCCACCTTCACCATCTGCTGCTCCATCCAGCCACAGTACCCAGGAGGCTCTTTCCAGCTCACCAGCTCCTCCAACACGGCTCACAACTCCACCCAGCCAGCTGTCAATCACTCTGCCTACTTCCTGTTTCCTGCTGCAGAGCCCGCCCACCAAGGAAGCTACAGCTGTGTTTATCACGTCTCTGTTTCCTCTCATGACTTCTCCTCTGAGAGCCATCTGCTCTCCCTCACTGTCCCAGGTAAGCTACCTGTCTCCATGCTGATTGGTCCAAAGGGACTGGACACGATCAGCTGACCACAGAGTCCATGTTGTTGTTTGTGGATGACCATGTGACTCCTGTCATTGTGTGAACACGTCATGTAGTAACCAGACCTAAACAACGTCTAACAGCTAACTATGTGCTGTAGCATTTAAGGGCTTTTAAGGGGTTTCTGCACAGATTAAGAACTCTTTAAGAGGTCCAATATAATAATATATCAATGTAAATATCAACCAGGTCGTCATTTAATTTGTACCTTTAATGTAAATCAATGGAGGTTCTGCTTTGGAGGTAAATTAAGAAAAGGAATATGATTTTTAAACGTTTTTGTTGACAATTTAAGACATTTAACATTTACGCAAGAGCATGAAAAACATCCGTGAACTTCCACCTTAAAATAACAATTAAGGCTCTTGAAAGGCATGAAATAGAGAATTACTGTATTTAATGGAAGTTTTGAGGGGATGAATAGATTAATAATAGATTGTCATTTTTAAACGAGTGTTTTGAGTTTTCTTCTATAACGTCTCTGGTTCACACAGTGAACATGAAGTAGACATGGAGAGTAACATGTGATGTAGGCTTCAGGTTCAGTGGGAGCTATTGGACTCATGATTTCATGTGATGTTATGATGTCCTGTGCTCCATCAGATCCAACCCCTCTCATCATCAAAGCTGTCGTCCTGCCGCTGACTCTGCTGCTGGTGAACACTGCCCTCTACTGCTTCTGGAAGGTATGACACCCTGTTGTTGAGACCAGCGGCTGGAATGAAGCTCTCGTGTGTGTTTGTGAACTGAAGACAGGACTGTGCTGTCATGTCTCTCCAGGCCACCAGGGGGCAGAAACCGGACAGACGGGAGGACATCGAGCTGGATTATTATAACCTGGGTGTTCCTGCTGCAGAAGAAGGAGCTCAGGGAGCAGAGTAGCTCCTCCAAGCAGCTCCTCTACATCCAGATGATTCATACCACGACCAACAGCAGCTCACTTTCATACGCATTGAAACCAGAAGGAATATGATATCACACCATTACAGGCGGTCCTTCTTCCTCTCAACAAGGGGTCTCCTCATAGGTTCTGACTTTCTGTGGCTCTCAGCTCCAAGCCCATTGGTTCCTGCTGGAGACGAGAACCTTTAACAACACCTCAGACATAAAGCTTCATTTAGAACTAGACTTGAGATCAGGTTTACCAGAGTCCAAGCAGCCGGGTCTCAGGAACCACAGACTATCAGGAACATTGTTAATGTGAGATATTAAAAAAATATATCTAAAATATATGTATACTAGAATATATATTCATAATAATACACACAGCTGACATCAGCCCCAAACATCTCATTTATTTGTCATTTGTTCTGACTTGAGGGAACTTCAAGACATTTGACTATTTAGCTCATTGTTGTACTTCAGGATTTACTTATCTTTTATAATCAAGAGTTTTACTTGTTTCACAAGAGTTCTTCTTATTTTTGTACTTAAATTGAATTGATTTGACAACATTTTGTAATTATTTTTTTATATATAAAGATTTTACCTATTTCATAAGAATGTTGTTATTAAGGATTTTTCTTATTTCATAAGAACATTGCCATTTTTGATTTTACTTAATTAATGATTTTTCATATTCCGTAATAAATAATAATAATTTTACTTAAATCATAAGCATTTTGCGTAATTTGTAATTAAGGAAATTACTTATTTTATTCAAATGTTTGTTTCATTATTATTATTATGATTATTTTTATAATTAAGAACTTTGCTTATTTCATAAGAATGTTGTAATTAAGGATTTTGCTTTTTTAAATATAATTAAGGATTTTGCTTATTTCATGAGATTGTTGTTATTCAGGATTTTGCTATTTTTTATAATGAAGAACTTTGCTTATTTCATAAGATTGTTGTTATTAAGGATTTTGGTTGTTTTTTATAATTAAGAACTTTGCTTATTTCATAAGAATGTTGTTATTAAGGATTTTGCTTGTTTTTTATAATTAACGATTTTGCTTATTTCATAAGTCAAAGTCAGTTTTATTTGTCACTTCTTCCATTTGTGCAAACATACGAAGATTTGAAATTGTGTTTCTCTTCTGTCTGACATAAAGTGAATAGTGCAAAAACAGTTAAAAAATAGAACAACATACAGAACAACATATAAACAACATATATACAACATAAATAAACAACATAAAATAGGAAACTATATAAGTGTGTATTATAGCAGCGGTCAGACAGAGTTTAAGAATGTTGTTATTAAGGATTTTGCTTGTTTTATATTATGAAGGATTTTGCTTATTTCATAAGAATGCTAACATTAAGGATGTTGCTTAAATCATATGCATTTTGCTTCATTCTGTAATTAAGGAAATTACTTATTTTATTAGAATTTTGGTCATTATTGTACTTCATGAATTTACTTAAATTTGTAATTAAGGAATTACAAAAAATATATAATAAAGAATTTAGCTTAAATCATGACCATTTCGCTTAATTTTTTAATTTATTAACCTTTTCATTAGAATTTTGCTTATTTAGTACTTCATGAATTTACAACATTAAGTAATTAGGGATTTTGGTTATTAATAAGAATGTTGTAATAATGGGTTTCTTTTTTTCATATTTTTTGTTAGTTTTGTAAATAAGGAATTTACTCATTTCAAAAGACCTTTGCTTATTTTTGTATTTCAGCATTTTGATTAATTTTTATACAAAATATCCTCCTAGCTATTAAAACAATCTGAATAAAATATAAAATAGGAACACATTGGTAAAACTAAACACACATAATTGTATTGCACGGATACATTTCCCGGTTAGTTTGGCGGGATAGTCTGAGAACATATAAGAAAGCCCTCCGTAATGGATTACTCATCACTAATAGAGAAAAACAAGAACAACCCTAGCCCATAAGGACCCACAGTGTAACAGGTGTCACACGTCCTCTAAGTGTTCTGGAAAGTTCCATATACAGCTTCATCCTTGATTTTAACTCATGAAGTCCCTAAGTGACACCTACTGAACATCTTGGTGGGTCATGTGACAGAGTCATGTGATTTTGTGTTCCCATAACAACCATTCCAAAATGGCTGATCCAGGTTGTGACAGATCTGAAGAAAATGCTACATTCAAAAAGCTTTTTTTTTTTTTGTTAAAGGTAATATTTACCCATTTTAAGAATTATAATGCTTAATTAACATGTCCTTTAATGTATTGAACCTGCTGGGAGCACATTTCTTGAAGAAACTGATATAAAACAAATCAGATAAAAATCGTTGTGACACATACGACATATATGCACAATGCGAAAAATAATTATGATCTGCTCAGTTAATTTGGCTGATTCAATAATATTTAGCTAACATTTTATATTGTCCAAAGCATATTAAAACAAATAAAAAAAAAAAAAAATCATGTTGTAATAATTATGTCGTTATTAATACCATGTTTTTACCATTAAAGCCCAATGTGACACATATGTAACATTTCAAATATTTAACACTATTTTGAAAACAATGTCAGAAATGTGTTCTACGTGGTCTATTTAGTCTGTAATATGTTCCCCATAATTTTCCTTGAAGGAGAAATGGGTCTGGGTTCTTATGGGCTAGGTTTCTCTTTAGCATTGTGTCCAGGCTGACAGAGTCAAAGCTCTGTAGATCCGTGTATTGGACTACCACTCATCCCCCTGACCTACAGCCGCCCAAGCATTGATCATCATAGCACAGAGACAGCACTAGTGACAATTACTAATGACCTTCTAGTTGCATCAGATAGGGGACTTGTCACTGTACTTGTCTTGTTAGACCTTAGTGCAGCATTCGACACCAATGACCATGACATCTTATTACAGAGACTAGATCAGTCGATTGGTATTAAAGGTACAGCACTAAGCTGGTTTAAGTCGTATTTATCAGATCGATCTCAGTTTGTATTTGTAAACGATGAGGCCTCGATGACCACCGCCGTTCGTCATGGAGTTCCACAAGGTTCTGTGCTTGGACCAATTTTATTCACCTTATGCTTCCTTTAGACAATATTATCAGAAAACAATCCATAAACTTTCACTGCTATGCCGATGATACTCAACTATATCTGTCAATCAAGCCAGATGAAATCCACCAGGTCGCTAAACTTCAAGCGTGTCTTAAAGACATCAAAACCTGGATGACCTGCAACTTCCTGCTGCTGAACTCGGACAAGACTGAAGTTATTCTACTCGGCCCAGAACACCTCAGAAATCAACTATCTGATGATATGGTTTCTCTGGATGGCATCGCTCTAGCATCCACCACCACCGTAAGGAATCTCTGAGTTATTTTTGACCAGGACCTATCCTTTGGCTCCCACGTGGAACAGATCTTAAGGACTGCCTTTTTTCACCTACAGAACATCTCAAAGATCCGGCACATCCTGTCTCAAAGCGATACAGAAACATTGATCCACGCATTTGTTACTTCAAGACTGGATTACTGTAACTCCTTATTATCAGGCTGCTCTAGTAAGTCTCTTGGGTCTCTCCAGTTGATCCAGAATGCTGCAGCTCGTGTAACGAGGACTAGGAAGAGAGATCACATTACTCCTTACTAGCTGCTCTCCACTGGCTTCCTGTAAGATCAAGAATTACATTAAAAATCCTTCTCCTCACCTACAAAGCCCTAATTGGTGATGCACCATCATATCTTCAGGAGCTTATAGTGTCATATTACCCCACTAGAGCGCTGGCCTCGAGCTTCCTGTGGAAGTGGTGTTTCTTGCACAGATTTGCCCATTTTAAATACAAAATGTCGTCAAGTCACATGAACTCCGCCTACTTTTAGAGGAAGTTTCAATGGTCTGATGATGTCGGTAAACAATAGCTTCATGAAGAGACAATCATCCTAAATGTGTGCATGGCATTAGCATTTGATGAGTGGTCAATTAGACTGCAATGAGTCGTCTTGGTGCCACTCTTTGCCACATGGTGGCCTGCAATTGCAGCTCCATCAGCAGCACTTTGAAACACAAAAAAATTTAGTTAGCACTGTATATCTACTCCAAAAGGCATATTCCAGCGTAAAACAGCTTCTGAAACAAAAGACAACAAATCTGAAACCAATGCAGGATGACGGACTAAATTAGAAGAGCATATCTCACTCGAATTTTCAAATGACATACAGCTTACATACTTGAAGATGCATAGATCAGCAAAACTACCCCAACAAAAAGCACTTACTGCATTGAAAGACAAAGTTAGTGTATTTGTAAGGGTAATCATAAAGACCAAATCTGGACTCAAGAGAGGAAAACTGTACTGCATTCAATCCGATCCGACTGTCACAACTAAGACAACCCCAAAGAGAAGCACTTGTGAACACAAGCATCACCAGTGGCTCTCTTTGAAGTGATGGGAGAGCGATTCCCACACACAGTCTTCTTCTGGCTTCTTCTTCCATTCTGTTGCTTTAGTCACTTAAAACTGCCCCAACATTTAGCACATACTGAATTCAATTCAATTCAATTCAGTTTATTTTATATAGCCCAACATCACAAATACAAATTTGCCTCAGAGGGCTTTACAATCTGTACACATAACATCCGTGTCCCGGGACCTCACATCGGATCAGGAAAAACTCCCCTAAAAAGATAGTAAAAACCCTTTCACAGGGAAAAAAGGGAAGAAACCTGAGGGAGAGCAACAGAGGAGGATCCCTCTCCCCGGATGGACAGAAGCAATAGATGTCATGTGGCCAGAATGAATAGCGTAGTTACAGCACATTCAATGAATATGACAGAAATTATTCATATAATGAGTAGTAGGCACGGTCCATGATCCAGATAATCCACGATCCATGAAGCAGAAGGCGGTAGAGAGGAGGGGGGGGGGGGGGGCATCAGCAGGGCCATGGCAGCAGGCAGGACCGGTTCCAGGCCGGCTCCATCAGCAGGGCCATGGCAGCAGGCAGGACCGGTTCCAGGCCGGTTCCATCAGCTAGGCCATGGCAGCAGGTGTAACGGAGTTGATGATTCCACTTGCCATCACTGTCCTTTATTTACAATGTGTTGTCAGTTGGCCACGGAGACTAGCGTGCTGTGTGACATTAGCGCCACGCTAATAGCTACAGCACGTTGTCTCCGTGGTAAGTGGATTCGTATTAAGCTCCGTTGTGGTATTTAAATAAGTGTATATTTGTTAATAAGAATATTATGGGTTGTGTTTAAAAATTATTGTTTTGCCAGGTATGTTAAGTTGAGGTGTTCTTTTATTCTGTCCCAGTCTACAGCACGTTGTCTCCGTGTCTACAGCACGTTGTCTCCCAGTCTACAGCACGTTGTCTCCCAGTCTACAGCACGTTGTCTCCGTGTCTACAGCACGTTGTCTCCGTGCACGTTGTCTCCGTGTACGGTAACTCCGTGTGACGGAACTACGGGAGCCTAAGTGAATAAACGGCTGGTTGGAGCCAAAGACAAATCAAGTGTTTCTTGACTGACTAAAACACAACGCGAGAGTACACAACTGCTACACAGGCAGGACCGGTTCCAGGCCGGTTCCATCAGCAGAGCCATGGAAGCAGGCAGGACCGGTTCCAGGCAGCCATGAATCCATGGAAAAAGAAAGTAGAGTTAGTAATGTGCATTGAAGAGACAATAGTTTATCCAGATGGAGAGAAAGAAGAGGAGAGGAGGAGTGAAAGAGGAAGAGAAGAGGAGCTCAGTGTATCCTAAGATGTCCCCCAGCAGTCTAGGCATAGCAGCATATCTAGGGGCTGGACCAGGGCAAACCTGAGCCAGCCCTAACTATAAGCCTGAAACAGCCCTAACTATAAGCGCCATCAAAGAGGAAAGTCTTAAGTCTACTCTTAAATGAGGTGACTGTGTCTGCCCCCCGGACTGAAAGTGGAAGCTGATTCCACAGAACAGGAGCCCGATGACTGAAAGCTCTAGCCCCCAACCTACTTTTTAAGACTCTGGGAACCACAAGTAACCCTGCATTCAGTGAGCGTAACACTCTAGTGGGGTAATATGGCACTATAAGCTAAGATATGATGGTGCATCACCAGTTAAGGCTTTATAGGTGAGGAGAAGGATTTTAAATATGATTCTCGATCTTACAGGAAGCCAGTGGAGAGCAGCTAGTACAGGAGTAATGTGATCTCTCTTCCGAGTCCTTGTTAGTACACGAGCTGCAGCATTCTGGATCAGCTGGAGAGACCCAAGGGACTTTCCGGAGCAGCCTGATAATACGGAGTTACAGTAATCCAGTCTTGAAGTAACAAATGCGTGGATCAATGTTTCTGCATCGCTTTGAGACAGGATGTGCCGGATCTTTGAGATGTTCCGTAGGTGAAAAAAGGCAGTCCTTGAGATCTGTTTCACGTGGGAGCCAAAGGATAGGTCCTGGTCAAAAATAACTCAGAGATTCCTTACGGTGGTGGTGGATGCCAGAGCGATGCCATCCAGGGAAACCATATCGTCAGATAGTTGATTTCTGAGGTGTTCTGGGCCGAGTAGAATAACTTCATTCATTCAACAGCCAATGTTCAAGTTAGGGTAGTATGAGGACTTGGAAATCATGTTGCCCCTTCATATGTCTGTTGAAGAACACACAACCAAGACAACTTATATATTATATATGATTATATATAGCATATATAATAATACATATTATATTTGTATATATATTATATTATTATTTATTATATTATTATATGTTATGTTTTACCGACTATCTAATACACCGTTATTATATTATATATAGTATATATTATATATTGTATATTATGTATTATGTATTATATTATAATATATTATATAATTATATGTTATCTGTCATCATTATGATTATTCATCTAACGTAAGAGAAATGAACCCGTTTTATTCATATGAAAGTAAGTCAACAGTTCAGTAGAGTTGTAATGACCTTAGAGAGTTTTATTTTTAAGTAAGTTGTCTCGTAAAAATGTTGTATCACAAACTGATGTGAGTAAATCAAACACTGTAACTCTTCCTCTGTTTTATTATATCTCAATCTCAAGTACGTGTCACATGATCTTCATCATCAGCGAAGGGGAAGAACTCCTCCTGTCTCCAACGGTGAGACTCTACAAATATGAATGTGTCCTCTTGAATATCTGCCCTATACTAACCAGCTGTTCTCTCCACGACTCTTTCATCCTTCTGCTGGCCTTCCTCCTCCTCCTCTTCCTCCTCCTCTTCCTCCTCCTCCTGCCAGTCAGCCTCCTCTTCCTGGACCACCCATGTCCAGGTCCATGGCCTACCGGAAGAGGAAGGCGGCCTTGGCTGCTGCTGCTGCTGCTGCCGGCCATGAGGGACATTTTATTGTTTGTATAATATATATATATATATATATATATATATATATATATAAGTA
Organism: Myoxocephalus aenaeus; assembly: GCA_038501785.1. Classification (NCBI taxonomy): domain Eukaryota; kingdom Metazoa; phylum Chordata; class Actinopteri; order Perciformes; family Cottidae; genus Myoxocephalus; species Myoxocephalus aenaeus. The sequence goes on from JBAMJR010000194.1 coordinate 110,997, forward strand.
AGTAAAACTGTTAAAGTGTGGAATGAAGAAACTGAACTGGTGCTTCAGGACTGCTTTGGGAGTACAGACTGGGGTATGTTCAGAACTGCTGCTCTGAGGGATGACTCTACTGTGGACTTAAAGGAATATGCGTCCAGTGTAACGGGCTACATCAGCACATGTGTGGAGAATATTGTGCCCACAAAGCGCTGCAGGATTTACCCCAATCAAAAACCCTGGATTAACTGTGAAGTTCGGACCATGCTACGTGCCCGCTCCACTGCATTTGCCTCAGACAACGCTGAGGACTACAAGAAGGCCTCATAGTTAATATTTATATTTATAAATATATATATATATAATATATATATATACAGTATATATATATATTTATATTATTATATTAATTATTATTATTATATATATTTTTTGTGCTATACTGTTATATCTTTTATATTTTGTGCCTTATTTTTATTTATTTTGTACCTTAAGTTTATTCTAATTCTGTGTGTTAGAGGACCCAGCAAAATAAGCATTGCATTGTATAGAATAACTCTGTTATCTGTGCATATGACAGTAAAACATCTTGAATCTTGAATTTATTTATTATTATTTGCCATCATTTATTTTTTTATATGATGAATAAAAGTCTTGCAATCTGCACTTTTGGACCATGAAGCTCAGGCTGTCCAGCTACTGTCTGATGACCTCATGTAGTCTAGCATCAGGAGACCAGGACAGATGTGTGGTGACCTCATGTAGCATCAAAAACATAATATATAATAATATAATATATATACGAATATAATATGTATTATTATATATGCTATATAATCATATATAATATATAATACATGTAAATATTGTTTTAAACTTTGTTTTTCAATGCAGTAAGTTGTCTTGGTTGTGTGTTCTTCAACAGACATATCAAGGGGCAACATGATTTCCAAGTCCTCATACTACCCTAACTTGAGCATTGGCTGTTGAATTCAGTAAGTGCTAAATGTTGGGGCAGTTTTAAGTGACTAAAGCAACAGAATGGAAGAAGAAGCCAGAAGAAGACTGTGTGTGGGAATCGCTCTCCAATCACTTCAAAGAGAGCCACTGGTGATGCTTGTGTTCACAAGTGCTTCTCTTTGGGGTTGTCTTAGTTGTGACAGTCGGATCGGATTGAATGCAGTACAGTTTTCCTCTCTTGAGTCCAGATTTGGTCTTTATGATTACCCTTACAAATACACTAACTTTGTCTTTCAATGCAGTAAGTGCTTTTTGTTGGGGTAGTTTTGCTGATCTATGCATCTTCAAGTATGTAAGCTGTATGTCATTTGAAAATTCGAGTGAGATATGCTCTTCTAATTTAGTCCGTCATTCTGCATTGGTTTCAGATTTCTTGTCTATTGTTTCAGAAGCTGTTTTACGCTGGAATATGCCTTTTGGAGTAGATATACAGTGGAAATCTGTCCACAGGCCGAGCAAACAAAAGTGGATAGAAGGACTGCTGCGGTGCCTTGCCCTGGAGAAACTTACTTATGTAGTTAAAAAGAAATATAACACCTTTGCAAACATTTGGGGGTCATTTATGGAGTTTCTGGAGGGGGAAGATTTTGTTGCAACGCTGTAGTCTATCGTTTCACCTTTTTATATGTATATGTATGTGTATATATATATGTGTATGTGTATGTATATGTCTGTATATGTATATGTGTGTATATGTATATCTGTATGTATATGTATGTGTGTATGTATATTCAATTCAATTCAATTCAGTTTATTTTATATAGCCCAACATCACAAATACAAGTTTGCCTCGGAGGGCTTTACAATCTGTACACATAACATCCTGTCCCGGGACCTCACATCGGATCAGGAAAAACTCCCCTAGAAAGATAGTAAAAACCCTTTTACAGGGAAAAAAGGGAAGAAACCTGAGGGAGAGCAACAGAGGAGGATCCCTCTCCCCGGATGGACAGAAGCAATAGATGTCATGTGGCCAGAATGAATAGCGTAGTTACAGCACATTCAATGAATATGACAGAAATTATTCATATAATGAGTATTAGGCATGGTCCATGATCCTGATAATCCATGAAGCAGAAGGCGGTAGAGAGGAGGGGGGCATCAGAAGGGCCATGGCAGCAGGCAGGACCGGTTCCAGGCCGGTTCCATCAGCAGGGCCATGGCAGCAGGCAGGACCGGTTCCAGGCAGCCATGGATCCATGGCAGGAGGGGTGGGTGGGGGGGCGGCAGGACCCGGGGCAGGACCCGGGGTAGGACCCGGGGCAGGACCGGTTCCAGGCAGCCATGAATCCATGGAAAAAGAAAGTAGAGTTAGTAATGTGCATTGAAGAGACAATAGTTTATCCAGATGGAGAGAAAGAAGAGGAGAGGAGGAGTGAAAGAGGAAGAGAAGAGGAGCGAAAGAGGAAGAGAAGAGGAGCTCAGTGTATCCTAAGATGTCCCCCAGCAGTCTAGGCCTATAGCAGCATATCTAGGGGCTGGACCAGGGCAAACCTGAGCCAGCCCTAACTATAAGCCTGAAACAGCCCTAAGTATAAGCGCTATCAAAGAGGAAAGTCTTAAGTCTACTCTTAAATGAGGTGACTGTGTCTGCCCCCCGGACTGAAAGTGGAAGCTGATTCCACAGAAGAGGAGCACGATAACTGAAAGCTCTAGCCCCCAACCTACTTTTTAAGACTCTGGGAACCACAAGTAACCCTGCATTCAGTGAGCGTAACGCTCTGGTGGGGTAATATGGCACTATAAGCTCTTTAAGATATGATGGTGCATCACCAGCTAAGGCTTTATAGGTGAGGAGGAGGATTTTAAATATGATTCTCGATCTTACAGGAAGCCAGTGGAGAGCAGCTAGTACAGGAGTAATGTGATCTCTCTTCCGAGTCCTTGTTAGTACACGAGCTGCAGCATTCTGGATCAGCTGGAGAGACCCAAGGGACTTTCCGGAGCAGCCTGATAATACGGAGTTACAGTAATCCAGTCTTGAAGTAACAAATGCGTGGATCAATGTTTCTGCATCGCTTTGAGACAGGATGTGCCGGATCTTTGAGATGTTCCGTAGGTGAAAAAAGGCAGTCCTTGAGATCTGTTTCACGTGGGAGCCAAAGGATAGGTCCTGGTCAAAAATAACTCCGAGATTCCTTACGGTGGTGGTGGATGCCAGAGCGATGCCATCCAGGGAAACCATATCGTCAGATAGTTGATTTCTGAGGTGTTCTGGGCCGAGTAGAATAACTTCAGTCTTGTCAGAGTTCAGCAACAGGAAGTTGCAGGTCATCCAGGTTTTGATGTCTTTAAGACACGCTTGAAGTTTAGTGACCTATATATATATATGTATATATATATATAACACAAGTCACATTTAAGGAATGTGGGAGCATTCCATTTGTCGGTTATTATATGTATCTATTTGTGGATATGCATATCTGTCATCTTCTATTGTTATGTGTTGGTTCTCTGTTGAGGAACAGTCAGTAACACTTAACAAAGGGGGAGAGAGGAAAAAAAAGAAAAATGCTAGGGATATTGATATCTTTATCTGAAAGGCCTATACATTATTTTTTTGTGTGCCTTTTTGTTTTGTTTTGTTTTGTTATGTTCTGTCTTGTGTTTGTTTGTGCATTGTGGAAAAGACAACAATAAAAATATTTGTCAAAAAGATATACAGTGCTAACTAAATTGTTTTGTGTTTCAAAGTGCTGCTGATGGAGCTGCAACTGCAGGCCACCATGTGGCAAAGAGTGGCACCAAGACAACTCATTGCAGTCTAATTGACCACTCATCAAATGCTAATGCCATGCACACGTATAGGATGATTGTCTCTTCATGAAGCTATTGTTTACCGACATCATCAAGACCATTGAAACTTCCTCTAAAAGTAGGCGGAGTTCATGTGACTTGACGACATTTTCTATTTAAGATGGGCAAATCTGTGCAAGAAACACCACTTCCACAGCTTCTGGGACACAACAAGGATGCAAGGAAGAACCATCTGGACTACGGGGATACCATGACTGCTCACTGGAAGTTTTTTATATTGCCTCAACTTGAGCATTGGCTTGTGTTTACTTGAGTAAGTGCTACTTGTTGGGGCGGTTCAACATGACAAATTCTACGGATTACAACGGTAGATAGATCTCAATGAAATCACATTCAGATAACCTCAAACTGAGACACCGATGATTCTTTAGTTCATAAGTGCTTCTCTTTGGGGTTGTCTTACTTGTGACAATCAAATCGGATTGAATACACTACAGTTTTCCCCTCTCTGTCCAGATTTGGTCATCTTGATTACCCTTACAAAAACACTAACTTTGTTTTTCAATGCAGTAAGTGCTTTTTGTTGGGGTAGTTTTGCTGATTACATCGTCAAGTATGTGAGCTGCATGTCATTTAAAAACTCTCGTGAGATATGCTCTACTAAAATAGATCTCAATGAAACCACATTCAGATAACCTCAAACTGAGACACTGATGATTCTTTAGTTCATAAGTGCTTCTCTTTGGAGTTGTCTTGGTTGTGTGTTGTTCAACAGACATATCAAGGGGCAACATGATTTCCAAGTCCTCATACTACCCTAACTTGAGCATTGACTGTTGAATTCAGTAAGTGCTAAATGTTGGGGCAGTTTTAAGTGACTAAAGCAACAGAATGGAAGAAGCCAGAAGAAGACTGTGTGTGAGACTGTTGTGAGACTGTGTTGTGTGATTTTGTGCATTTTAGAATTCAGCTGTGTTTTTCAATACAATATCTTGAAATCATCACTTTGACTGTCTTCATTTTAGGTGCATTAATACACAGAAATGAAATAGTCAAACATTTAGATATGATCAGCTGTATGCATGCACAGATGTGTAAAATAAACATCTATTGTGCCTTATAAATCCAACTGTAGCATGATATTTGGAGATTATTATCTTCTTTGCATAATTACATCACAATGAATTATTATGATTCTTTGATGTCAATTATGCTATACAAATACAGTATCATTATTATTCAGGTAGTTACTTTGTGTTCTGCTCACATTCTGGAGCTAATCATTTGAACCAAACACTGACCATTTAGTTGGGTAAGATTGAAGGCGAACTGCTGACCTTGTACAGGCTGGAATGACATCACTTGATGTTTGAGTTACCCTTAATGAGAAAACCCTCAAATACATTAATCTGCATTATTATCCTTATGTGATGAACACGTTAACTTCAGGTTCACGTGACCCAATCTGACCAATAAATGTGCTGACATGTAGTAGTTTGTGAACATAGCTGCAGAAATGTTGCATTCAATTTCAGAAAAGCAGAACATTATTTAAAATAGGTTAAAGGAAAGTTGGCAGAAGCGATGGGAGGTGGACAGAAAACAACGATGGCTTTTCAGAGTCCAGAGGAAAGTGAGATGAGAGAGAAGGAACAGGAGATGAAACAGATATCAAGACTTAGATTTGCAAACACTGGGCTTAACAGTATATGTTTAAAAAATATTTAGATTTGCGACACTTCTGGTGACACACGTTGCATAGAAACAGAGCTCCGTCGGACAAAACAAGAAATGTGACAACTAAACCTGAATTATACATTAAATTGTAAAGAAGAGAGTGCTTCTAGATAATGAGTTTTGAGTACTAGACAAAATAATTACAACAGGCAAGGAACCTCGAAAGAAAAGGAGGATAAACAGAAGCCTCCAAACCAGGCTAACGCTAGCTTAAGCTGTTACTGACATTAAAGACAAAGTGAAGGAGCACGAAGAAAGAAAGCATCAGACAGACAGAAGAAAGACTCAGCACGGCCGAAGATACAGCAATGCAACACCGCAGAGCGCTACGGTACCTGCTCCACCGCGACATGGACCTTACAGCGAAATGTGATGACCTCCAGAATAAACTGAGGCGGAACAACCTAAGAATCTTTCAAATTCAAGAAGGAATTGAAGGAAAAGACACCGCGGGATCCGTGAAAGACCTGCTGCAAAAGGTACTCAAACTACCACCAGAAATGGACATTAAGATTGAAAGAGCGCACCGCTCATTCGTCTCCAAGCCTAACGATGAAGATCGATAATAGTAAGATTTGTTGATGCAGCAGTGAAAGAAACGATCATACGGCAAGCATGGAGCCAGGGACAGGTGTTTTTCCAAGACACGCGGATCTTCTTCGACCAAGACTACTCACCAGATCTACAAAAGAGACGGGTGAAAGTCCACGAAGTTGTCAAGCAGCTTAAAAAGAAGGACATACAAGCGAAATGCCTGTACCCAGCACAACTGAAACTTAAGCTGAGTACGGGAGAGAAGACCTTCACAACACTAGCTAACGTAGCGACGCTGCTAGCGGAGCTCGGGGTCCAGGTGAGCTGCGGAGAACGGGAGCGCATTGAGGAGCAGATCCATGACGGATGGAGGAGCAACTCCAAGAAAAAGAGAGACACAGTACTGCCGTCATCAGACTTCAAAGCTCTTCTGCAAGGAGAAAACTAACCAACTACAAGTATAAAGGTAGCTTAACAATCTGCCAAAGAAATTGAAAAACACTTAACGCTATGTGATTAAATCACACACACATGTCACAAGTTTATATAATATGATATTATATATATATATGATATAAAGTCCAGACGGATGTTTTGTTTTGATGTTTTATGAGTGGTTCACACTCACCTATGGTCACGAACTCTGGGTCGTGACCGAAAGAACGAGGTCTCGGATACAAGCGGCCGAAATGAGCTTCCTCCGTAGAGTGGCCGGGCTCAGCCTTAGAGATAGGGTAAGGAGCTCGGACATCAGGAGGGAGCTTGGAGTCGAGTCGCTGCTCCTTCGTGTCGAAAGGAGTCAGCTGAGGTGGTTCGGGCATCTAGTCAGGATGCCTCCTGGACGCCTCCCATTAGAGGTTTTCCAGGCACGTCCAACTGGTAGGAGGCCCCGGGGAAGACCGAGGACACGCTGGAGGGATTATATCTCCCGGCTGGCCTTGGAACGCCTCGGGATCCCCCAGGATGAGCTGGAAAGTGTTGCGGGTGAGAGGGAAGCCTGGGTCGGCCTGCTGAACCTGCTGCCACCGCGACCCGACCCCGGATAAGCGGTCGAAAATGGATGGATGGATGGAGTGGTTCACACTCACTTAGACCTTTCTTACAAGCAATTGTAGGTCACACCTCTCTGCCCCAATATCACAGTTAGAGTTCAAACACTGTGTCTGATTGGAAACGTGGAAGTTCAGTTCTATATTATTTATGTTATTCTCATATTTTCCTTGACAGACATCATCAAGTTTATTTTTTGTTTATTTTTATTTTTATTATTTGTTCTTTTCTGACATTCATGCCCGGGCAGAAAAGAGACCATGTTATAACAATAGGTAGAGACTATGGCTAACCTGAATTTCATCAGTTACAATATAAAAGTAATTAACAACCAAATTAAAAGAAAAAAAATCCTAGGGCAACTAAAACAAATGAAGTATTCGGTAGCTCTAATTCAGGAAACACATTTATCTGAATTAGAACACCTAAAACTAAAAAGAGAGTGGGTTGACCAGGTCTATAGTGCATCATGTAAGAAGGGGAAGAAAAGAGGGGTAGCTATCCTGTTTAGTAAATCGGTGGACTATAATAATGAGAAAACTTTCCAAGATGTGGAGGGCCGGTACGTAATGGTGATTGGAACTGTTGTGGGCATAAGGATAAATATATATGCCCCAAATGAAGACGGTCCACGTTTCTTTAAAATAATTGCGGCCCTAGTGGCAGATAAAAGTGAAGGGATTCTACTTAGTTAGATAGACTACCAGCAATAATAAGACCCCAGTCTAGAATGTCTAAGGACTTATCAGATATGTTAAAGGAGCTAGGCCTAGTGGATGTCTGGCGACATCTTCACCCTGGGGAGAAAGATTTCACATTCATGTCCCAAGTACATTGGAGCTATTCGAGGATAGACTATTCCTACATGTCAAAGAGAGACATACAGCGAGTAAAAGAAAGTACAATCGAACCAATTACAATATCCGACCATGGCCCTGTCGTTATGAAAATAAATGTAGGTCTTGAGAATCCCTTTAGATACTGGAGGATCAATGTCTCATTGTTGGCAGACACTCAAATCAAGCAAGAAATACAATCTGGTCTATCTGAGTACTTTGCCATAAATGTTGATGGTAATGTTTCTCCCTCAATATTATGTGATGCAGGAAAGGCCACAATGAGGGGGGGAAATATTTCTATAGGATCTAGAATAAAGAAACAAAGACTCGTGAAACAACAAGAACTGGAACTTGAATTAAAAAGATTAGAGAGAGAACACAAGATACACAGAAAAGATGATACATTTAAAAAGCTCAAGAAAGTTAGGCTATGGTTGGATGAGACACTCTCATATAAAGCAGAAGGAGCTCTCAGGTATATCAATAGAAAATACTACGAAACGGGAAATAAAGCTAGCAGATTGTTGGCTTTTCAACTCCAGAAAGCACAATCTAACTAAATCTAAATTAAAAACCATGAATCTAACCGTCTGGCGACTGACCCTCAGGTAATATCAGATGCTTTCTCAAAATATTACAAACAATTATATAAGAGTTAAGAACAAGAATTAAAGAAAGAGAAAATAGTGGAGTTTTTGAAACCCCTCAAAATGACCAAAATGTCAAATGAGGAAGCAACCAAATTAGTAGAACAAGATGAAATTAAAGAAACCATTGCAAAATTAAAGAACAACAAATCCGGCACATCCTGTCTCAAAGCGATGCAGAAACATTGATCCACGCATTTGTTACTTCAAGACTAGACTACTGTAACTCCTTATTATCAGGCTGTCCCTTGGGTCTCTCCAGTTGATCCAGAATGCTGCAGCTCGTGTACTAACGAGGACGCGGAAGAGAGATCACATTATTCCTGTACTAGCTGCTCTCCACTGGCTTCCTGTAAAATCGAGAATCATATTTAAAATCCTTCTCCTCACCTACAAATCCTTAACTGGTGATGCACCATCATATCTTAAGGAGCTTATAGTGCCATATTATCCCACTAGAGCGTTACGCTCACTGAATGCAGGGTTACTTGTGGTTCCCAGAGTCTTAAAAAGTAGGTTGGGGGCTAGAGCTTTCAGTTATCGGCTCCTCTTCTGTGGAATCAGCTTCCACTTTCAGTCCGGGGGGCAGACACAGTCACCTCATTTAAGAGTAGACTTAAGACTTTCCTCTTTGATAGCGCTTATACTTACGCTGTTTCAGGCTTATAGTTAGGGCTGGCTCAGGTTTGCCCTGGTCCAGCCCCTAGATATGCTGCTATAGGCTTAGACTGCTGGGGGACATCTTAGGATACACTGAGCTCCTCTTCTCTTCCTCTTTCGCTCCTCTCCTCTTCTCTTCTTTCTCTCCTTCTGGAGAAATTATTGTCTCTTCAATGCACATTACTAACTCTACTTTCTTTTTCCATGGATTCATGGCTGCCTGGAACCGGTCCTGCATGCTGCCATGGCCTTGTATTTGTGATGTTGGGCTATATAAAATGAACTGAACTTTCCAACTTTTATGCTTCGAAAAGACTTTTCAGCCTGGACAGAGTCCAAAAGTGGATTTTGATGTAGAATACATAGATTACATGATTTTCTTCAGTTAATGTATATCAGAACACCAGAGATACAAGTTTCATTATAATGTAAGAGTACCTGATGCTCTCATCACTTGGGTTCACTGCCTTATGCCGTGTTTACACCGGCGAGTGAAACTAGGGTGTTCACACCAAACTCGAAACATCGCGCCGCGAAAGGGGCGTGGCTTATCTCAGTCGCTTGTCTCTGTGAAAGGAGCTTTCATTTCCGCTATCGACTATGGAATAAATAACCACTAGTTCTGCTTTATACTTGTTGTGGAAGTCCCAAACATGTCGGAACATGAAACGCCCTCGCGTTTGGGTTCATAACACCATCCGTAGCCACACACAACTCTGTGAATTTCACTGACTCCTCCAGGAACTGCGTCTGGCTTATCTCCGTAAAACGGATACCGATTCTGCCATCCACCATGGAAATAACCACTAGTTCTGCTCTACACTTGTTGTGTAAACTCCACATACGTCAGAACATCAAACTCCATGGTGCCTGGGTTCATATTATTATCCGTAGTCCCACAACAGCGTCTCAATGACGGCCGCTGCCAGCGCTGGTTCTGGCGGAGCAGCAGCAGTTTCATTCAGGACCGGCAAGACGGCGGTGGTGACGGGCGGAGCTTCTCAACGCTGATTGGCTGACGCAACTTTGCGTCACGCGATTTCCCCGCTGGAGTTGGGATAATTCAACTCACGCGAATTAAGATGTGCAACACAAACAATACAAAACAATACAATGTAAAATGTATGTACAACACAATACAATATATCCATATATACATAGGAGTAGCGCTCTAAGGCTGGATGGATGAAAAATTGGATGAAAAGTTAATGGAGGAGTTTGGGGTAACAATTGAGGATAAGAGGACTGACAGCAGTACACTAGAGAAGAAGGAGAGGAACTGGGTCCGGTTAGCTGAATGGCTCTACCGGTATCAAAGAGACGAGGGACAGGGCACAACTGAAAGCCTGTTGGAAAAACCTCAAGGCTAAAGCCAAACCCCATCCCTCTAACCCACATGTGTCAAACTCAAGGCCCGCGGGCCAAATCCGGCCCGCCACGTCATTTTACGTGGCCCGCGACGGCTTCCCGGACCCGTTTTCAGTGAATCGCGGACCTTTGCATGGGCTTTTATTTTGAAGGGGATTTTTTATGTGCTTTTATTTTGAAGGGGATTTTTTATGCAGCGGAGTGCCAACTATTCACACTCCTCAATAATGCATTCACAACACGCTTTACTTGCGTGAGTTTACACGTTGGACTGTTTGTGATAGTTAAGCTTCATTACCAACTTTTTTATTTCATGTTTGTCCATGAAAGCACAGAGTCTGTTAAAAAAGGCTGAAGTTATACAATTATTATGTGTGTTATATTACCTTGTGTCCTTAAGATGCACTTTTTGTTTATTGAGTGTAAAAGGGATTGTTTAAAACTATATATTTTTTTGGCGTTGGCATATACTGTGATATTATGTACTTTCTCAGGTTCAAACTGCACCATCTCATTAAATCAATTTGAGAAGTTGAAAATGTTCCTGGCATTGGATCTCAGCTTGTTAAGGGGTCAAGGTGGGTCCTGCAGTCAGACCAGTTCAGAACCAGTGCCCCAGACCAGTTGAACCACTGACCCAGACCACATGCATGTTCTTATTTGCTCACAATTATTTGTTGGACCAGTTATGTCCTTCTCAACTGTGACAAAAAAGCTTTGAAGAAAGTTAATATAATAATGTGCGTTTGATCTTTGTCTTTGTTATTTTCTTCTGTTTTAAGTTTGATCTTTTATAATTGTATATTTATTATAATTTAGTAATGTGGGTTTCTTAACCCTAAATTAAATGGATTTCTGTCATAGTAACAGAGAAATTTGCTTACATATATTTTTTTACGTTTATATAAATGCATGTACAATATTTGTACACTTGAATAAGCAATAATCTAATACAAAGACAGTTATTTAACATTATGTTCGGGAGTAGTTACATTTTACAGTGTTACAGTTACAACCGGCCCTTTGAGGACGACCATGATGCTGATGCGGCCCGGGGTGAAAATGAGTTTGACACCCCTGCTCTAACCCCATCCAGAGAAGATATGCAGCCATGTTGTCAATCAAATGGAGATAAACCTCCTCCAGGGGTGGTTTAAATATAACTGCTAATCCAGGTTTAGACTAGGTTTGAAATGACTGGTGCAACAGATTTGATTTTAATCTAGATTTAAATGGAAATTAAACAGAGATGCCAAAGGGTTAGATTTACCCAGGATTAATTGTAAACTAAGGTTAAACTAGGTTTAAAGTTTGGTGCAACTGGATTAAAATACAAACCTGGTTTAGACCTAGTTTAAGAGTTAATCCTTGTTGGTGCAACCCAGCCTAAGTGTCTACCTATCTCGATTAATTTGTGTTTAAAACACTTATATTACATTTAAAGATGCCTCTCTGTAATTTAAAGATATGCAGAACATGAATTACATTCAAATCAAACCCTTTTTGGCCTGAGCATAAAGAGAATCTCAGACACCTCTCCTAATATTAACGTCAATCCCTTTGGTATAAAAATATGTCAAAGTAAAATAAGCAAACCTACATGGGCAGAGAGAGAATATTAAATACAGCAGTTTGATCACTTTACAGCAGTTTTCAGCAACAGCAATGTAACGTTGGTTCATGTACGTATCTATGTAGCCAGCCGGTTTAATGAAAGTATTTCCAAGTTATGCTAATGATTATTTACATGATCTGCATTTCTCGGTCATGATTGATACGTCAGTTTAAATGTTGCCGCCGCAAGGAATTGTGGGTTGGCATTATCTCCTTTCCTTTCGTAAAGGCAGTTCCAGTGTTTCCTCTGCTAAAGGAGTTCGACCAGCTCTTATCATGGCGGCCACTTAGGTAGTTCTGGGTCATTTCACTCAGTTAGGAAGGTTCCTAAACAAAAAGCACTATTCGACTGCAGCCAAGAGGACAGGGAAACAGAGGAGACACAGGGACGCTGCTGGACTGACTAGCTGAAAACATGATTTATGCAGGTTTTAGTGAAACGTTAGAATCGCTTAGTCATGTTAAGGAGCTTACGGAAATATTAAAACATAACAATTTTTTAATCGACTTTGTGGATGAGGAGATAGCACAGTTTACGAGAACATAATATAACTGTTTAGCAGAACTTTAGTTAAATATTTACATTTGCAAAAACATAATTGAGATAAGCACATGATTTAAATTTAAATTTTTCATTTTATTGCATCAGTTGTTAGATGTTATGTGAGGGAACCGGATGTAGACCTTCACTGGTCTACATGTTGGGCAGGACTCAAGCTCTCTCACAGGACTCAAGCTCTCTCACATGTAGACCTTCACAGGACTCAAGCCCTCTCACAGGACTCAAGCTCTCTCACATGTAGACCTTCACAGGACTCAAGCCCTCTCACAGGACTCAAGCCCTCTCACATGTAGACCTTCACAGGACTCAAGCCCTCTCACAGGACTCAAGCTCTCTCACAAGACTCAAGCTCTCTCACAGGACTCAAGCTCTCTCACGTAGACCTTCACTGGACTCAAGGCCTCTCACAGGACTCAAGCTCTCTCACATGTAGACCTTCACTGGACTCAAGGCCTCTCACAGGACTCAAGCCCTCTCACATGTAGACCTTCACTGGACTCAAGGCCTCTCACAGGACTCAAGCTCTCTCACAGGTAGACCTTCACTGGACTCAAGGCCTCTCACATGTATACCTTCACTGGACTCAAGGCCTCTCACAGGACTCAAGCCCTCTCGCATGTAGACCTTCTCTGGTCTACATGTGAGAGTCGACAGTCTCGCTCCTCTTGCCGATGCTGGCGATGGCTCGGCCCACGGACGAGAAGAACCGGCGGATGCAGCTGCACTTCTTTGGTGGCGCCACAAGGTAATCTTTGACGGCATCGGCGATAAACTTCTCGAGTGCCGCTGACTCCACTCTCATGTTGGCCAGCACAAATTCTGCACAGCCCCACTTCTTGACCAGATCCTTGAAGATGGTCTTCTCAAGGTTGGCGACGTTAGTGGTGGAGCAATCGAAGTCGATGCCCTCGACCGCGGCCCACGTGCTCTTCATCAGAGGGTCGATGAGGCTCGCGGGGTCCGTCATACACGTTCTCACCTTGCTCCTCAAATAGATCAGTGAAACCAGCCTATCCAGAATGAGAAAGATGGTATTTTTTCTCATTTCTTCCTGCGAAGGATCGGCAGGAGTCGCTGAGGGTACCTCCTCCTCGACCACGACACTCGGAACAAAGGTGTTCTCCATCGAGCTGGCAGAATCTTCAGAACCTTTGTCCTCAGAGGATGATGTGTCATACCAGAAGCGCAATTTTTTCAGAGGTTTCCAGAAGCTCAATTTTTCCAGAGATTTTGCTTCAACCTCTGGTGTTGCAATTGTTTCGGCTATCTCAACGGGACCGACAGAATCCTCTGAACCGTAGTCCTCAGAGGAGGACGTGTCATACCAGAAGCGCTTTGGTTTGGTCTTTGATGAGACCTCCTCTGGGGTTTTTGGCAAGACCTCCTCTGGGTTTTCTCCCGAGACCTCCTCTGGGGTTTTTGGCAAGACCTCCTCTGGGGTTTCTGCCGTATGTGCCGACTGAGGGAATTGACCAGACGTTGTTGGTCCATCCGACTCCTCTACATTTTCTCCCTTCGTAGATGACATGAACACTTTCTTTTTGATCGCCTTGATCATCTTGGAGGCGAGTGCCAGCATCTTGTTCAGTCTGCGGGGGGCAGGGATGTGCTCCTTCGGGGCGTCGGACATGGAGCACTGGACGCTGACCGTGACCTCTTCAGAGATCATGTCCCTCAAGGCTTCTGCGCTGCGACTCTGGCCTCGGGCCGTGACGCCCATTGCAGCTTTGAAACTGTCTGTGACGGTGTTGCCCAGCCTGGACTTGACCAGTTCTTTCGTCACCTCAGCGTCTGTCTCCTCTCGATCCGTCAGGAAGACTGTGGCCAAATGCTGTATTATGTTGACAATGAGATCCAGCAGCAGGGCTTTGGTGGTCTCGTCCGGTGTTCCTGTTATTAGGAGTAGCGCCTGATCAGCGGTCAAGCTCCCTAAAAAAGATCTGACCAGAGAGCAAAGAGTCTGTGATGTCATGGTGAAATATTAATGTTATAATTATTATAATTATTACTATTAATATTATGGTGGATTATCTTGGATTGCTTGTTTTTTCTTCTGCTGGTCCTGTTTGCAAAAACTCACCGGAAAGAATCTCTCTGCTATATATAAGGTTTCTGGCTGCTCTGATCAGAGGCACCGCTCTCAAAGGAAAAAAAAGCCCCGTCGTCGTGACGTCACAGATGCCGAACAAACAAAGAGGCGCGCGCAGTTGCGCTGTTGCCGAGTAACAGCGGGCGGGGTCTCGACAGCTGATTCTGGACCAGCTGATTCTCGTGCTCTCACGTGAGAGAAAAAGGGAGAGACACCTGATGTAAAAGTATGTAAATTAATTACTTATTATATTATATAACGTATGTCAAGCGAGTATTATATATTTACAACACTCATATTTGTTGGTTTTCTTCACGTCAAGAAATATTTAAGCCATTTTAACGTCTTCACTTTGATTAATAATTTATATATCAAAATATAAATGAGTCACAATAGGATTTATATATAAAAAAACAGCACAAGAAAACTGTGAAGAGAAGTTACAATATATAAATGGAGTATAAGACTGAGTATAAGATAATATTTGGGATTTTGCATGAAAAGAATGCTTCACAAAGATGTTCTGCTTTTCCCTTAAATATGTTTTATTTTGAGTATTTTTAGTGTGAAATAAAAGGAATTGGAGCCGTTTAATGAGTTGATTGAAACGCCTCATGAGCAAAATCTTCCAACAACTACATCCCGGTAAAAGTCATAGACAATCTAAGGCCTTTTCCATAGTTAAACCATGACTAAACTATTATCTCATGTATATAGTTCATGTCTTATAAGGTACATCCCAACTACTACAGCTACTTTACCTCACACTAGCTAACGTTAACTTAGCTGGTTATGCTGTGAGCCAACTAATGTTACTACAGCTACTAGAGCTCATACTAGCTAACGTTAACTTAGCTGGTTATGCTGTCAGCCAGCTAATGTTACTACAGCTACTAGAGCTCATACTAGCTAACGTTAACTTAGCTGGTTATGCTGTCAGCCAGCTAGTGTTACTACAGCTTGAGCTCACACTAGCTAACGTTAATTTAGCTGGTTATGCTGTGAGCCAGCTTGGTATTTATGTATTAATTTTATTATAACAATTATATCATTTTATATATGGATTCGTCTAGAAATGTGAAAACAATGTCAACAAATTAACTCTTCAGCTTTTTCTAAATGTCAACAACAGGTTCTACTTTTTTGGAAATCATTTTACAGTCACAACCACATAATGTACAACGTTATGGAACAAATACTTCACAGAAGAAAATCTCTGTTTTATAGGAACTAGATGTAGGAATATTTGGTGGCTGTTAGAAGATAAATGGAGATGTTTAACTGAACAATGACTTTAGTTGACTGCAACCTCAGAAGAATTTAGAGATTTGGGATTCTGGGAAATTAAACTGGCCATACTTCTCACATGTTATAGACTAAATGATTTATCAACACATTTCTGTGTAATAAAAAATAAATAATTTGTAGCTCTGAACCTTCATGTTCTCCATTGTCTTTAAGTGAATATCAAGCACCAAGGCTTAATGTCCATGTTTACAGACTAAACTTCCATTTAATTCATCCATTTTGAAAATATTTTTTTATTTTATTTCGTGTTTTCATGTCTCTGTCAGTGAGTTACGATGTTTTTTTTGGTCCATCCTGTCCATTCTTATAAAACATAACCAAGAACGCCTGGAGGGCACTTAACTGGTTGAGCTGTCGACCCAAATAACTCAGTACCAAGTAAAATGTAAACTTCTCCCGTCAAACGATATCTGAAATCGATCCTCTTTGTGCCCAGATCTTTAAAAAAAATAGCATTTGCATGGTTTTGCCTGCAGGCAGTCATCCTGTTTTCACCTGTTCATATGTTCCACAGATACATTTTCCTTGTTTGGCGTTGAAGATGAAAATGTCAGATATAGAAACCCAAAGTCATGAAGATGACTTTGGATTCAAACATGATGATGTCAACTAAAGAAACCCAAAGTCGCCGACGGACAGAGACACGAGCAGTGTTCCCGTCTGCGTTCAGCCTGAACCCCGCCGCTCTAAAGCCTGTCATTGTTTCGCTGGAAGCTCGGCCTCCAGTCTGAATTCCGAGCCACTCGCCTCCGTTTCAGAAACCTGCCTACGCTAATGTTTGTTTCTCCTCTTTCATCCGCGGAGAAGAGGGATTAAAAGATGCTCCCTGTCTCTGAGCCCGTCAGTCAGTCTCTCTGGCCTCCGCTCACTGCTTGTATTCAGTTTCCTCTCCCGTATCAGATGTTGCACATCTGTACATCACCGTCAACCACACTCGGTACAACGGTAGAAAACTGTCGTCGTTATCTAACGACCAAGCGTGCAGGAAAAGACCATCGGACTTCAGGAGGGTAAAGTTGAACTTCAATCAGGTTTATTCAACAGAGTATCACACAAGCAGATAATACGTGAACACGGGTCTGTAGGAAGGTCAACTCTATTCCTCGACAGACTGACTCTTTAGGAGAGTGCAAAGCGTTATATAGTCTCTAAGAGCATTTGTGATTGGACAGGACTAGTCTCTAAGAGCATTTGTGATTGGACAGGACTAAGATGGGGGAGTCTCCTGGTTTATACTTTGAGATCCCCTTGTTGGAGCACAGGGTTGGATCCACCCCTCTTGGCTCACAACTCCTCCAAGGCCTCGAGTATCAGTGTGTGTGCATGTTGTCAGCCAAGCGTGAATGTGTGTGCGCAAAATGTAACGATGTCAGTGAAGCATTATTGTGTGTGCGCTAACTGTATCGATGTCAGCGAAGCATTAGTGTGTGTGCGCTAACTGTATCTTGTCTGGACTGCCGAGCAAGCCTAAATTCCTAATCTAACAAACTGTATCTCATCAACACTGCCTAACTCTGCCGAAAGCGAAACTTTATCTCATTAAAACTGCCAAGCAAGGCCAAAGTATTATTCTCACAAACTATATTTCATCTGAACCGTTGAGCGGTCCCATCGCACCTGGCGCTCTCGCATTCCTGGGTCTTGAGATTAGAGTAATGACCTTGAGTCGCAGACTTTTTGACGCTTACTCTACAATTTGAGTTTTTCCTCCCCTGAGAGCGAACTTATTGTTTTCACCTCAAATAACCGGGCCTCAAGGCCTGTTGTATAAAATGGATGCTTTAACAAAATGGATACTTTCAACAAAACCAACCACAGCAACAGCCTGTTGCGGCTTCTTATCTGTAAAGAGAAGCCAAAATAAACAGTGGTCGCCTCTGGATGTTGGATTACTGACACAAACACACATAAAAGAAGAAAACTGTAAAAAAAATTATAACGTAAAATTGGGTTATAAGCCGCTACTTTTTTCCTCAACTTTGACCCCTGCGGCTTAAATATCGGTGCGGCTAACTTGTGGATTTTTCCGATTCTAAATTTAGCAGCAGTTGCAGAGACATTGGTACAATATGGCTTCGTGCTAGCTGCTCCGGCGGAGAACCAAGCGGGGGTGGCGGGGTGAGAGGCCTCTTTTTACGGCACTGATAAAAGAGGAAACACGTTTGTTTATTTTCTTTTACACTATGTGCTGTACTGGCAATGGAATCGGCGGCCTTAACAGGAACACAGGTTTTAAATGGGATTGTTATTGTTATTTGTATTACTTTTATTTTGTCGGCTGTGTGTATATTGTGACCGGGAGGAAGTGACGCGAGGGGTTTGTTTTGGTCGAAATTCTGACGTCTGGGCGAAGCAGTCGGCACTTGGAGGGTTCAGGACGGCGCGTATTTATATATCATATTGCAGTGAATATTATAATATGATAGATATATTAATATACCTGCAACTTCCTGTTGCTGAACTCTGACAAGACTGAAGTTATTCTACTCGGCCCAGAACACCTCAGAAATCAACTATCTGACGATATGGTTTCCCTGGATGGCATCGCTCTGGCATCCACCACCACCGTAAGGAATCTCAGTTATTTTTGACCAGGACCTATCCTTTGGCTCCCACGTGAAACAGATCTCAAGGACTGCCTTTTTTCACCTACGGAACATCTCAAAGATCCGGCACATCCTGTCTCAAAGTGATGCAGAAACATTGATCCACGCATTTGTTACTTCAAGACTGGATTACTGTAACTCCGTATTATCAGGCTGCTCCGGAAAGTCCCTTGGGTCTCTCCAGCTGATCCAGAATGCTGCAGCTCGTGTACTAACAAGGACTCGGAAGAGAGATCACATTACTCCTGTATTAGCTGCTCTCCACTGGCTTCCTGTAAGATCGAGAATCATATTTAAAATCCTCCTCCTCACCTATAAAGCCTTAGCTGGTGATGCACCATCATATCTTAAAGAGCTTATAGTGCCATATTACCCCACTAGAGCGTTACGCTCACTGAATGCAGGGTTACTTGTGGTTCCCAGAGTCTTAAAAAGTAGGTTGGGGGCTAGAGCTTTCAGTTATCGGGCTCCTCTTCTGTGGAATCAGCTTCCACTTTCAGTCCGGGGGGCAGACACAGTCACCTCATTTAAGAGTAGACTTAAGACTTTCCTCTTTGTTAGCGCTTATACTTAGGGCTGTTTCAGGCTTATAGTTAGGGCTGGCTCATGTTTGCCCTGGTCCAGCCCCTAGATATGCTGCTATAGGCCTAGACTGCTGGGGGACATCTTAGGATACACTGAGCTCCTCTTCTCTTCCTCTTTCGCTCCTCTTCTCTTCCTCTTTCACTCCTCCTCTCCTCTTCTTTCTCTCCATCTGGATAAACTATTGTCTCTTCAATGCACATTACTAACTCTACTTTCTTTTTCCATGGATTCATGGCTGCCTGGAACCGGTCCTGCCCCGGGTCCTGCCCCGGGTCCTGCCGCCGTGTCCTTATTGTGTCAGTGTTGGAATAAATGATAAAAACTGCAAAGTAGTAATGCGTTTTTGATACCTTTTTTTGTATTGAATCATACTAGGATGTCTGCTGAAATTGATTGGCAAGCCCAGGGGTCGGCAACCCGCGGCTTGCCCTCCTGCCTGCTGCCATGGCCCTGCTGATGGAACCGGCTTGGAACCGGTCCTGCCTGCTGCCATGGCCCTGCCGTTATTCCAGTGGTTCTCAAACTGTGGGGCGCGACCCTCTAGTGGGGCGCGGAGGTATTACAAGTGGGGCGCGGGGGGTGATTTTTTTAAATTATATACAATTTTTAAAAATTTTAATTTTTTTTTAAATATTTTTTTTCTTTTTTAATGTAATCCTTTATTAATATCACAGTGGGGAAATTATTCTCTGCATTTTACCATCCTTAGTAATGAAGGAGCAGTGTGCTGCTGTGAAGCTCTGGGCTTCAGCTTCTTGCTCAAGGACACTTCAACATGAAACTATGGAGAACAGGGATGAACTGCTACCTTGTGGTTTCAGGACGACCACTCTCTCCATGAACATGATAACTTTACATAGTACAAAAGTACAAAGTAACACGGACATAAAACGTCATTAATAAATACATGGAGAAATGGCTGTACGTAATAAATGTTTACGTTACGCCGTTAACATGTTACGATTGCGCGACTTGACGATTCTTGGCGTTTTGCTAAAAGCCTCCGTGAGGTATTTTCTGCTGTTGCGTCTCTCAAAACAGGTGGGGCCCGAACATTTTTCTTCCTCCAAAGTGAGGCCCGACAGAAAAAGTTTGAGAACCACTGCGTTATTCATTATGGCCACATGACATCTATTGCTTCTGTCCATCCGGGGAGAGGGATCCTCCTCTGTTGCGCTCCCTCAGGTTTCTTCCCTGAAAGGGTTTTTACTATCTTTCATTTGGGGGAGTTTTTCCTGATCCGATGTGAGGTCCCGGGACAGGATGTTATGTGTACAGATTGTAAAGCCCTCCGAGGCAAACTTGTATTTGTGATGTTGGGCTATATAAAATAAACTGAATTGAATTGAATCTCCACCTGCTCTACAAAAAAGCCTGTCAGACCCCTAAACTCCGCCTACTTAGATTTTCCACCATTTTTAATTTTGTGAAAAACACATTCTTGCGAACTAGTCCTACACGCTGGGTCTGATTCATATAAACTTGCTGTGGTTCATTAAGCTTTTTGATATCTCATTGCGTTGAATGAATCTCTTAAGGCCGTGTCTTGTTTTTTTAATACTCATAACTTCCAAACTATTGTACATTGCATCCCGTAACATGCACAAAAACCTTTGTGCAATTTAAACATTAGGGGGCGCTACAGTAATTCGGCCAATTTGGTCATTTTTCGCCGTTTTCAGCATTTGTACGAACACGTCCTACAATATTTATTATCGACTTCAATTCTGTTCAAGGATGATCTCAAGACCCTTATGATGAAAAGTTGGGCTAATTGTGCGCTTTCGGTGAACGACATTGGCATTGGATTTACATGACACTGCTCGCAGCTTTAATTCAAGTTGTCTTGCAGTATGAAATGGTCATATTGATATTGGAGAGTGATACAATAGCCTCAAAAGCCAGTATAAATTTATTTCATTATTACATTACATTACATTTCATTTAGCTGACGCTTTCATCCAAAGCAACTTACTATAAGTGCATTCAACCATGAGTACAAACTCAGAACAACAAGAATCAAGAAAGAACAATTTCTTCAATAAAGTTAAACCACAAAGTGCTATCAGTAAGTAACATTTAAGTGCTACTAAAGTGCTACTAAAGTGCTACTACGGCGCTACCTTCCTTATTCAAGGTGTAGTGAAAAAAGATGTGTTTTTAGTTTGCGACGGAAAATGTAAAGACTGTTCTACATTTTCTTCATTCTATCATTTTAATGATGATATAGTTTAGCTGTATGAAAACATTTAGAACTATATAAGTCTGTAATGGGAAATCCCAGAATATAATGTTAACATCATTATTTATAGTAATTTATATAGGTATTTCAGACTCAATATTGTCTGTCTCCTAAATCACTCGTAGAAGCCACTTGAGAACAAATCTGTTTGTACAAGTGGTTCTTGCATGAGGACCATTGTCTGTAGCATTCTGTTTTTAATTATTGTTATAGGCAGTGGTGGCAGTAACAATAATACATATGAAATTATATATATATATATATATACATATATATATGCTTTACCTTCTTTTTGTGGCAACACGATGACACTAGCAGGTCCTGAAGCCCGGATGTAGACTTTCAAGTTAACGCCACTGAAGAAAAGTGCACACAATATATCTCTGAAATACATTTTAACATTAAGGACATAAATATAAGAGGACAAACATTTGAAATAAGTTAATCAGATTAGAACAATCAAGCACAAAAGTTGGAAACAACTGCTAGAAAGTTCGTTAACACTTTATAATAACTACATGCTATTTAGCATTAGTAAAGCATGAGTAAACACTTAGTTCATAATTTATAAAGCATTGTTCCAACACTCATTAGTAGCTCATTGGTATGCAATTCATAAAGACAGTTATAAATGTTTTATTTGATTAATAAGCTTGACTATTATGCGTTTCATGATTGGGTTTTCATACTTTATAAATGATGGATTCCTCATTTGTAAATTAAGTAATATATATTACAAAGTCTCAGTTATCTTCTCAACAGAAAAGGGAAATAGACACAAGAACATTAATATGATGGTGATGGGGGGCGATGCCCGTCTGTGGCACGAGTGTTGAGTATGTTTCATAATTTGCTGGCAGGTATCATTTTATTGTGTCATATTTATTACATCATATTTATCGCCCACACCGTGAAGGCTGGTCCGTGAAAATATTGTCTTACACGAAACCGGTCCGTGGCGCAAAAAAGGTTGGGGGCCGCTGCTTTAGCACATCATTAACTGGGGTTAGCACATATGTTATGCTAGCTACTGAAGGTTAACTGAACATATACACATGTTACTTTTGCTTTTTTATGATCGCAACAGTGAATAACAACATACATGGCGATACAGAAAGTGTTGTACCTTAATTCTGTAGGCTTTAGCTTATATCTTTATCTTTTTAACCTATTTTCACTACTGAATCACTTTGACATCCTTTGACGTCCTTCAAACACATATTGCAAAAATGTGATTTGCATTACCTCACATCTTTACAACATCTTTATATTCAATCTTAACTGCCTGTAGTTACAAACTTCTGAAATTCAGGAAAGAGATACATAGGTAACTCTAGGGTGACCAGATTTGAATTTGTGAAAAAGGGGGGGTAGCAGTAGTGTGTAGCATGCCGTGAACTTACATTTACGTTGAGATCGGTCGACCAATGACAGTTCTCTCTACAGTCAGAGCTTGCGCAAGAAGGTGGAACGTGAGGGAGATACCATTTCCAAAACTTGTAAGGGGGTAATAACTATTTTCCCGGACGTAGCAAAATCCCGGACGTTTTTGGAATCCCTGCCGGACGTTTTTTTTAGGTCTCGAAAAGAGGACATGTTCGGGAAAAAGAGGACGTCTGGTCACCCTAGGTAACTGGATGTATGTACTTAGACGTCACACACAATACCAGTATCTCTGCTCCTTCACCTTTGAAAGAGCTTCTCCTCCTGGGACGTGATTTGTTGGTTATGTACTCCCATAGCGTGGTTGATCCTGGCATCACAGCTCAGTTTCTTCGGCTTGTAGCAGAACCAAGGCTCACCTGTACGGAGGTCAGTGTGGTTGCACAGTGGCTGGGTTGGACGTAGGCAGACGTTACAGATGGTGGTTTCAGTAAGTGATCCTGAGCGGAAGAGGCTCTTGAAGTAAATCCTGTCTGGCTCTTCTCTGTTCAGCCTGTTCAGCACTGAGATGGCCTCACCAGGGTGAACCAGCGTCACCTGATTGGATAGAGAACCAGAGTTTCACCAAGTCCAATCATGTTCAGTCATATCAATCAAGACAAATGAAGTGAATACTACTTGAAGCTCACATTTATAAAGATTCATGTCTTAAGGTTCTGCACCAGATTGACGTCTAACAATAATCTCTGGAGAATTGTCTATCCATTCTATTTGTCTGCTTTCATGTAAATCTGCTCATTTTAGCATGAAAAGCTGACCAATTTGCTACCTACATAACCTAACACCAATATATCGTAATGACCTAGCCTTACTTCTAACACCAAGGAGTATGTAGCGGTTAGGTAAAAATATATATATTTTTAAGTTACGTTCACAACTAGCACAGCTACTGTGTAGTATTTCCCCAATATGTGTGAGCCTTCTGGGTGCTGCTTTTAGAGAGTCGACTAACGTTGGCAGTGCTGTCCTGTTTCATTGGAAACGTTATGTGCGCCATCCACATCAGGCAAATTTATGTTATACATTTTTCTATCATACTTATAACACTAGGACTAACTAGCTATTTTCGGGTAAATAAATCTACTAGTGACAGTTTGCAGCTGAAAAAAATCTACAACCATGAGAACCTGCTTTCGTCTGAAAATAAAGAGTCTCAAATGACTGAGATTTTGAGTGGTAAATCTGTCCCTGTTAGCTTCACAAACTGCATATGTGCCGTGCAAGACGTGAACGTTAACAGGCATAGCAACAGTAATTAAGAGGGGTCAGGTCTTCGTGAACAATGAATAATTATATTAAAAACACCTACAGTACCATCACATTGAACATCATGGTTTTAGCATGTAGAAGGGGAATGTTTAGATAATCTCAGAAATATACATCTATATAGGGAAATGTTTAATCCACATGAGTTAATAAGCACACATACGGCTAGTGTTCCACTGATAACACAGTGCATACAGCTCGCATTACCAGCTGTGTAGTCTCTTTAATAATAATAATAATACATTGTATTTGTATTGCACTTTATATTTGAGCAATCTCAAAGTGCTACAGAGCAGAATAAAACAAGAGCATTTTTAAGATATATTTAAAAGCAAAGCCCATAAAAGATATTTTAGCAGTAAGCTTTCTTAAAAAGGTGAGTTTTCAGGTCACGTTTAAAAGCCTCTGCAGTCTGTGGGGCCCTCAGATGGTCGGGGAGGGTATTCCACAGCCTCGGAGCTGCAGAAGAAAAGGCCCGATCGCCCATAGTGCGGAGCTTGGTTCTGGGGACTTGGAGGGTATTGTTGGCTGCAGAGCGGAGGTTAAATGAGGAGGTCTGGGGGGTGAGTAGTTCCTTTAGGTATTGGGGGGCATGTCCGTGAATGCACTGATGAGTGAGGAGGGAGAGCTTATATTCAATTCTGTGTGGGATGGGGAGCCAGTGTAGTGATTTCAGAACGGGGGTGATGTTCACTGGAGGACACCAGTTGAGGAAAGTCACAGTGACCTGGGGCCCGTTCAAGTTCCGAGCAAGGAGACTGGAAGGGGGGCCAGGGTAACGATAACATCATGCGCAGACACTAACATCTGGAAGTTGATTGGTGGAACATGGTCAACAACACAGGATGGGAGGGCAAAGGGTCACAATAAAAAGGAGGGCGAGGAAGAGGGGGACTGTTGATCACGTTGGTATGGGTTGTTAGTTGTTGCTCAAGGAGGGAGTGATGATGACTCACAGTATCATGCAATATTACAAAGTGTTTTGAGGGATTCAAGTTTAGTTGGGAAAATGCAGTAGAGAGGAACCATACTCTTTTGTCTGATTTTATCCGGGACCAACCCAGTCTATTTGTGAACTGCCGTTCTTGAATAAACTGACGTGGAGTACTTCGCAGCCCTGTCTCTGTCCGTTTTTGAGTCCAGGGGATTACCTGAGTGTGCCATCTGTGAAGAGTGATAGAGGCCACTCTAGTCAAGATCGTGTTACCACATGTTATTCTGCCGTTGGGCAGGTGGACATTTTATCAGTAGAAAAGACATTCAATTAACCTCTACAAGCATCACCTCAACCTGTGCATCTCCTTCCCAGAGTAAAGAGAATACAGCAGAGTAGCTCCCATTCAGAAGATCCACCACTCGCCCAGCAACACCTGCTTCAAGCTTCCGGTTGTGCAGCCGGGCGAGCAGGAAGTCCCCCCCGGACTTCTTGGGACGACCCTGGAAATCAGAGGTTTGTATCATGACCTCCAGCTGATCCCCTACATGCCACTGTCCTCCTCTCCTCCCTGGGAGAATGGTGAAGGTGCTGTGAGCTGGATCACTGGTCTGCTCCAAGGAAATAAGAGCTGGCAAAAGTGGAGTTTCAGGCCAAGCAGTGGAGTCTAGTATGAGGCGTTCCTCCAGAGCGTCCTGAGGGGACAGCGGCTGGAAGGTGCAGAAGCTGCGACTCATGTTAGGGTCAGAGGAGACTCTCGAGGAGAAGATGGTGGAGTTGACTTTAGGCTGAAACTGGCAGAGGGTCGAGAGAGAGAGATGGTGATAAAGATGCAACAATATGCACTGAAAAAAAGGGCCATGATTTAAATATTCTTTGGGGGGGGTTGATAACAACTGTTCTTAACATTAATAAACAGAAAAGCTTCAAGATAATCTTGCTTTCTGTTTTACACAAGGCAAGAAAGTGAATGTTAAACTCAAAGATTTTTTTGGTGTGCTTATCAAGGTTTTGTTCACTAAAATGTATGTTTTGGGAAAATCAGACAGAGTTTGAACACATGGAGGAGGGTTGGTCTAAAGAATATAATACTGCCAGCGTTATCCTTTAACTACAGGATCTGTTGCTGTCAGCAATTCAAGGTGCTGGACTGAGAGAAAAAATACAATTCAACTCAAATTCTATCTATTTGCAATGGAGAACAATTGAAACACATTTCAAAACAATATCAAAAACCTGAATAATACAAAACATTTAAACATTTAAACCTTCACACGATCTCGCTCAAACCAAGTTCTTACCTCCAGAACGTCCATGTTACGTAGCACTGAGATTAAGACAAAGACAGCCAGAAAGAGGAAGGTGGCGCCGTACTTCCTTCTTGTACATGATAGGACCTTCATCATCAGTGATTAGTCTTCACCTTCAGCTTCAGAGGAGCTCTTACTCTGATACTGGATTAAATGAAATATATATATATATATATATATATATATTAAATAAAGAAATGGGTAATTAACACCTTGTTATGCTGTTATTACCTGTTTAAACTTGAACTCAGTTGTGAAATTCTCCCTCTCTATACTAATATTGGGACATGTTCAGCTTTCAGTCTTTAGGACCAAACTAAATCCAGTCACCCAGGAAATTCCTTTGATTGATCATCCCTCAACCAAGACCACAACCAAAGACGGCATCCCCTCTCTCTGTTTAACATGATCAATTCTACCATGTACACTTTGCAACATCATGAAAATATTTGAAGACATTTAGCCACTGCAGCCCCTTAACTAATTTCCTGAGTAGCAGGTGCCTGTGGTTACAATGTGCTCAATCGTTGTGGTTACAGCTGCAAAACAACAGGAAATACAAGGGTATTCTTTCATAATATATATATGTATAATTCATATGCAGCGTGATAAAAGACAGTTTCACAGTTTAACATTCATAGTTATATTCAGAAAAGAAAAACGAGAAATGAAAATAACTTGTATTTTACATAACCCAATCCTCAACACTGATTCTTTTACTCACATCAAGTTTTGAAACCATGATTCTATAAACTGGTCACACAATTTTAACTGTATGTAAATCTTAGATCGACCAAGTATCTAATAAGTGAGTACATGTAATGTACAACGTACAAAT
This sequence comes from Myoxocephalus aenaeus, assembly GCA_038501785.1. Taxonomy (NCBI): domain Eukaryota; kingdom Metazoa; phylum Chordata; class Actinopteri; order Perciformes; family Cottidae; genus Myoxocephalus; species Myoxocephalus aenaeus. Next base: position 138,382 of record JBAMJR010000194.1, read on the forward strand.
TTCCCTCTGAAATGTTGTGAAGCAGAAGTATAAAGCAGCATAAAACGGAAGTAGTAGGAGTAAAACAATGTCCAACATGTACAGTATATTGCAGTGGTTACTGATACTGATTCATGGTAACATTAAACTTCAAATATAGTTGGTTTAAGCTTTTCATGTGTCTTATCTCAGCAGAGATTCAGTGGCAGATTGCGTTCATTACAGTGTGATCCTTCACCGCCCCGCCCTGGTTTACAGTAAATGTTGTTCTCTGTGATCACAAATGGCACTGCATCTTGAATCACAGCCACACCTTCATGCCTTCTCTTCTTAAACACTCCCATGTGCCAAAAGAGCACCGAAAAAGAGCGAGGCTCAGGGCTTCGCTGTTGAAGCTTTAAGAAACCCAAATTAAAACAAATACAAAAAATAATTGATTATAGTGTCCTCAAGCTTTTATTAACCTTTGCACTCTGACTGTCACTCCCATGTAAATAGTGTTAAACAGTTTTGCTGGTAAACTGTTTATTTCTTTAAGGGCGGGGGGGAGGAGAGAGATACTCAAAACGGCCCGAGAGGTGACAGGTGCGCCGAAAGCCCCGCGGGACACGGGACCTCATACAAGGGTCAGTCCGTGTCTCAGAACACCAGCCAACCGCACTGGGGTCGACGCACGGGTCACCACCTCTGGCCTCGAGCTTTATTATCTCCGCAGAGATATTACAACCCTGGTCTTAATTATGGAGTTAAGCTCCTGTACTCAGCCTTAAAACAGAAGAGGAAAATAAGTCACCAAACACACGAGAACAGACCGTCACACACGGCTCCGTTCTCGAGAGAGGGAATACCTTATTTATCTAATGCCATCAGCTGTTATCAAACTACAAAAAATAATACATTTTATGACAAACTCTTGCAAGGGGACCAATACTTATAAATCCCTCTCCCAGCCTGGAAGCACACAGCGGTGCCTGGTGTGGGAGCCAGAGGTCATCCAGGTCCAGTGATCTCTCTCTATAATAGTTACAGTGTCTGTAATGTATATGTATCCTGTATGTTTATCAGTGTGTGTAGCCGTGGTGGATGCACCTCATCTCACCTCGGGGGCTGTCGGGGCTGTCGGGGCGTCTGAAGCTCTGCCTCTGGTCTCAGGTGGATGGAGCAGCGAGAATTGAAGAAGACGGGAAAAAGGGCTACGGACGCGCTGACTTGATTTAAACTTCGATATCAATCAATATTTATTTCACCAAAGATAGAAAAGGATATACAAGTTACAAATGCAACCTCGAAAGTACTTATGAGAAAACTGAAAAGATTGGAGAACGGAGGCTCTACTGAAAGTGCGGAGAAAAACTAATTGATTCAACTACACCAAAGTATTGCTACGTCTATTCACCTAACTCGCTCAAACGCAACTGAACTAAAACTTATTAGTCTGTTCCAAATTTCAACTCGGACCCCCCTCGTTTCTGATGTGCTGAAGGGGCGTTTCTGAGGAGCTTTCTTGAACCCACGCTCTTTCCTGTGTTACTTCTCCTTTTTTACACCGCAGTCTTATTAGCCTCGTTTCTGCTCATCCTCTCAGTCTTCACACATATACAAGGAACAAATCAACATTTTATCTTCACTTTACTACTGTTGAGGATTGGGTAATGTAAAGTACGAGTTATTTCCTGATCAGAGTTCTTCTATAAAGTTCTCTTCATTTTCATTTTTTGATTAAATAAAGTTCTCTTCATTTTCATTTTTTGATTCTATAAAGTTTTCTTCATTTTCATTTTTTAATTGAATAAAGTTTTCTTCATTTTCATTTTTGATTGAATAATAACTATGAATGTTTTGAGCAAAAAAAATGTATTCTATCACTCTGCATTAATACGCTGTATTACATTTCTGTTTCATGTGCCATTTATACTGTATATGATAATGGTAAAAGGAAGACACAAGTCTAAATATGGTCATAGATGATATCTTGCTGTTTTGACCTGCTGTAACCTGCTGTCTTGAACTAACCGTGACCGGCGTATCGAGTTCACCTAACCACAAGAACATGCAGCCGCTGTTCTCCAAGCTTTTGCAGCCTTATCCGTAAACCCCTTATTGAGCACATATCGAGGTCATCTAACCACAGGCACCTGCTACGCCCACGCACTTGCCTATATAAACTGCAACAACTCCGCGCTCCGGCATTATTGAAAATGGAAATACATAGAACAATGTGTATTTGGTTCACATGAATTGGTTTTGCAAATCACAAGAAAAGCCCATGCTCATAGAAGTCAAATCTTAGAGGCTGTTGCCAGCAGAGGGATGCTGTTTATCTGTATGTAAAAACATACTTGTGCTAGTCCTAGCCAGGGAGCTGGTTTTCGGAATTGAAACATTGCTGCTTCAACAGCAAAGTTATTTGCATCATAAAATCCAGTGGATACTACAATTTGGGAGACCATATCAGATATACTTGTACAATCTAATGAAGCTATAGCGTACGTTCAGTCGGAAGAACATACTCTTGCCAGCCCGTATTTTATTTCTCATACATCTGCCGATCACCCCTCACACTGACTCATCTGGTCTCCTCTGCACAATGACATCGCTAGCCTATCATCTTGCTGCTGTCTCTTTTTAAATATGACTGTCTCTCTTCCTTCAGTTTAGGCACCCCTCCCCATCTCTGCCCAGTCTTCATCAGGTCCATCAGCTTCATCAACTCATCATCCTATCAGCATCATCAGCACCACCGGGTCTGGACTCCACGGGGGGATTTATTTTATTCAATTCAGTTTATTTTATATAGGCCAAAATCACAAATAAAAATTTGCCTCGGAGGGCTTTACAATCTGTACACATAACATCCCTGTCCCAGGACCTCACATCGGATCAGGAAAAACTCCCCAAAAAATAGAGAAAACCCTTTCATGGGGAAGAAAGGAAGAACCCTTCAGGAGAGCAACAGAGGAGGATCCCTCTCCCCGGATGCACAGAAGCAATAGATGTCATGTGACCAGAATGAATAACGTAACAGAGTTACAGCACATTCAATCAATATAAATTATTCATATAATGAGTTTATCTGGTTGCTGATCGGGGCAGATGGCCCACAATTACAATCTCCCTGCCGAGTCCAAGCGCCAAAGAGTCTGTCAAGACTTTATCATCACATATCATCTGTAAATAATAAACAATTATCTTTTATTTACTTGACTGGTCTCTCCTGATTGAAATGCATGAACACACATTAACCCTACACTTTAACAAGTTTCTGTAGTTTTCACAGTATTACTGTATACTGGCCATATTCTTACTGTAGAACTCCTATACAGCATGTTGCTGTAGATCTGCAATGCATCATGGTGAAGAAAATGCTCAAAAATCCTCGGAGATGGTGCGAGGAAATAAGGTCCAGGGTCCCAAAAAGTTGTAATAAAAGAATATTTAATAAAAAGTGATAGACATCTTATGCTTTCGATCGAGCTCTTTTGCTCCACAGCGAACACCACCAGGTCCGATTCGCTTGCTAGTAGCCGGAAAAGAAAACGCTTCTCCTTCATTTCCTCAACACCGTTGAGTACCTTTTAAAGCGGCAGTACATGCAGCTAACATTCATTCACACATTAATAATTTCACAGTAAATAAAAGTGACCTTCTTATGCATACAATTACAAATCCTTCATAATAATATCCCTTATTAATTATCATAATTCATGCATTGTAATGTACACATAAACAATTTCTCATTTTACATTGTGCAAAGTCCAAATGTGACAAACTAGGCTCTAAAAACCCTACAATTCCCTCTCTTTATACTATACCATAGTATAAACATCTAATAACTCTAATAACTCTTTATTTGTCAGGCGGGGGGAAGGAGAGAGGACCCAAACGCCAAAGCAACAGTTGAAAGTAAAATTTAATCAAACAAAACCAGACTCCAAAACAAAAGGACGACGAAAGACTTTACATGGCATAGAAAACCGGGGATAAACGACGGGGAAAAACCAGGACAATCCGACAAGGGGACAGGAGACAGACAGGGCTTAAATACAAGAGGGTAACGAGGAACAGGTGGAAACACTGAGGGCAGCACAGGTGAAAGGAATACACAATCAGGGAACAGGGCAGACAGACAATCACAGACAATCACAGGGGAGGAAGTGCAGGAACACAGAGGACACCCAAGACAAGGGCTGCGGTCGAATAGTCCAATAATTACCTCCTAACGTCTAACCCTAAGCACTTTTCCTTAACCTCTGTGGAAAACGTCACAGGGTTAAGGAAAGATGGGAAGGAGAATTCATAAGGAGTTAGGAGAAGACAACCGCGGTGTTTGGCAAATCCGACTCCACTTTCCCTAAGCGACGTAGTTATGACACGACGGCAGGCGCATGTTAGTGACGTCACTCTGTCTGCAGCGGTGAAACTACAACGTTCCGAAGATGGACTACAAAAAGCACAGTTTAGATACTTCGTCCGTCTTCTTACAGTGTTGTGTCATAACGACATAAACAACCCAGTTCATAGTATTACTTTATTAACAAGGTTGGAATAGAAATGAACGAAGGAATATGAAAGTGAAACCAACGTACAAAGCTACTAAAACTGTCTCTTTGTTCAGTTTCAAACATGCTGATTTAAATACGTTATCACACAAACGATGTGTGTCATATATGTGTGTCTCATATCCTGTTATGTTGTTATGGTTTATTTACATGCAGATTATAATCTGATCATAAAAATATGCAGACAACAGTTTATGAAACACCACACAACTCGTGTTGACTTGATATGTTTTATTGTAATGTGACAAAATAGTTGATTAAAAAGATGATAATCAGAAACATGATTCAGACTGAAGAGCTCGTCCAGTTTAACTCTTTAATTAAAGCTTCTGTAACTGAAGTCAAATAAAATAAAAGAGTGAGGCTGAAACTGCAGTTCAACACCAGAGAGAATATCAAATACGTCAGTTTCATCACTTTACAGCAGTTTTCAGCAACGTAACGTTCATAGTTTGCCAGCAGGTTTAACAGATTATTGAAAGTATTTCCAAGTTATGGCAACGGTTATTTACATGATCTGCGTTTGTCGGTCATGATCGTTTGTTCTCGTCAACGGCCGAATGATACGTCACTTTAAATGTTGCCGCCGCAAGGAATTGTGGGTCGGCATTATCTCCTCTCCTTTCGCAAAGGAAGGTCCAGTGGTTCCTATGCTAAAGGAGCTAAGTTAGGAAGCATTGAAGCTCCTTTCCTTTGCGTTTGGACAATTCGACCGGCACTTATCATGGCGACCACTTAGGTACTTCCGGGTCATTTCACTCAGTTAGGAAGGTTCCTAACCAAAATGGACTATTCGACCACAGCCAAGGACTTCACCATAAGACAGGACACCAGACAAACCAACATCATGACATTATTAACACCCACAGTGCATACATCTTAATACATTATTGTCATAATCCTGTGGAAGAAAAAATTCCCTCCCTCTCTAAACGTTTCAACAACGCAATATATCAGTGTGGTTCTATTCATCACACAGGTAAAAAATCTTAAAATCAGGAACAGTTATGTGTATTGTATGTCTGCATATCTGTCTACGTGTATGTGTGACTATAATGTTCTTGGGGGTGCTGGTGAGTGTCTCACTGTGCATGTCATGTAAACCCTGATACCGGCTCTTCTTAGGCATCTCCAACTTTCCGCCTCGCCTCACAGTACTTCCCACTCGCGCTTCACTTCTCCATCGTCTGCTTCCGATCTCTGGGTCAGTTCCAATCTCCACCCTTACGGACTCACGGACTTTGAGGCGCGCTCCCGCGAAGTCCGTGAGGGTTTAGGGGTGTCCCATTGTCACATCGTAGAGTGCTCGAGGCTCTCTGGCAGACATTTTGAGCCCTTTATGATCCCTTTCCGTAAATCAGCATTAGATGCTGACTTTGCCTAAGGGAATTACCCACAGTTCATAGCAATGTGACGTTAAACACGCAGTTCCCAATGGAAGCATGGAGACGTAAAAAAAAAAAAAAGGTAAACAAAGAGACACGTGGGCGTTCAGCCCGATAAAATACATTTACACTACAACATTACGGATTAAAGATGGAACATAAAAACACATGAAATCAGAGGAATGCAAGCAGAAAATATATTTATAAATATTTTGTTTACATTCATCAAACATTTCGTTTTGACAAAAACAAGTAAATATATCATCTAAAATTACTTTTCATCTCGTGATCAATGAATAAAAAGTATAAAATAAATACACAATATTTTGTATGTAGTCACGTGATATGTTGCAGCAAAGTGCTGTCCCATTCATATTCACACCAGTTCAAGCCCTCACAGCCTCTCACACTCAGCTGACGTCAGTAAATTCCTGAGGGTTCAAGGCTTGAGGGTTTAGGGTGGAGATTGGGATTGACCCCCGCCTGCTGTTACTCGGCAACAGCGCAACTGCGCGCGCCTCTTTGTTTGTTGGCATCTGTGACGTCACGACGACGGGGCTTTTTTTTTCCTTTGAGAGCGGTGCCTTTGATCAGAGCAGCCAGAAACCTTATATATAGCAGAGAGATTCTTTCCGGTGAGTTTTTGCAAACAGGACCAGCAGAAGAAAAAACAAGCTATCCAAGATAATCCACCATAATATTAATAGTAATAATTATAATAATTATAACATTAATATTTCACCATGACATCACAGACTCTTTGCTCTCTGGTCAGATCTTTTTTAGGGAGCTTGACCGCTGATCAGGCGCTACTCCTAATAACAGGAACACCGGACGAGACCACCAAAGCCCTGCTGCTGGATCTCATTGTCAACATAATACAGCATTTGGCCACAGTCTTCCTGACGGATCGAGAGGAGACAGACGCTGAGGTGACGAAAGAACTGGTCAAGTCCAGGCTGGGCAACACCGTCACAGACAGTTTCAAAGCTGCAATGGGCGTCACGGCCCGAGGCCAGAGTCGCAGCGCAGAAGCCTTGAGGGACATGATCTCTGAAGAGGTCACGGTCAGCGTCCAGTGCTCCATGTCCGACGCCCCGAAGGAGCACATCCCTGCCCCCCGCAGACTGAACAAGATGCTGGCACTCGCCTCCAAGATGATCAAGGCGATCAAAAAGAAAGTGTTCATGTCATCTACGAAGGGAGAAAATGTAGAGGAGTCGGATGGACCAACAACGTCTGGTCAATTCCCTCAGTCGGCACATACGGCAGAAACCCCAGAGGAGGTCTTGCCAAAAACCCCAGAGGAGGTCTCGGGAGAAAACCCAGAGGAGGTCTTGCCAAAAACCCCAGAGGAGGTCTCATCAAAGACCAAACCAAAGCGCTTCTGGTATGACACGTCCTCCTCTGAGGACTACGGTTCAGAGGATTCTGTCGGTCCCGTTGAGATAGCCGAAACAATTGCAACACCAGAGGTTGAAGCAAAATCTCTGGAAAAATTGAGCTTCTGGAAACCTCTGAAAAAATTGCGCTTCTGGTATGACACATCATCCTCTGAGGACAAAGGTTCTGAAGATTCTGCCAGCTCGATGGAGAACACCTTTGTTCCGAGTGTCGTGGTCGAGGAGGAGGTACCCTCAGCGACTCCTGCCGATCCTTCGCAGGAAGAAATGAGAAAAAATACCATCTTTCTCATTCTGGATAGGCTGGTTTCACTGATCTATTTGAGGAGCAAGGTGAGAACGTGTATGACGGACCCCGCGAGCCTCATCGACCCTCTGATGAAGAGCACGTGGGCCGCGGTCGAGGGCATCGACTTCGATTGCTCCACCACTAACGTCGCCAACCTTGAGAAGACCATCTTCAAGGATCTGGTCAAGAAGTGGGGCTGTGCAGAATTTGTGCTGGCCAACATGAGAGTGGAGTCACCGGCACTCGAGAAGTTCATCGCCGATGCCGTCAAGGATTACCTTGTGGCGCCACCAAAGAAGTGCAGCTGCATCCGCCGGTTCTTCTCGTCCGTGGGCCGAGCCATCGCCAGCATCGGCAAGAGGAGCGAGACTGTCGACTCTCACATGTAGACCAGAGAAGGTTTACATGCGAGAGGGCTTGAGTCCTGTGAGAGGCCTTGAGTCCAGTGAAGGTATACATGTGAGAGGCCTTGAGTCCAGTGAAGGTCTACATGTGAGAGAGCTTGAGTCCTGTGAGAGGCCTTGAGTCCAGTGAAGGTATACATGTGAGAGGCCTTGAGTCCAGTGAAGGTCTACATGTGAGAGAGCTTGAGTCCTGTGAGAGAGCTTGAGTCCTGTGAGAGGGCTTGAGTCCTGTGAGAGAGCTTGAGTCCTGTGAGAGGGCTTGAGTCCAGTGAAGGTCTACATGTGAGAGGGCTTGAGTCCAGTGAGAGGCCTTGAGTCCAGTGAAGGTATACATGTGAGAGAGCTTGAGTCCTGTGAGAGGCCTTGAGTCCAGTGAAGGTCTACATGTGAGAGGGCTTGAGTCCTGTGAGAGGCCTTGAGTCCTGTGAAGGTATACATGTGAGAGAGCTTGAGTCCTGTGAGAGGCCTTGAGTCCAGTGAAGGTCTACATGTGAGAGGGCTTGAGTCCTGTGAGAGGCCTTGAGTCCTGTGAAGGTCTACATGTGAGAGGGCTTGAGTCCTGTGAGAGAGCTTGAGTCCTGTGAGAGGGCTTGAGTCATGTGAGAGGGCTTGAGTCCTGTGAAGGTCTACATGTGAGAGGGCTTGAGTCCTGTGAAGGTCTACATGTGAGAGGGCTTGAGTCCTGTGAGAGAGCTTGAGTCCTGTGAGAGGGCTTGAGTCATGTGAGAGGGCTTGAGTCCTGTGAAGGTCTACATGTGAGAGGGCTTGAGTCCTGTGAGAGAGCTTGAGTCCTGTGAGAGAGCTTGAGTCCTGCCCAACATGTAGACCAGTGAAGGTCTACATCCGGTTCCCTCACATAACATCTAACAACTGATGCAATAAAATGAAAAAAAAAATTTTTTAAATCATGTGCTTATCTCAATTATGTTTTTGCAAATGTAAATATTTAACTCTGAATAAAGTTCTGCTAAACAGTTATATTATGTTCTCGTTTTATAGATTTTTAATAGATTTGTTCCATATTTTTTAATTGTTATTATTCTCTTCTGTTTATTGACTTGCTTTTAGTACTTGTCTTTCATTTTCATCTCCTCTTAATGTCTGGTTGCTATAATACCAAATAGTATAAGGCCTGAAAATGAACTGGAGGCTATCATTGCCTAATATGAAAACAAAGTATAAAATATATAATCTTATTTCCATATGGTGTCATGTATATACAAAACCACAATGCATACTGTAAGAAAAGTACTAGATTACTTATTGAAACAGCATTTTAAAGAGTGATTCTGTCTCAATCTTTTTGATCCATATCACTGTAACATAAGTCGTTTCTATTACAATGAAAATAATGATGATTAAACATATTATATATGATATGAAATGTTATGGTAATTTTAATCCTATATAAAACACCTGTAGAATTGAAGAAAACACAATCAACATTTATTTTGAACAAACAAGTCAGCAACAAAATCCCAAATAAGGAAACATTGGTTAATGTCAGAATCTTTGTAAAAATGGTCGTCAGTGGTAAACTCAAAGCTAAACTCAAAGCTCCTTTTTCTCATTTTCCGAAAATGAGAGAAGTGTGTTTTTTCAAAACTAAAACTGCTATCTCCTCATCCACAAAGTCGATTCATTTTTTTTAATGTTTTTATATTTCCGTAAGCTCCTTAACATGACTAAGCGATTCTAACGTTTCACTAAAACCTGCATAAATCATGTTTTCAGCTAGTCAGTCCAGCAGCGTCCCTGTGTCTCCTCTGTTTCCCTGTCCTCTTGGCTGCAGTCGAATAGTGCTTTTTGTTTAGGAACCTTCCTAACTGAGTGAAATGACCCGGAAGTACCTCAGTGGCCGCCATGATAAGAGCTTTAGCAGAGGAAACACTGGAACCGCCTTTACTAAAGGAAAGGAGATAATGCCGACCCACAATTCCTTGCGGCGGCAACATTTAAAGTGACGTGTCATTCGGCCGTTCACGAGAACAAACGATCATGACCGAGAAACGCAGATCATGTAAATAATCATTAGCATAACTTGGAAATACTTTCATTAAACCGGCTGGCAAACTACCAACGTTACATTGCTGTTGCTGAAAACTGCCGTAAAGTGATCAAACTGCCGTAAAGTGATCAAACTGCAGCTTCAGCCCTCATTCTTTTATTTTACTTCAGTTACAGAAGCTTTAATGAAAGAGTTAAACTGGACGAGCTCTTCAGTCTGAGTCATGTTTCTGATTATCATCTTTTTAATCAACTATTTTGTTACATTACAATAAAACATCAAGCCAACACTTCTAGGTCACACTGAGGATGTTTCATAAACTGTTGTCTGCATATTCTTATGATCAGATTATGATCTGCATATAAACCATAACATAAAGGGATATGAGACAGACATGAAACACACTGTTTTTATGTATTTAATTCAGCATGTTTGAAACTGAACAGAAAACAGTTTTGTAGCGTTGTGCTCTGTGAAAAATCCCTTGGTTTCATATATTGAAATATATATATATATATATATATATATATATATATCTATATATATATTGAATATGAAAGATATTCCTTCTTTCATTTCTATTCCAACCTCGTTAATAAAGTAATACTTTGAACCGGGTTGTTTATATCGTCCGCATGACGCAACACTGTAAGAAGACGGACGAAGTATTTAAGATCTTTTTTGTAGTTTTCAGAACGTTGTAGTTTCACCGCTGCAGACAGACGTCACTAACATCGCCTGCCGTCGTGTCATAACTACGTATCTTAGAGAAAGTGGAGTCTGATCCTCTAAACTCCGCAGTTGTTTTTTCCTTGACCCCGTGACGTTTTCCACAGAGGTTAAGGAAAAGTGGTTAGGATTAGACGTTAGGTCATGTTTTGACTATTCGACTGCAGCCAAAGACTCATTTATCAGGTCAGGAACGCTCCGGAGGTCAAAGGTCACGGAGGTCATCGGGGAACGCAGCACAATGTGCAGATCTTTCATATCAATTTCACAAGATATACCTGTTAAAATGTCAGAACCTCATGCATTAATATTGAATCTTTCAGCATAACGTCATGTTATTATCTTTATATTTAATCATCACTCATCATGACCTCATGTTATCATCTTTATATTTAATCTTTCAGCTAGTGATGTGTCCTTTCGTGTCGAGGCTTCGATGCGCGTGTCGAGTAATCCAGGTAGATTTTGGTGAAGCGCGCATCGAGGCTTGTGTCGATGACGTATGTGGTGACGTTCGAAGCCTCGCGAGCCGGCCGTACCACGTGACTGATTCAGAAAATGGTTTGTGGGTTTGCCGTGCGATTTGAAACATAAGAGGCAGCGAAACTCAATGGAATTCCTCTCTGTACCCCAGCATCATCTGTGACTGTGAAAGGGTATTTTATAAAGCAGGCAAAATAGTCTCAAAAAGCCCAGCACTGTGGAAAAGTTCTTATTTAAAAAAATAATAATAATTAGACACATCAACATGGACTAGCGGTGACGAGGCTCGAAACACCGATCCTCTGACTGAAAGACGGGTAATCTAACCACTGACCCACAGTCACATCACAACTCTCATCCCAATTTGTTTCCACCTTTGATTTTGACCCCACCATTATATCATAAAGATAGACACAATATTAACAAGTTAATAACTGATGTATTGGCGTCACAAACATAATTTATTAAATTCAAAGCTTCACACACCAAAGCCATGGTGTCGTTGTGATCACTCTGCCTGTTTTACATGTATGTCCACTTGGTGGCGCAGTAGAGCAAATGAAGCCCCATGAAGCTTCGGCCCATGAGCGAACCAATTGGATGGAAAGTTATTATCTTTATATTCAATCATCACTCATCATGACCTCATGTTATCTTTATATTTAATATTTCAGCATAACTTCATGTGATCTTTATATTAATCTTTCACCATATTTGTTATGATCTTTATATTTAATCTTTCAGCATAACTTCATGTGATGATCTTTATATTTAATCTTTCAGCATAACTTCATGTGATGATCTTTATATTTCTTTCAGCCTAATTCAGGTTGAGGAATCAGATGGTTGGTATTGGGAGGAGCCGGTATTGATCAGATGGTTCTAGTCCCCACAATAATTCAGCCCCCATTTTCAGCTCCCAACGCCTGAAAACAATAATAATTATAATAATAAACAATTTATTTATAGTTAGATAAAGACGATGCGTTGGTCAAGAACAGAATGTGTTAAAGTGCAACAAATGGTCAGAAAAAAAATGTAACTCTTTATTGAATTGTAAGAAAATCTTCTTTTCTCTCCCCATTTGACATTTAAAAAGAAATGTACTGTTCAACCATGATACGTGTAGTTTATGGACAAACACGCATAGACTTTTAACACTGGGTGTTTTTATTGAAATATTCATAATAAATATCAGAACACAGAAGTCAGTCTTACACAGACTATTTGTCTGGTGGCATTCTTGCCACCAGCAGGATGCTCAGTCCCTGTCAGTAGCATTTCCCGTTTGACCCGAGCCACTCTGGGTTAACCCGAGCCGTCACCACGTGTTCAGGGTCGTCACAACGTGTGCAGCAGTCTAAGAAGTCTCACATCGTCCACAACAATCTGTTCCACCAGGAATCTTTCCTGAAGACACAAACAAGTCAGCGGTAGGTGAGGCATTGTGGGCACAGCAGCAGGAGAGCAGAGGGTTCAAACATGATCCAAAACACAGAAAGTGGTTACTGGCTTAAAGACGGGAACGTGTCCAGTTCCTCCACAGCCTTAAAATACCAGCTCTGCTGTCACGGATTAACATTAAATTAATAAATACATGAAATCAAGACATTCAAAACGGACCATGACAGGAGAGCAAAAACACTGCAATGACTTTATGTCCCTTCAAAACTCATGTAGCATCTAGATTTGATCAGAGAGGGTCAGACATGTAGTGCTGTCCACATGCACGAAAGAGTATTTACACTGATTCTCAGACGGGATTCTTTCAGACAGCAGGAAGTGGCAACAGTGGCAAAATCTCTCATGCAGCAAATGTTTTAACGGTGTACAAAAAAGGTTATAAGAGTTTCCAAAAACTCTTAGAACTTATAAAGAAATAAAGAAGCAGTTTGTGTGTTTGAAGGAGGTGGAGGTTGAATTGAATACTTCTCAAAATTTAGCGTAAGATCCTGTTCTTCCCATTTTACCTCACAGGTCCTTTTGCATTCAAGCAGAGCGGGAATTCAGTTTTAACAGCTAGCTTTGTAACATCACGCACTGATATCTAAATCAGTCCTTATTATTGAATATGTCCTTTAAACAAAAAAAGAACAATATTCTGGACTCCACTCTCTACAGCTTCTTATCCAGTGATTCCTACATTCAGAGATACAGGAACAGTTCAGGAAGTGGACCTGGAGTTCAGAGAATTTGGGTGATTGTTTAGCTGCTATTGAAGTGACGATATTGTGTCAAGTTAATTCATGATTACACACACACACACAGGAATGTCCATGCAGCCACACTCGGAGCCTCATCACTGAGGTCGTCTGTGTGCATGCAGTCAGTAGTCACAAGACGTGGTCAGCATGTTCGTCCTCTTTTAAAGAAGCATGGCCGTGGTCCGGCCCCGTGTCTCACTGGATGTTACTGTCAGAAAGCCACAAAGACTTCACTCGGTTTTCTTTTCTGTTCATCTGTGCTTTCCTCCAAGCAGCCACTGTTGAAGCTCGTTTCAGTACACTATTTAAAATCAACTTGCAGAAACATCATGAACATCCGCTTGCTATTTCATGGAATGACATCAGCCAACACGTGTAGAAGATTTTGGGTCACAGAAAAATATCACCAGACTTCTTACTATTGTAAGAATAAGTCTGGTGATATTTGATATTTTTCTATGACCCAAAACCTTCTTCCTCTGAGCCTTACTTGTTGCACTAACAGCTGCCACAAATACTCACTGAAGCACCAAATGTGCATTAATCCCTCACTGAAAATAGTCCCAAACAAATCCTACTGTTTCAGTAATGTTTGTTAAAAACTAAAGTGACCAGCTGTTTTAGGAAATTATTGAGATTGAAATTAAAACATATATATTGTGATGTCATGAGAGGTAGTGTCATCAATGGGCGGTACATCCCCTCCCAGTGGTTGCAGCAGGGACTACAATCCATCATGGCAGCTGGTGAATGAACTACAATTCCCATAGTCAGCCGTGCAGCCAGGGCCAAGGCTGCTGCCCAGCTGAACGCATGAGGCTGATGACCCTGTGGGCGCTGGTGTGAACAGGACAGGAGCAGGAGAAGAAAGAGTTTTATATCACGCTAAAGACCCTAACCCTAACCCTAACCAGGAGAAAACTGAATACTTATGTTTGTTTTGTTTAACGACTTTTTGTTGGAGTTAAGTTTACCTTTTGTTAAGAAGAATCTGAATACAGAACTTTGAGTTAAAGAAACCAGTGCGTGTCGTCTGGATCTGTGCGCCACACCTCACCTCTCAAGACATCACAATATTTGCTGTTTTCAGTGGGAACTGGTGGGCTGGAGCTAAGAGCCACAGGGCCGGGAAGTCAGAACATATTCAGAGACTAATACATTGCTAGTTTGGGTCTTTTCATGGAATGCGTTAACAATAAGAACAATCATAACAGACGACGAGGGATCACAGCGAGCTTCAGTTGCTTCAAGCAGATTTTAAGCGTAATGAATAAAATGCAACAGGTGGCTCCCTGGAAGGTAATCAACCTGGAACGAATGGTTAGTTCAGGGAAATGGTACACAGCCATTTAATGGGATTTGGATTTGTAGTTCATGAAATAAATCATGGTTGTCAATGAATTAAAAAGGGTCTTTCATAGCCACAGGTGGGGTAATAATACTGTATCCAGGCTGATGGCCGGTCCTAAGCCTCCAGCTCTCACATGGAAGCAGTGGAACTTTTTGCTTTGGTAACCAAACGTCTCGGGTCCCTCACTTCCTCCTTCCCTGGTCATGCGTTCATCCCAGAGGGTGGGGGCAGCCGAGGGGGCGCTGTGGTGGCCTGCTGGTCTCTCTGAGGGCTAAAGGTCAATGCCTTTGACCAGCGAGGCTTCCAGCGTGACGGGGAAGTCGTGGAGCGTCTCCAGGACTCCAATGAGGGCGTTGGCGGTGGTGCGGTCTCGGAGCAGGGCCGTGTCCTCGTACATCCGCGGGATCACCGGGCATTCCGCCAGCAGGGGGAGCCACTGGGGCAGCAGCTTGTCTCTGCACCAGCAAACAGTGAGGTATCGTTTATCACAGATCACTCGTCTGTCCACAGCCCTCTGCCGGAGATGCTGTGGACAGAATCTTTCTTAAAAGTAACAGTAATTATTTAAGTTTATGATTGAGGATTGTTATCTTTGAACATCAGAGTTCCTACTAGAAAAGCTGCATATTATGGATATATATATCCATAATTCCCACATCTCCGCTCATATTCTTGGTGAGCCACAGAATTATAAACGCGTACCTGGCTCCGAGGCACACCAGCAGCTGGAACTTTCCGTCCTTGCCGATGTTCCTGGGGGTGGAGTTGATAGCGTTGACGTAGCGACAGAGTGACTGACAGGTCATCCCCAGGGGCTCGGCCGTCTCCTGGAGGTCGCCCATCTGGTCAGCTGACTCCATGTAGGCCACAGCCTTCTCTGCAGAGGGAAGGGACATGTTTCCCAACGTTCTGCAAGTGTTCATGTTGTCCTAAAATACTCTTCAGTGTGTAGCTAAAACGTGCCAAATTAAATAGCTCATGTCAGCAGCAGAAGGCACTGTCGCTCCACACTCACCCACAAAGTCCCACACGAACACGGTCTTCTGGAAGAGGCGCGCTGACTTGAAGCCGTGGTGGAAGACCTGCTCCAGAGCGGTCACCAAGCTGCTCTCTCCACACAGCAGGACGGTGAGGCTGCCTCTCTGCAGCCAGACAGAGAACACAAATCAGTCCCTTCCACATAACATCTCACATGGAACAATAACATTAGCAGTTACTTATTAGTTTTTTACCAAACGCTGACATGATGAGGCATCACCACTACACTTTGAATTTCTTCTTTTCACGAAAAACGCCATTGTTTTACCGTCTTTGCTCGCATGAAACACGACTAAAGCTAACAAGAGTCACTAAAAACTAAATTGAGGCTAAATGTCCCCGCTAACTCCTGGGGATTGTTCTACCACTTCTTCAGACTTAGGTACTGGTTAGTGCTACAACAGTGCCTCGTTTCTCCAGACTCCACCGGCCCTGGAACTGGATCCTGCAGTTTTAGCGGGTTAACAAAGAAAATTGAAGAGAGGACGACACATCTGATGAAACTTGATGTTTGAATCTTTACGCAGTCCTGTTGGACTTGTAGTCTTTAGTGTGGCAGGACAGACAACCTGTGATCACATGGAATCAATGCTTCACATCTTTCAGGGCTGCAGGCCCACACTCTTTACTCCATCACTCCTGACAGAGGGCACTTTAAGTGAGGCCAGAGCCATGAGACCAGCACTTCACTGAGTAAAACATAATGCACACAGTCCGGTGGCGACGGAGAGAATCCACGCGGTCTGGTGGTGTTCAGAGAAAGTACAGCATTGATTCAAATAATACAAATCAGCGTCTGAGAAGGAGATCCGTCGCTCACCTCTTTCTCTGGCTTGTGGAAGTGTTTGACAATGTTGTTCACAGCCTCTCCGATGGCCTCCTGGATTTGGGCTGAAGTCGGTTCTGGAATCAAGAAAACGTCCGTGTTCATATACAGCAGAGAGAAGCAGGGCGGCCACCACTAGTCCTCCTTCATGCTTTGTCATGCTGAGTCACTTGTTTACAAGAAACGTATGAATGAAAAGATTTAAAGTGGTCATTTTGTGTGAGAAACTGCGGATTAACCAAACTCTGGACGGCCTACTGAAACAGCTTTTATGTTGTGGTATAACTGTAATGCTTTATCTTAAGAGGTAGGCAGAATGACTACCGTAAAAGTCGGGTTACAGCCGCTCCTACCTCCGGTCAGTGTCCCGCTGTAGCAAGCTAGCAGCAGCGCTAGCTAGTGCTGCTGCTAGCTCCCCTCTGCCCAAGTCGGGTGTGGAGCCTGGTCCCGCTACCTTCGGTGGTTTTCAGGGAGCTAGCAGAAGTTAGCGGGGAAGTAACGGAGCGCTAGCAGGATCCCCAGCTGGCTACAGCGGGGAGCTAACAGGGACACTGACCGAAGGTAGTAGCGGCTCGTAACCCGACTTTTACGATAATTGTAGTTTCCTGGAAATAACTCTATTCTTTCGTTTAATTAGCACCAAATTACAGAGACAAAACTCTAGTCAGTTAGAAACGTGTTAGTTAAGTATTTGTTGTTGTTAAATTTCTTAAAATTAACATAGAAAAAAAATCTGGAAGTAATTCAGCATTTTTGAGTGGAACGGCTACGTAAATCAGAGTGCGTTTACAGCGGGGAGTGTTTGCAGAGTTGCATGTGAGTCCTGACAGACACTCAAAGGGCGACTGTGGCTCAGTGGTGAGCAGGGTCGTCCTTCGATCGGCGGTTCGATCCCCGGCTCCGCTAGCCCATGTCGATGTGTCCTTGAGCAAGACACTTAACCCTAAATTGCTCCCGTAGCTGCGCCTACAGTGTATGAATGGTCCATAATCCTGATGTGGCACCCTGCATGGTAGCTCCTCTCATCAGTGTGTGAATGATGTCATGTAGTGTTAAAGCGCTTTGAGAAGACTAGAAAAACTCTATACAAGTACAGGTCCATTACTCACTGTATCCTCGTCCAGACAGCGACGTGATGCTGATGCGTCTGGTTTGGGACGGGGAGCGCTGCAGCGGCGGCGTACAGCAGCCTCTCCCAGAATCCTCCTCTCCGCTGGGCGCCGCCAGCTCACCGAACAGGACCCTCTCCAGGCT
Source organism: Myoxocephalus aenaeus (assembly GCA_038501785.1). Taxonomy (NCBI): domain Eukaryota; kingdom Metazoa; phylum Chordata; class Actinopteri; order Perciformes; family Cottidae; genus Myoxocephalus; species Myoxocephalus aenaeus. The sequence goes on from JBAMJR010000194.1 coordinate 156,294, forward strand.
GCCGTCGTCCACGCCCTTACCGAGCCAGCGACCACAGGGAAACCTGGAGGGGGAGGGCCAGGCAGACGACAGGGCGCTGAGGAGCTTGTTGGTTGTAAAATGTTGTTCTTTTCTTTCCCCAGTTCGGTTCTTTCGTTCTTAGTGAGTTAAGTACTCAAAAAGCCACAAAGAATGCCTGGCTTCATATTCAAAACTTCAAAACTGAAAAAAGCTGAAAGGAAGTTAAAGCTTTCTTAGTCTGGAACTGGTGTTGGACTTGATAGACTGATTCTCTTCCTGCTTTCTTTTCCGAATTATATATTTTCTGGAAATATTATTGAGGAGTTTATATTTTTGATAATTTGGTGACCAAATGTTTACATTGGATGCCAGAATCTAAACAGCTATTCACCAGGGTGTTTCTCATTGTTGCCTGTAAATGTCAGCAATCCACCTGGTCATTGTCGAGATATTTGACACTGAACTGCAGCAACCTCATGGTGGCGCTGGAGGGAGTCAGAGGTTTACAATCATCTGTGGACCATAAATGTCCATGACTCAGATGGCTGAGGTATTCCAGTGTGGGCGGGGGCCTCCACTCACCTGTACGTGTGTCCTGTGATCTCGTTGCGCACCATGACGCAGTCCACCAGCCACTTAGCCAGCAGGCCAGCGTTATCGTGACCCAGCTGCACCGTGGTCAGCTTGCCCAGGTTCTGACACTAACACAGAGAGAACATCTCATTCATATCAAATCATACTTCATAAACTTTATCAGTGTACAACGGACTGGTATTACTGCTGCTGTTTTTACTATCTGATAATATGCCACCATCTTTAATTAAATGAAAGTTATAACAAGGAACTTTCATGTATTGTTGATTCTGGCGCTCCCTGTGGAATAGTGGTAGTGTTTCTGAGTCCCTTTAGAAAACCTCTCATTTTACTGCCTCTCTCAGTCCTGGTTCAGAACTTCCCTCCCCTCTTTCAGTTAGATCAATACAATGTTATTAAGATTTCATTAGCTTTCTACATGTTTCTCCATCTCATTTCCCTGATGAATGCATGGACTCCATGGAAATGAGATTTAGTTGAATTAAACCCTTAACCCCTTTCAAGAATGCTATCCCAGAATGCACCGGGCTGAAGTTTCCACACGTTGTAACTCATAACACTTAGCTACATGAAACATTTTATTTGAATCCAAGCCTCTTAGTAGGTCTGAGCAGCGCTAATACTTACAGTGCAGACATGAAATATAATACAGAGCAACATTTACATTCATGGCTGAGACTGTCGCTGAATTAGATGTTCTACTCTAAAAACACGTTCTAGCAGGACAGCAGACCGGCTACGAGTCAACATGCCACCACAGGCTACAGGACAGATGGTGGATGAGAGGTGGAGCAGGGGCTTCCTCTAACCTTGAACAAGGCGGAGATGTGCACGTGAGGCCTGAAAGCAGACTGAGGGAGATGGAAACACTTGTTAACGCACAGATGGACAACCCAAGCGGTGGTGTGGCGATCTTACAAACAAAAAACAAGAACATTAACCAGCATGCAGAAAGAACACAATAACCAGCTTGGCAACACGCCCCCGAACACACATGCAGGAAGTGATTTATGTCTCTATGAGTGTCCTCATCAGAACACGTGATGCTCAGACGGAACAGAGAGATTTAGTTTAGTTTTTGTATCAATAACAACTCACCTGCCATCTATATTGTTGGATTGTTGTTGGATTTGTGAATGATGTAGGTTATAGGTTGTGGACGTGCACCAACATTACAACACAGCTGATCTTATTTGTTTTGATCAAATTTCTTTGTATATATTATTTTATATATTGAATAGTTATGATCATTTATTATTCTGTATATCAAATTTAAGAAATCCACTGTTAAAAAGACAAATGCATGATGTTTCCAGTCCCTCTAATGAACTTAAACAAGTCAAACTAGCCATAGATCTTTTAATGTGCGTATGTGTGTAAACAGAGTGATGATGTCACGGTGACAGAGGAGGTCAACACAGGATGAAGATCATGCCCGACACAAGAAGAAAACCCAAACTACGAACAACCGTGTGCTCAGCTTGTGAGAGGTCAAAGGTCACACCACTCACGTTGAAGGTCATCTCCAGGACGTTCTTGGGGATCTGCATGATGCCTGAGTCTCCCAGCTCTCCGGACACACACACCCAGGGGTTGGAGGTGGTCATGGCGTTGCTCAGCTTCTTGATGGGAATGATGACGACTCGATACGGGATCACTGCGGGGCGCGAAACACCATGTCAGCGCCAGAGCAGAGACATAAAGCTAGCGCCCTAATTAGACTGTAGGTTATCTAACTGGGTCCATTTCATCAGGAAGTCACAGATTCGGAGCAAACACACGCAGCAGAAAGTAAATGGACGTATTTAAAACATGGCTTCAGACACTCAGCTGGTCTGTGAGCTGAATGGTACATTGTATTTTAAATCTTTGATTAAACCATGCACACATCCTCATGGTTCATTCATACTAATAGCTCAGTCATTGATCCACACTAATGCGTTGAGCGGCTAACCAAATAACTCAGGAGTCAGTGAGGATACTTAAAAATACAGAACAAAACACATTACAGTGCAAAGGTCTATCGTCTCGGCTTCCTTTTCTTTAGGGTCCAATCAGAATGCTCCACACGTCTTACTCTAACGCAGTGGTTCTGAAACTTTGTTTGTCACGCCCCACTTTGGAGGAAGAAAAATGTCCATGCCACCGCCCCAACAAAAAGCCCATCTCCGTGAGACGGCTGTTTGCTGGTTTTGTTTTGGCAAAACGGCAAGAATCGGTGAGTTGCATGCGCACGTAACTTGTTAATGGCGTAACGTAAATATTTCGCCATGTATTTATTAATGACGTTTTATGTCTGTGTACTTTTTGTACCATGTGAAGTTCTCATGTAACTCATGTGGTCGTACTGAAACCACAAGGTCACCGGTTTGATCCCCGAAGTGAAGTGTCCTTGAGCAAGACACTGATCCCCCAGTTGCTCCCCGGGTGCTTCACAGTTGCTCACTGCTCCTTAATTACTAAGGATGGGTAAAATGCAGAGAATAATTTCCCCACTGATTATTAAAAAAAAGAAAAATCTGCACCTCGCACCCCACCTGTAATACCTTCGCGCCCCACTAGAGGGGGGCAGTGGTTTGAGAACCACTGCTCTAGCCAGCAGATGTGGTTTGAACCAGAGCCGAGGTTTGGTTTTTAAGGGGGAGTTTAACTCTGATTGGAAAGAGGCAGAACTCACTGATGGTGGTGAAGACGCTGGTGAAGCAGAAGTAGTCCACGGTGTTGAGGGAGAGCAGGTGGAAGAGGAACTGCTCCTTCTCCTCTTCACAGCGCAGGAAGGCATAGCGCTTGTACAGCTTCCTGTAGACAAGAGCAAAGCCAGGTCAGGTTTACTTTAGATCATCATCATCATCATCATCATCATCATCTACTGTTCAAACTCCACCCTTATCTGTCACGTTTGAAGAACTCTGTCAGTCTTGTGTTCGGATACCTTTTCATGTTGGGTGAGCTGCTGGTAATGGATAGCCATGTATCATTAAGTAAACCAGAGAGAAGTGCCTTTTATTGGGGTTTCTTTGAAAATGATCAAATTATATGAAGAAAAAAAAAATCCCAGTATGCGATGCTTTTAAGCCGGTTAAGTTGTTTGAGGCACTTCCGTATTGGCTTCACTTTTCAGACCAGATGCTACATCCACTTCTCTTACACGTCTATGGACGGCACACTCAAACGCTTACTTGGACAAGCAAAGGCAAACAATGGTGAGGTTTATGCTTGAAGAAGTGCAAATATCGAGTCCAAAAGCTGGACACATGTCTTCACACCTTTGGTATAAAATACATTTAGTTTGATTCGCTCATTGGTGCGATTGGTTTACAGCAGTATTTCTCAAACTGTGGGGCGCGGTGGTATCACAGGTAGGGTGTGAGGGGAAAGGCAGAATTTCTTTATTTTTTATTTTTTATTTTTTATAAGAACTTTATTGAGAACTTCACATATTACAAAAGTACAAAGTACAAAGGACATACAACTAAGTCATTTCATGGCGAAATGCTTGTACTTTTGGGTAAATGTTTACATTACATCGTTAACCCGGGCACGACTCGCCTGGCGTCTTGCCAAAAGCCGATCTCTGGGAGAGCAACATTGAGCATGAATTTAAAAAGATGTGTAGTGGAAAGACAGGCTTGTGTTTTAAATATTGGCTCTCTAGCGCCCCCTAGAAGTTGGACAGGCGACATCCCTCAGGCAGTATGTCCGATTGACTTGAAATTTGACACGCATGTCCATCTCCACCTGCTCAGACCCCTGAACTCTGCCTACTTAGCTGCGAACTACTCCTATTCATAAAAAATAAAAAGCCTTTGGATATCTCATTGTGTTTAGGAGATATGGACCAATGAACGTCTAAGGGGCGTGTCTTGTTTTTCAATACTCAGAACTTAAACTATTTGTCCTAATGACTCCAATCGCATCCTGTAACATACGAAAGAGTTCAGGCCATTTAACCAGTAGGGTGCGCTACAGGAATTCGGCCAATTTGTTGTTGTTTTTGTCATTTTTCGCCGTTTCAGCATTGGTACTCTTACAAACTCCTCCTACAAAATTGATGCGATCGACTTCTATTTTGATCGAGGATGATCTGAAGACCTGAAAGAGTTGTCCTTGAACGGCCTTGACGTGGTGATACACGTCCATTTAGGCAGTTCGCCAAGAAAGAGGAAGTTGGTGTAACTCCAAGGTACAGTATCCAATTTGCCCCAAATGTCTCAGCATCATGCCGGTTAAAGCCTGAACACAATTCCATGCAAACAATTTCACATTGTCATAGTGCCACCAAAAGGAAATGACACGTTTTATACTTTGATAGAATACACGTGTAATATATCACATCTCCAAGTCCTTAATAATTGTTTTGTAATATATATTACTTAATTTACAAATGGTGAATCCATCATTTATAAAGTATGAAAACCAATCATGAAACGCATAATAGTCAAGCTTATTAATCAAGAATAAAACATTTATAACTGTGTTCATGAACTGCATACTAATGAGTTACCAATGAGTGTTTATGTTGGAACAATGCTTTATAAAGGATGAATTAAGTGTTTACTCATGCTTTACTAATGCTAAATAGTGTGTAGTTATTATAAAGTGTTACCCAATTTTCTTTATTCTATTATTTATAAAAGCAGATGGAGTCAAACATTTTTGTTATTGCAATACAAAATCAGCATGGACCATTTTGTTACATTTGTCCAAAGTGGGGCGTGAAAGAAAACGTTTGAGAACCACTAGTCTACAGTAACTCAGCTTTTGGGACGTGCATAAATATTAGAATGGCTGCATCTCAGAACATGGGACTCAATTACCCTTATCCAAAGCACAGAGCGAGTGTGTGTGTGTGTGTGTGTGTGTGTGTGTGTGTGTGTGTGTGTGTGTGTGTGTGTGTGTGTGTGTGTGTGTGTGTGTGTGTGTGTGTGTGTGTGAGAGAGAGAGAGAGAGAGAGAGAGAGAGAGAGTTGATCACATGTGCGCTCACTTGGTCAAGGCGTGTCGGGACAGCAGCTGCTTGAGGTGTTGAGAGAGCAGCTTCTTCTCCAGGGACAGGCGGATCCAGGCCCTCGCTCGGCCCACGTCTGTCTTTATCTCGGACATGCTCTGGATATGCCTGAGGAGACGGACAACGGAGGGACCGGAGACAGAGGATGAAGGCTAGGAAAAACGGCATAAAGGTTCACCATCGTCCCTGATAACCAGTGACTCGTTACTACTGCGATTTCAGTTAGTGTGTGAAGTCTGTCCTCCTCTCCAGGGCTCAGTAGTACAGAGGAGTTTTTCTGTGTGAAACCTACTATTAATACTTACTATGTCCACGACCTGTTATGTCATATAACAATTCTGTCTGTATAATTCTACCCTGCTACTCCTGTCTACTGTATAACACGTATTGCATGTCCTGGAGGAGGAATTCCTCCTGGGTTGCAAACTTTGTATTACTTTCCGTCCCGTAGATGTTTGTTTCTTTGTTCCAGAAGCCAAAACGTAGAGCTTTGCTACTGTGCAAAGCAAGAAATAACCGCAAGAATCAGATTTTGAACGAGAACCCGAAGTCTCAAAGGCAAATTGTGATGATTCTGTGCTACAAGTATGTTTCAAAGAACCCCAGAGACAGAGTCACAGAGTTGCAGGTTTTGTTTTGTCCGATCTACAGTCAGAAAACCCAAACACATTTAGTTTACTAAAACAGAAAACATTTGACAAATGGAGAATGTTTAGCATTTTTGCTTGAAAGATTAAACGAATAATGGAAATAGCTGCCAATAATTGTGAAATGTACTAAATGGTCAGTGCGAAGATGCCGCTTTAGAAAGAAACTTGTTCTCTCGATTCTTAGGGGTCAGGAAGCGGTTCATGTTTTCACATAGTATTACTGATTACTTATATGCAATTAGGAGACAGTTATGACCGCAGCACGCACCTCATATCCTGTATGAGGGACACGCGGAGAGACGGCATCGCTACGGAGCAGTCAGACTTCCTCCTCTCAGGAACATTCGACACTGGAAGAGAAATACAGGATAATGTCAATCAGAGATGTGTGTTAGACCAATGAAAGAAATGTTGATTGATTATCAAGGTCGGAAAGATGTTTTATTTTGAAAAATGACCGGATACATTCGTCTGTTACTCCCACTAATTTGGCATAATGGTGAGTTGTATTTTTATGCACTTTATATTAGTTTTTATGCCGGTCATATCATTTTATTGCCATATTTATGACGTCATATTTATTGTGTGTGTGTGTGTGTGTGTGTGTTACCTGGGGACTCTGCCTGGTGCTCCTGCTCCAGCTTCTCCTCTCGGGCCTGGTAGTGCAGCAGGTGGGACCACAGGGCCGACTTCCCCTGAGAGGTCAGAGAAGCAGGATCACGACACACGTAAAGACTGGTGTGTGTGTGTGTGTGTGTGTGTGTGTGTGTGTGTGTGTGTGTGTGTGTGTGTGCTGACCTGTTTGACCTGCAGCCCGTGGCTCCAGATCCTCTCCAGCAGGTCACACAGCGTGGCGATCAGAGTGTTCTCCTCCAGCCCGGTGATGGTGGCCTCGCCGTGGCCGAGCTCCACCGCCTCCCGGCCCATCTTCTCCACCAGCATGCGCTTGGTCTGGACACAAAATGCACAGTCACACACCCGGATAAGTTTCAAGCCCTTACAGCCTCTCACACTCAACCATAACGTCAGAGTAAAGGCGTCAGGAGGTCACTATGAGTCACAGCTTGTCTCTAAGTGCAGGGGCATCCTGCTGTCGTATGTTTCACCTTCATGCGACACTCCTTCAGCAGCCCCTCCACAAACTTCCAGTTGGTCTGGGCGATGACGGCGGGAGACAGATCAGACAGTTTGGGCTGCCGGAGGTTCTTCCCTAGGCTGCGGGCCTCCTGCATGTATTTCTGGAGATGGAACAGAAGCGGTGGAGGACAGACCTGAGCAATGCAGTAATGGAGGGAAACACTTTATCGTAGTGTAGTATTTAATGCACACACAGTGCAGGACCATTGCAAGTGTCTAGATGCGAAAATCAAACACAAAGAGTGTGTGTGAGTTTAGAGAAGAGGGTGTGATGCAGGAGGAGGCAAAGCGGGACGTCCTTTAATAAGAAGGAGAAGGAGTGTTGGGAAGCTTGGTGAGATCCCACTGAAGCCAGAACTGAAGTACCACATCTTCACCACCACGCTTCCTCAAAATAACAACTTCCCAATTGCTCTCTCTTTGGTTCATTTCAGCTCAGAAAGGTTCTTCGGCCCCGGTCAAACCAGTGTTTATAACAGAGATTGTAGGCTGTAATAATGATGAATGAAATATAGATTTAGCCTGACCAGGTAATAGTGCTATATTAATGCTCTGAATATCAAATGTAGCACCTTTAAAGTTATAATAATATATTAAATGATATAAAATGTATCATCATAAAATGAAACCCCACGTTTGATATTTTAGTTTGGCATATTTTCTGCAGTATCAATTCAAGGTATTAATCTGAATACCGGTAATGACCTCTACATCATAGTTTGTATTGGTGGAGGCAGAGCCGCCATTACCAGGAAAACAATGCATGCATGTAATCCAGAGCAATGTGATCTCATTGATACTGTTTACGGTTCACTCTCACTACACCACATTCTGGATTAAACTGCTCCACCGCTGCTGCTTCAGTGAGAGGTGAGAGGTCTGACAGGAAGTCACAACACAGGCAGCGCCTCCACATACCAGGCAGGACGCAGAGGCAGATTTTTTAGGCGGTTTGATAGACGGAGGGGACGCTTTGTCCCACTCCCAAAACGCCATGGAGTTCTGCAGGACCAGACAGCCCTCCACCTGCTGAGGAGGAGGAGGAGGAACAGGGTACGACCCAAACCCCCGGACCGACACATGAGCAGACAGGAGAGGACGGGAACAAAAGAGCAGAATGGAGAAGACAGCAGAAGGCAGCATGCACATGAAGTCTTTCAGAAAGGATGACAAAGAAAGCTCAAACAGAAACCAAGAGAAAGTCCACATGCAGAACGAAAACCAACAGAGACAAGACGCCATGAGACAAACAGAGAAAATAACGAGGTGCTTGTAAGCCGCATGGCTTTAGAGAACAGAGGAGGGGGCGGGGCTTTCTACCTCCTTCAGGTCGTTGTCGAGGCCCAGGTGCTCCGTCTGCTGTCTGTGACGGTCTTTCCTTCGCTGGGCTGTCGCCGTCCTGTGAGACCACCTGCAGGCCAAACTGTGTCATTAGACTAGTTCAAAAACATTTCAAAAAGCCCTTCGAAATGCATTCATTAACACATTGCCATTCACAGAGTCTGCCTTCCTGCGAGCCAAATACAAGGAGGAGGCTATCAAAGCATTGCTTTCTCCATGACCCTTCTGTCGGATGCTCTTTAAAGAAGGACTTCTTGGAGGAAACTGTGTTCCTGATGTACGTTTGACCAGCAGCCTTTGGTTGCATGTCACCCCCCATTTCTCTGCCTCCCTTTCTGTCACCTCTCTACTGCCAATAGTCCGTTATAGGACAACAATGTACATATACCATACTTTGGATATTGTATTGTAGCAATGCATAGTGCACTTTATACATATGTTTTGTGCAATACTGTCACTATATTTTGTGCCTTATTTTTATTTTTTTGCCTTAAAGTTTATTGTAATTCTGTGTTAGGAGGACCCAGCAAAATAAGCTTTTCATTGTACAGAATAACTGCCTGTTATCTGTGCATATGCCAATAAAAATATCTTGAATCTTGAATATACGTATACAGTATTTCCTACGAAGCCGAACTATTCCTTTATTCATTCCTTAAATGTTTTTCTTTTATTTCTGCCTTATTCTTTCACTGTTTTCCTGCAGACAGATGGACAGACAGTAGATTAGGAAGAAAAAAGTGATTAAAAACTGGAATTAAATCCCACTGAAGACGTCAGGCTGCGTCAAAGCACACGTTCATTGAGAGTTATTACGTTGCTGAACGATGCCCTTTGTATTGTAGCTCTTACTGTTACAAAATACAGCAAACAAAGTAAGGTTTGAAGCCACAGTGTTGGTGTTAAGCGCTGACTTCATCTGCTGCTCTCCCTCCCAGGTGGAAGGTGGACTCACTTGTTACTGGTGGGTCCTGTGTTGAGCACGTCGGCCTGCAGTTTGGGGAAGAAGCCCTGCTGGTATTTGCCCTGCCCGATCTTCATGTCAAGCAGGTGCGGGTGGATGGCGGTGTGGTCGATCTTCAGCAGCCGCTGCTCTATGGCCTGAGCTGGAGGGGGAGACACAAGCCACCATCAGATCATGGTCAGAGGGAGGAGTCTAGTTGAAGGGACTGTGAGACTGAGATGAAGCAACGGATCGGCTACTGTCTGACTACAGACTCTTTACTCTTTGGTTCTCGACACACCTTGACCGTGTTTGTGTCCATCAGCAACACCAAGTCACCAGTGAGCTGCACATGTGCATGATAAATGACACCGACTGACCCTTTCTCCCCCGAGGACGTAAAAATGTAATTATTTTATCCAGAAGAATGCTTTTTTTTGCTTTAACTTTAAATGTGCGACACACACAAAGAGCACAGATGCATTGTGGGACCGTGGCTGAAGAGACGGACCTGATGCCCACTGTGTGTGACCCATTCACGACTGCAGACTGACTCTGTGTCTGACCGGACCCAGACAGGAGCTGCACTCTCATCTGAGCAGCGAGCGAGGGCGCCGGAGCGAGTCGCCTCGGGGGAAGGCCGGCCGCCTATTGGAGGAGTGACCGGCTACCTGCACGCACCGTCGAAGCTCGCCATCGCTCGGCCCATCAGAGAGAAACAGTGTGGGTTCGAGGGACGCTGAGCTTTAATTGCAGACGCTGATGAAAAGCTGAACGTCGACATTCTGACGGAGGAAGATGATGATCTGAGAAAACGCTGCAAAACGGAGCCAAACTTAAAGCGGATACCGTCACTGTCATAGCTACAGCCATAGCTGTGTTTAAAATGGTCACTCATCTGTCTGATATTGAAACCCTTTCATAAGCTGTTATATAAGGATGTGTTTGATGTATGAATTCATAATATTCTGTAAGTTTATGGTAATGGTATAGATTCCCTGTTGGCCTCCACCAGTCTGAGTCTGCCTCACTCTGCACATTCAGCACCAATTAAAAAGGGAAAACGAAGGGAAAACACACGCAGCAATAATTAAGAAATTACAGGCCTGAGCAAACACTGAGCAGTAAGAATGTACTTATGTGTGTGTGTGTGTGTGTGTGTGTGTGTGTGTGTGCGTGTGTGAGTGATGGAGTGTTTGCCGTGTTGGGATGCAGGGAAATAAGAAGAGACAAGAGGGGGGAGGAGGAGGCAGAGAGATGGAAACAGAGTGTGTGTGTGTGTGTTTTTAAATTGCATGTGCAATCCTGTCTGACCTCGGCTAATGGACAACCGGCGTGCTTTGAAGGATGGACAGACATGTGCAGGGGTGGACTGGGGGAAAAAGTGGCCCGGGAGTTACTGTCAGACCGGCCCACTCAATACGGCGCGCTGCCACTCAATGCATCGCACGTATCCACCAGTCAGTAGCTTACTTGGAAATATACCCATACACTTAACATTATTTTATTTTAAGTAACAGAACCTAAACACCCCCGGCCCAGGTGCATTATAGTCACATGGTAATAAAAACAATATCAGTATACTCCTTTAAAGGATTTACGTGTTGGTGCCATGCTGTCGAATCACAATCAAAAATGGCTTCGTCTGCGAGCGAGTGACGCAAGTTCCCCTTAGTACTCGAAAAATATGTTTTATTTTGAAGAATGACCGGATACATCCGTCTGTGCGTCTGAGCCTCTTAGTCTTGACACATGACAAGAGGCTACGTGATGACGTGACCGCGAAAATGAAACCTAAATGTACGTTTCAACTCTGCTGGAGTGCCGGTGGTCTGGATTAAAATCAAGGCAGAATATCAAAAAATCCCCCAAAAGCTCTGAAAACCTGCAAGCAACATCCAAACCATGAGTGTGAATACAGATCGCGATCAGTAGTGTTGCATGCTGGGTGTTGACACCATGAGTGTGAGTATAGATCGCGAGGAGTAGTATAAATATCAGTCAGTAATTTTTGACTTTAAGTATTAGAGTAAATTTAACGTGTTCTGTGAAGCATAAAATGTAGTGGTGGCCGGCGATGTCAGAGTGAGGGCCGGCTGGTAATGGAAGCCCAACGCCCGGTATCCCCTATGGCCAGTCCGCCCCTGGATATGTGCAGCACGCTGATGAGTGACTCTCTACCTGCTGTCGGCTCAAACCACGACCATCCTGAGTGATCGGTCCCTTCAACGGCGTTAGCTACAAAATTGTGTTTCCCGTCTGATCACGTGAAGCAAAAACCTTCTCGCGGCTCCCCCTGTGAGCTCACCGGACTCCTTGAGGATGGAGCACCTCTGGTAGCTGGAGGACCGGAGGCTGGGCGCGCGGACGTTGTAGAGGCGGGCCTTGTCGATGCGGCCGTCGAAGACGCGGAGCAGCGGCTCCTTCTCCTCCCACTGGGACATGATCTTGTTGTCGATGAAGGTGGCGAACATCTGCGTCTCGATGAAGTGGGAGAGGAAGGGGAGGTAGGGCTCCGGCTGGTCGGACAGGAACGAGGCCTGGAGCAGAAAGATATACATATAGAACAAATAGGACCTAGCGCTGATTCAATCACTGTGATCACCTGTCGGCCCTTATAGACAAATATAGGAAGTCTGGAGTGTGAATTTAGATCATTTTTACAATATATAGCATGGAAAAAGGGGATTTTTTTTCATAGAGGATGTCCATGCCAAACCAGCATTTTCTCACTTAGAAACAAAGCTTTTCATCTCCATTGTGGATAAATAAAAAAACAGCAGCATTGTGTTTTTGGTGTGGATGGTGAAGTTAAAAGGCAGGATTGGTCATCTTTATTTGTGAAATTCTCTTTACATCCCGGCAGCAATCAATAAATCCAATGCTCTGACCAAAATAATAAAATAATTGTGTGTCTGTTGCAGGTGATAAGCCTGTCCAATCATCACATTACCTGTCTGTCTTTGCGTATTCATTACTAATCACCAGAGTCTTCAGCTGTGAGTACTAACAATAGGCACGTTGTTGTTTATGTTCATTAGGATTATTTCGGCCTGAAGGGGCGAGCTATCAGTTGCTAACTTGGCAACTTTCTCTCTAGTTTAACGACTTTTGGAACCAATGCTTGCCAACTTTCTCGAAAAAGAAGTTGGCAACGCGGCAGAATATTTCAGTTGAATAATGTATATAATCTAGCGTACTCTTGCAAGTTATTCAAGATAGCCAACCCTGAAGTAAACTTTATTTATTTCTATAATCAATATAGGCGATCACACAGAGATGTTGACTTTGTCTGGCCGATAGAGTGGAGTTTGCTTAGTTACCAGGACGTAGGGATCAAATCTCATTCAGCTGCTTGTAATATGTTAATGAGACAAATGCAATCGCCAGTTGGTCTGTGTTAAATGTCAGTGTAGACGTTAGTGTGGATGGAGAAAAGTGACCTGAACAAGGTCAGTGTCTTCTTTTTCCTTTAACAGGTAAATCCAATTTAAAAAATCCTTTTCAGTGAAGACCAATATATTATCATAAACCACGTGTAGCCTAATATTTCTATTCTGGTGTTCATATCTTAAATATAAAATACACTTCTGCAAAAGGTCAACATAGACATAACAGTCTGTCCCAAATAATAACTTTCACTTAAGCTGATGCAACGGCCTTTTGAGAATATATGGTACAAATATTCATCTATTCATAACTGTGCAGTAGATGGCATCTCACAAGGGAAATATAGTGTGTAGTCTGCAAACACTGTCATCTACAACCCCTACACTGTTCTGAATGCAGTTAATCACACAGGCACATGACATTTCTGCCTGAATTTGTTTTCCAAATCAGATTTCCCCCTCATAGAATCATTCAGAAGACCTTGTCCCGGTTCTCTCTTTCCCCTCCGTATGGTAGGACACAGTGGCTTTTAGAAAGAAGCCTCTCTTTGCAGTAAGAAGACAGACAATTAGAAAACTAAATAAAAGTGCTCTGATGGATCTGCCATTTTTGGTTCAAAATAGTTTGAAAGGGTGTTTTTTGTAAAGGCCAATCAGAAAAGCCGCCACACATATTGGGATCTCTGTATAAAAGAGGCTATTGAGGAATATGTTTTATGTTGCCTGACCGCAAATAAACATGGTTTCTTGGTACTTTCTCATCTCTTCATTTGAAAAGAATCCACCATGATAAATATAGACGCTATGATCTGTGATCGGTATCGGCTGACTTGCTTCCAACAATAGGTAAATGAACCCAAAAATCCAGATCAGAGCACCTTAAAAAAAAAAAAAAAAAAAAAAAAACTGACCTAGTATAGAAATAAGTGTTTTTATGTCTGCACTTCAATGTAGTCACCTTATCAAAGTTGTGCATCTGCTCCCTGTTGGTGAGCCAGGACTCCAGGTCCGGGGCGCTCTGGATGACGAAGGCTTCGTAGTCTGCAAACATGGTGGTGAAGCGGCTGGCGCACACCTCCCGCAGCTGGACGTTCAGCTTAGCGTTCCTCAGCTCCTCCTCTTCGGCCGCCGTCCGGCCCCCCGGCCCCTGGGAGGCCTGAGCCCTCACCCCGGCCCTCAGGGCGTCCACGCGGGCCACCGTCACCCCGGTGCGCTTGGTGAGCGCCTGCAGCCTCTCCAGGGTGGCGTTCCCCTGCAGCAGCTCCAGCACGGCCAGCTCCTCCCCTGCCAGGTTGCCGTTGCGCCCGTCGTCCTCCAGCTGCCGCAGGGCGACGGTCTTGCGCTCCCTGCGGGTGGAGGGGGTGCTGCCGGGAGCGCTGCCGGGACTGGTGCGGGTCCGCGGCGGGGCCCCCGTGTTGGCGGAGATGCCGAAGCTGAGCAGCACCTCGCTGAGCTCCTGGATGAACTCAGCCTTGTTGGGGAACTGGGGAAAGTCCTCTGGAAGCTCGATGTAGTGGTTGTCAATGTCCACAAAACACAGGTTGGCCTGGGACAGGGACGTTAATATGATGTTAATATTACAACAACAGAGCTCAGTAATAGACATTTTTGGGACCAAAAACATTAAATCTAATCTCAACATCGCCGAGAGAGAATGAAAAGTGTCTACTGACAGAAGGAAGAGGAGCAGGGTGAGGGTGTTATCAGGAGTCATATTGAGGACAAATCGGTTTTAGGAGGAATGACGGGGGCTGGTACAGAGAATGTAGGTCAGTGTGTGATTGATAACAGCACATTGTCGGAGATCAACCTCAATCTGACATAATGGAGTTAGCATCACACCCTCTATGGGATCAAAGTAAGGCCTGATTATGCTTCAACCACTCTGAACCACAGAAAGAGGAACGCGCTGATGCCAGAGAACACAGATATCAAGTTGAATTTAAAACAGGAGTGATAGGAAACCTCCAGACTGAAGTCTGAAGGTCGGACCCCTGTGTGTGGAGTGTTCAAGTGCTGGAGGAATCTCCAACGTCCATCCATATATGGGCAGCCCAGGGAGGACGTATGTTGAACCCGGAAGGTAGCGTCACACTGGTCCACTTGATGAAAAGACAATGGGATTTTTTCCACTGGATTTTGGATTATTGCTGAAAACAAAATCTCCTTGCATAGTAGACCCTGCCATCAGGGTATAACTCTGTTGTGTTGTTCGTTCTGTACACATGACATGTTGTACTTCTGTCCTCCTCTGTTGCTCTCCCAAAGGTTTCTTCCTTTTTTCTCCCCGTTAAAAGTCTTTCCTGTGTCAATATGAGGTCCCGGGACAGAGGAGGTCATATGTGTACAGAGTGTAAAGCCCTCTGAGGCTAATTTGTAATTTTGGGCTATACAAAATAAATTGAATTGAATGAATGACGACATGTACCCTAAAAGCGCTTTGAGTGATCACAGGTTCGATTCCAGCCTTGGTTGCATTTCTTACTCCCTGCCCTGTTTCCACTCTTCCTCTACTCTGTCAAATAAAATAAGTAAAAAAACTCAAACAAACTGCCGATAAGAAGCCTTTTTGTCTCCAGAAATGTTGCCCTAGTTTGGATCCAAAGCCCGCTGGGGATAATTGCATACGCACAAGGAGAGAAAAGAGGAGACAAATGTGGAAAAGGGACGATAACAGTGCCACGTAATCTTCTCTGCAAAGCAAACATAACAGTGTTAACCTTTGACATGAAAACGAAGAAGACAGAGTTCAGAAGGACAAACAGTCTGGCATTAATTCCACAATTACATCCGTAGTTCCCTCTCTGCTTCCCTTACAGTGATTATTTCATCACCAGCCCATTTCTAGGTCACAGCCACTTCAAAGGTTCACTCAGCAACACGGGGGATTCTCCTGTCTGAGGTGTGGGGCTCCTGCGCTGATCATCAGCATCCATACGGAATGAGCCGGATTAACGAGCGCCGGGAGTCGGGGAGATGTGAGCCGAGCCGGAAGCCGGCGAGACGGGATGTTCCGCTTTGTTAAGGCCTTATCTCGCTCTGACACATGAACACACACACATTAACCGTAACCCTGCATCGGGCACAATGCTGGTTTAGACCCAGTGCAGTCACCTCCTCGCTGTCTGACAAGGGCTGAACTACAGAAGAATGAATTAATCCACTTCGCCTTGAGGTGTATTTGTAGACGAACAATAGGTAATTCCCTGACCTATTGTGTGTGTTTTGAACGGAGGGGTGTTTTTTTGCAATTTCCTGTCCGTCTGAACAGGAGCCTGGTAGTCTGGCCTTGGACAGTGTGTTGTCAGCAGTAATGAGCGCTGCAGCAGCAGCTTGTGCATGCACACACGTACAGTACTGTGGTAGCCTTGCATGGTACACCAAACCTTACCTGAGCTGAGATTAACCCCAATCACAGGCATTACACCCAGTCCCAGTTTGATGATATGATTACTGTCAGAGGAAAATATCAGTTTAACCTATTTTAAAATGCAATGATAACATCTCCTACAAGTTTCTCACCAAAAATAAATTTTACAAGATTACATTTGAACACATCCCACTCACGTTATAAATCCCTTTCTCATTTTTACTGAGTGGAACTCCCACTCACCATAACGGAACTAAATGGGACCTCCGTAGCAGAGACGCAATGACAACAGCTGTCTGATACGTGAAGCAAAACATTTGATTAGTCCAGGTCTCTGTTTCTATTTGAGGGGCTTTTGGAAGCAATTGCTTTACATAAAGGGCAACTAGCCCAAGGTCTAAAGATATGTCTGGCACTGCACTATTTGATACATGGTTGTATTTTATCGTTCGCTATTTATAGAGCTGCATTGATTGGTCTACTGATCGACAAAAGGGTGTTTTTTTCAGAAGGTGCTGTTTTCGGCTTCCTAAATGTGAAGATTTCCTGCTTTAATCTGTTTTGTGTCAACTGAATGTATTCCGAGGAAAGTCATTTGGGGACGGCGCCTTGGACGAGAAACTGGGATAGACAGTATTATCATCATTTTCTTTTCTCTAATGATGTACTAGTATTATTACTTTTACTAGTATTGTTAGTGTAATTACTTCTTTTTTTCTGTATGCGTACATCAGA
Source organism: Myoxocephalus aenaeus (assembly GCA_038501785.1). Taxonomy (NCBI): domain Eukaryota; kingdom Metazoa; phylum Chordata; class Actinopteri; order Perciformes; family Cottidae; genus Myoxocephalus; species Myoxocephalus aenaeus. The sequence goes on from JBAMJR010000194.1 coordinate 173,460, forward strand.
TTTCTTTCTGTGATCCGTGTGGGTGAGAGGATGTAGGAGTGGAAGAGAGAGTCAGAGGTGATGAGAACAAACTGGAGACATATCTACATGCATATACTACAATATACTACAATAACAATAAAACATGTCTAAAATAACAAAAACACTAGCCGTCTTAGCCCTGGGCTAACTCTAACCCCGGAGAAAGCCCAACCCGAAGGTTCACACGAGGCCTGGAGCTAACAATGCATGTACCTCCTGAGGAAGCTCCAGCTTGGAGCGGTCCGCACCCTCTTTGGACTGCAGGCCCATCAGGTAGGGAACAGGAGCGTCCAGGAAGTGGAGGAGAGAGGCTGGCAGGATGGGAACGTAGACATGCTGCCACTGGAAGGGAAACAGCAGGGTGGTGATGCCCTCAGCCGCGGTCATCAACCGCTGGTAGTCTGAGAGAAGGAGAAAGGACCATCAGGATATAAGGGGACAATCTACAAGCGCTCTGTGGGTCGTTCTTGGAGGATGGAGGAACACCAATCTGACAGAACATGTAGGAATAAGGTAAAAGAACCATTCTTTTCCCAGGAAAAGAACGGGTGAGTAACCATACATTTTAAAGGGTTTTAAAGCTGCACAGTAATGAGATCAATATTGTCATGTGAAGTATTAATGTCATTCAATGCTTTGGTGTTCCTGCACTACACTTCCAGAGATCCGCTGTCAACTGGCTCTTTCTATAATCTGTTCATGTGAAATAAATCTTTACCAGAAACAGCAAAAAATGAAAGTTATTTATCATTTATGTATTATCTATCGTTTCTATTGTGTTGTTGAATTCCATGAAAAGACCCCAGGCCCAAGGCCCTGCTAGTAAAGATGTAGATATTAAAAACATAAAGAATTCACAATATAGTTACTTAAAGATTTTTTTACAAATTAATGTCCTAAAATCCCAAAAGCTGGTCATTGTAGTTTCTGTCAAACGTTACTCAAACAGGAGGAAATAGTGAATTTGTTGGGAACTATTTCAGGCGGTGGAATAATCCGTATTTGGTGCTCCAGTATTTTTCTGTGTGTGTTCATGGTGATGTAGCTAACATGTCACCCAACAGTGTGACAGAGAAGAAGAAAATTAGTGGGATACATTCACTGTAGGTTTGACTCTGCTAATGGATTTCGCTGACAAGAAAACAAGAAGAAAAAAAAAAAAAAGTAAACTTCACCGTACTCAACTTTAAATACAAGATGTACTGAAAATGATTTTATAGTTACGCAGGAATTACTTAATTTTTCCACTTTTGAAATGTAGCATGAACAAAAAAGCAATAATTCAGATTACTATGTAAAGGTCATCTGACCTACTATGGTATAAAGTAAGTTGGTTACGCGTTTTCAATAAACTCCTGGAGCGTGAGGATGATTGTGTTGCACGACGCAGTCTGGAACCGAGCAGAGGGAGCAAGGGAGAAAGAGTAAGAGGTTTACGAAATACATAGATAGTCTGTATATGTATTATATGTGAGAAGAGTTTTAAATCAGGCAATTCAAATTGAATCAGAAAGGGAGTTTAGGGTTAAACATAGGACGAATTACATTCTGATGGATTCTTTTCAATCATATGTGTGTGTGTGTGTGTGTGTGTGTGTGTGTGTGTGTGTGTGTGTGTGTGTGTGTGTGTGTGTGTGTGTGTGTTCATATGACCTCTGTCCCCTAAAACAGATTAAGGCCAGCGGTTGCAGGCTGGCTTTTCTATTCTATTTCATCAGATGTTATTGTGATGGCCAGAGGGAAAAGCCTGCACGTCCTCGAGGAAAGAGGAAAAAAGAAGAAGTGGAGGAATAAAACATGATGGGAGGTATACTCCCCCCTCTCTCATTTCCTTTTCGTTCCGTCTAGTTCAGGGTCCTCCTATCTGTACGTGCACATATGGAATCTTTGCACTTGCATTAGAAATGCATTGAGCTCTCCAGTGCCTTAACCACAGACCGACCACAATGGTTTATATTCACCAGCAGGAGCCCGACGAGAAGCAGCTGCTCCGGTGTTCCCTTCTCGACGAGAGAACACGCGTGAGAGACTGTATACGTGTCTTTAGACACGCACAACTGTAGCTGTCTGACTTTGAATGAACGAAAGCTCTTCTGAAACAGATGTTGATAAAGTGGGTCAAATCCACAAGATAAGGGCTCAAAATGCACAACTGTACATTTGTGCATTTCCAATGAATCACTTCCTTTTCCTCCGTCATGTTCCTCATATGTACCAAGCTCAGTTTTGGCTGGGCCGAGGATTCCTTAGCTTCTCGCCACCTCTTGTACCTAGACACCTGTCTCCCTGCTGAAATCTTTTCCTGGTGATCCAATACTCTAAATGGTGGATGCAAAAGATACAGTTGCAGTTTGACTTCAGGATGTTTTTACCTTGACCTTCCTCGAATTTAACCCGTGCAGTTCCGCTGATGATCGGCCACACAACGAAGGAGTCTGAATAATGGATGTGTGTCAACCAACACAATAACACAGTGCATTGTGGGGTTAACACAGCAGGACTCACTCACACCTTTTACTTCTAGATTAAAGGCTCTCGTGTTCTCGCCATGCTAACGCGGCTCTGTGGACTGCTTGGATTACATTTTGGTTTGTTTGAAAAGTGGTCAGACTTTCATTGAAAACATGCACCACCTGCTTGGGTGCTGACCTGATGATTTGGACCAATACTTTGGTTTATGACCAACTACCTGCACAACTAATGACAATCCCATCAGCTAACTTTCCATTTCTCTTGACCCACTAAATGTTACATCCATGCAACAAAGAAAGTAGAAATCCCCCGCAACGCTCTGCTCGTGTGTGTGTGTGTGTGTGTGTGTGTGTGTGTGTGTGTGTGTGTGTGTGTGTGTGCTTCCTGTCGAGTCTGAACAGGTTCTAAGGTTTCTCCCACACACTCCCCTCTGTGGGAAACACACCGAAGGAGTCTGACTGAAACTTCTGCTTCTTTGTTTCTTGTTCCATTGAACCCCTTTTCTACCTGTTGAACTGAGTTGAACTATTCATTTTTCTTCCCCAGGGTATTCCTTTCAAAAAGGGCCAATTCGTCTTCCACAACATTTGCTGTGTCGCCAAAGAAGCTCCCTTTGAAATATGACCAAGAAGCAAGCGCCTGCAATAGGTGAGCACGTATGTAATCATTTGCAAAGGGAACACATCTGATAAGGCAAAGCGTAGCACTGCAGAAAGCCCCGGCAGAGACAGGGCTCAGGGATGCTGAAAAACAGGACAGGACATGTCGAGTCATTGTGAAACTGTAACGCTGCCTCAGGACTGGTGAACACAGGCAGCTCAAGTCTCACAAGGGAAGAGGAAAGCAGTCTGTGGTGAAGAGCATCAGGTGCTCTTCACAATGCAGAGATGGTACACTTTAGATCTGCTGCTCCATGACGATGCTGTGATATCACAAGAGAGTCAGAGTGACCGTGTGGAGGGTTAGGGGAGCATCTCACCCCAGAGCAAATCAAAGAAACAAGAAATCATTTACAATCCTTTCCTGTGTGAAAACTGTGGTCAACCTTTGGTCAACTGACCTGACAAGAAAGGTTTGTATAATTTGAGCAGAATGTTACATTAAAAAAGGGCCCGGTCACCCTCAATCCAGTGGCCAACACCGCCGCTAAAGGAAGTCCTGCAGGAACCCTCCTGGCTTCCCATCAGACTGTGGAACCTGGCTGAAGGGATTTGGTCCCACACGAGCATTGTGGGTTTAGCATGGTCCACAAACCGTCTGCGACAATTATAATCAGGTTCATACTCGCGTTCAACCTCCGGTTCTGAAAAGGGAAGCCAATGCAGAAGGGTCTTAAACTTGAATTCTTCATATTAATGGCTATTATATTTAGTGAATTATGGTCCCATTTAGAGTCAAATAGACCATAAAGCAGGGTTTGCTTTAGGGCATGGCTACAAGGTGATTGACAGGTCTCTACCACAGACTGTTTTCGCCTTAAAACTTTAACCCGTTCACAGCGTGTTTTCAGATCATGAAAGTTAGTTAGTTGCGGAAAAAAACAAGATGGCGACGGCCAGAAGACGAGATGCGATGGCTTATTTTGTACTGAAGGCCTGGAGGCTTGGCTCTAACGTGGTCGTCCACAGGTTTAGGTGCAGGCCAGTCAAGTTCTACCACACCCAACTGGGAAAACCGTTTCTCTGTGGATCTGGTTTGTGCTCAGGGGCATCGTCATGTTAAAACAGGAAAGAGACCATCGGTTTAGCGTGACGTTTTCCCTCCATCAGAACAGTAGGGCCCAGCCCAAAGCATGAAACACACACCATATGTTGGGGCCACATAGTGTACCAGTGGCAGTAAGTAAGAGCAGCTTCCATCAGCATTTACACATAGTTGTCTTCCTGCCAGGAATATAAATTAACTACACTGATTACCATACAAAGACATGACTGTATGCACCCCTCCACTGTGGCTCATGATTGGAGTGCCTCGCTTGTCACTTCCTATCCCTGTTTCAGGACAGGTAGGGGGCTGATGAACCTCCTCTATCCGTCATGTGGAACTGCTTGTTGATTGATCAGCCGAAGCGTGGGAACATCTGGTTGGGGCGGCGTCTCATTAACATCCAGGGAACGTTCTCCATCTTTGCCCTGAAGTGAACCCTTCCATCCCCTGCCTCCAACCAAACGGCGCTCCGTGGAGGGGTTTGTTTCTCTTTTTGTTATAAGTTAACGAGGGCGTCGTTTGCACAGACGTGTCTCACAGTCAGAATGCCAACGGAGACTCCCGATGAAAAATTACGCTTGAACAACACAGGGGTGTTTCGATCGAGGTCTGGTTTGAATCGTTTCCCTCTAGGAATCGACAGTGATGAATAAAACACAGACACATTTTTCATCAAAGGATGACGGAATGAGAAAGGAGCACTGGTCCACTTTTAACCTTTCTTTTTTTAATGACATTTTGGTGCTATGTGATCATTACTGTTGATTTGCCTCTGTCCAAACAGTGTGCAGATGCCCAGGATTGAAGTGCACTTGATGGACCACCACCCTTTTGTATAGCTCTTCACAGTTGACCCTCTTCTTAAAAGGAATAGGTCTGTATTTTGGCCTGTAAAGCATTCATTCTGAGCCAAGCGACCAGGAGGTTAATCAATCTTATGGCTGTGCATTAAGTACAGAGATGTTGTTAGCCTAGCTTAGCGTTACGACTATAAACTGGGGGAACAACTGGCATGGCTTTGTCCAAAGTTTAATAGTACACCCATACCAGTGGTTCTCAACGATTCCGTGTCAAGGACAATTTTGGCCATGTTTTTTTTTTTTGGCAGGGGGCTGAAAGCACTCTTTAGCAAGTCCTTCTGAAGAAAAAACACTGACTATAGATTAGTATTTCATAAAACCCTTAAAGGAGAAATATAGGTTACTTTCACAAGAATTAAGAATGTTCCCCTAAATTCAGGAATGTGTGAGTCTGTTTCCCAGAAAACTATTTACGAACAGCTGTTCAGAATGTCTCTACAGAACACATTCATTATACTGTTGTTTCCAACCCATTTTCACGAATGACTTCCCGCTGGATTGTGTCAATTGGAAAATAACTTGTGAAATAGCATCATCAAACTCACAAGTGTGTGTGGATAAATTATAATGTGGTCAAAACCCTTAGAAATGCCTGCTGTAAACATGCACATGCAGTAGCTCTGGCTATGCTACTCCAGTTGGTCCCTGACCTGACCCCCAGCATGTTAAAGCTCTCCCCTCACCGTTGTTTATAATACCATGACATAATAGTATAACACATGACCGGTATTATGCATCAGAATCCCATTTATCATGATGAATGTACTTATTTAACAGTTCAGAAGGATAAATGGCTGCGTGTCCTGATTTAGACTGATTCTAGTTCCTCACCCTTTTCAAAGAGCAGCAGAGTGATTTTACTTGTTCACCTCTTGCAATGGGTCTGCACCACAAGAACTATACTATACTGTATGCATGCTGCAGACGAGCGTAGACGCAAGGTTTTACTTTGGGGTGGAAGTTCTTTTGTGTGCGAGCAGAGCTTTTACGATTTCCATGACTCATCCGGCACAGCAGCTAAACAACCAGAGAGTGAGTTACAGATACAGAGTGCTCTGCAGAGAAAAGAGAGAGAGAGAGAGAGAGAGAGAGAGAGAGAGAGAGAGAGAGAGAGAGAGAGAGAGAGAGAAAAGGTGATCTCAGTCCGCAGAGCAGTTCAGAGGAGCTGGCTTTATGTGGGGTGCTACAACGGTGCCTCCTGCAGCTGTGAATAATGGATGAAGGGAAACGTAGAGAAGAAAATCTGATCTCTGTGCACAGTTAGCTGGAGATTATTTGAGACCATATTCTCTTTTGTCTCTGAGTTTGAACAGAACACTAGGGATACGTTTCTCTAGTCTCACAGCCGGCCATTGTTGTGGCAAAATGACGAGGAGAGACTTTGATTTGGAGTTGCAACCCAGCGGGAAGTGTTTTAATGACCACAAGGCACATTCAACAAGACCCGAGTTCAGACCTTTCAGCATCAGCTTTATAGTGTAATTCAGCCTCCCAGATCACTTTCCATCAATCAGACCAATCGGTTGAAACACAAACAAAGCCCGTCCGGCTTTCCAAACATGGTACGCTCTTTGCTCTTTTGGTGTGACCTTCGGTTGGGTCTAGATAACCTTTGCAGAACACACAATTCATGTGTTTCATGACACAGAAAGTGTCATTGCCCACTTCACAATCTCTAGAGACTATTTGTTAGAAATCCAGATGTGTTCAACATAACGAGTTACATATTACATTCTCCTTATGATCCCAGTTGTGAGGTGCTCAAACTATGTTATATGATGATTTTCTCCAACACCATTAAGTTTCAACCAAATGTCCCCAGCAAAATGCTGTTAACCAACCTTTACAATGCCTAATTGCCAAATTGTAATCAACTGTTGACTTATATCTCATATTCATGGACTACTTTAAACAGGTTGAATGTGGCCATGTTACAAATATTCAGAGAGGTGTACGACCTGACCAAGCGCTGCAACCACGAGCACCAGGACCCAGCGCCGCGTCCAAGGCACCGCCGCGATTTCACCGGCTTCGCTACGGCGAGTATAAACTAAGCTCGACACGCCAAGAAAGGGATCTCCTATTAAAATCTAAGCAATGTAGTGTATACAGTCATAGTAGTATTTGGGAACCCCATTCTTAAAATACCTATAACAATCTGTCCTCCTGGTTGAGGGATCCCTCCTCAGTAGCTCTGAGGTTTCTTCCTCTTTCCCCCTGTTAAAGGGGTTTGTCCCCATGTGAGGGTCAGAGCACAGAGGATGTCGTACAGATTGTAAAGCCCTCTGAGGCAACTTGTCACAGTAAAAGAAATAAGTGACTTGTTGACAAATTTGTCTCTTATTCATATTGCTTTTTCCTCAGCGCCATCATGCACTATGACATCACCAAACCTGTACAGTGAGTGAGTTACCCATCAGTCTGCACGCCTTCATATTTACACCGCTTGATGTTTGTAAACTAAGACTAAAAGGAAACAATGTGTAATCTTTGTCTTTACTCCGGATAAAAAAAGGGACAAAAGGTGAATTCAAACTAAGTAACATATAACATAATCAAATCCCAGTTGATTGTGTGTGTAAAGAAATGTCTGACGTGCTAAGATGTGCTCACTTTAATCACAAGCATCCTTACCATGTGAGTACAGGAGGATCTGCATCTCCAGCAGGGTGCAGGTGAACACCTGGACCAGGTTCTCCACCCCCAGCAGACTGAAGGCCTCTCCCAGGGGGAAGTCGGCCAGCTGCAGCTCCCCCAAGCCGGGCCTCTGGCACACGATGGGCTCGTACACGCCGTGGAACTTGAGCGAGCGTCCCGGAGCCGGCAGCGGCACCTCGTACAGGATGTTGTGAACGTAGCTCTCCAGCGGCAGCGGGGGGGCGTCCGCTGACGTCACGGCCCGGTGCAGCTGCGACAGGAAGCGGCGGCAAGCGTGCATGAAGGGCATGGGCGCAATCAGGCACAGGGCCTTGGACACGTAGAGGGTGTCCCGGGACGAGTCGTAGCCGCCCGCCCGGCGGGACGAGGAAGACGAGCAGGCGGGGGGGTCGACCTCGTCCACACTGCTGGCCAGGGAGTCCATGCTGGAGGAGGAGGAGGAGGCGGAGGAGGAGGAGGAAGGGGTGTTGGCGGCGGCGCTCTGCGCGTTGTGCATCTGGTAGAGCGTCTGCATGGCGGAGCAGATCTGCGGGCTGGTCACCTCCTCGTAGAAGGTGTGGACGAAGCCGTAGGTCCGAGAGCCGTCCTCCTTTGTGATGATGAAGGAGTGGAACTGAGGGTCGCGCTGGTCCGCCTGAGTCCTGAACGAGAGGCCTTTGGGCATACACAGCTGCAGGGGAGGGACAGGGGTCAGGCATGGCAACACAGGATGTAAACTGTCAATGACATCATTCTCATGTTTGTGCTTATGGAGCCCTGATGTGAGGAGCATCACCACACAGACCTTTCTGATACTAGCAAAGTTGGGATTTAAAAGTCTACACAGAGAGGTTTTAAATCTGTCCGTCTGTCCACGGACAATCTTGGACTCACAACCTCTCTCGTTTGTGGTGATTAGCAATTTAAAAACAACAACTTTGTATTGATTGTTTTATAGCGTCACTGATTGATGACTCTGGGCCTCACGTGGTCAACAACTGGGATAAAAACAAGCCTTACCTCGCCGGTTAGAGGCCACATTTTGTCTCAAAAACTCAAGAAGAGTTTGCTCTCATTTTGAACCGGAGCATCTGCAGATTAATTCCGTAGCTGATAAGTCATGATCCATTAAAGTTAGGTGATACAGGATGAATACATGTTGTTGTTTATGCCATCTTGACTGTAAGAGAGCCAGGGGGACAATTGAGTGGAAATCATCTCTTCTTTGTTGTGCTTTATGTTTTAGAGTTCTTTATGTTTTAGCGTTCTTTATGTTTTAGGAGGAAATTAAGTCCTTTTATACATTATTTTATGGTGATCCAGCTATAAACATTCTACTGAAGATTTATTATTATTTTATTTATGATTAAAGTCACATTTTTAAGGCTATTTCGTCCACAGATGAAACCTGGAAAAGAAACAATGACCCAGCCCAGCTGATCCCAGTACTGGTAGTAAGATGGACGTGGTGGTGTGAAATGGATCAGTGTGTGATTCTGGATTGTGCAGCTTCTGCCGCTGTGATGGTCAGAGAACTAGAGCGGCGCTATAGAAATGCAACGAGACCATTTAGACACGTTCTAAAGCAATATTCACACGTTTTAAATTACATTGTGACGGATATTGATGGTGTGAGCGTCACAGCCAAACTCTGAGTCAGATCCATATAAACTGCTGATATAAACATGCAGTCAGCAGCAGCCGGCTATCAATCAGACTTATTAGCCCCATTATGTTGATTTGGCTGCTGAGAGCTGAACAGGAACTAATGGGAGACAAGAGCTGCTCCGTGCCAACACACACACACACACACACACACACACACACACACACACACACACACACACACACACACACACACACACACACACACACACACACACACACACACACACACAGGTGACCTGATTGGATTGTGCATGAGTCATGTGTCTCACTGATCAGTACTGAAGGTTCATCTCTCTGACAGTAGTTACCGCTACGTTCACATAGTTTCACCTCTCAGCCCAAAGTAACGGAGCGGTGAGAGAAACGTGCTCCACATCTCTCAAAGCATGCCGATGAAATACAGCGAGTCCAATAAATCCACTGAAAACAATAATCACGGGCTTTACTGAGTGATTACAAGCCCCACCCCCTTCTCACTTCACAGCAGGAGCTGGAATGAGAACATTCCAGGGAGGAGAGGGTGATGGAGGGAGAGACGATGCAGAATGTCTCTGGGTTTCTTGTCCTCCACAGGAGTCTCAGGTGTTGGGTTTTGCTGCATAATGGCCCGTTTCCATGCCGACGTAAGGTGAGAAGCGTGGCTGAATTATTCAGCAGCGCTGACGCCGGGGCAGTGGAAAAATGGGAGGTGTCCACACACACACACACACACACACACACACACACTTTTCTCTTTCGGATGCAACCAACATTCACATACATGAATGTTTGTTAGAGCAATTTTGGTGTCTTGCCCTAGGTCACGTCGAGCAGGGGATCGAACCGCCGGCCCTCTGATTGAAGAACAGCCCTGCTCTACCTCTGAGAGCTTTGTTGTTATTGGTCTCAATTCTATTTTCCATCTCCCAGTCATGCACAATAGGGAGCACTCTCCACACAGCCGTTATCAGTCGAACAGAAAACCACCAGGGTTTCTTTTATTTCACAAAAATATCTGGATTCGGTGGCTACAACAGAAGTCATTTGAACTAAATTTGTAACTAAATTGAAACATACAAGCTTTAATTGTAAGTTGAATAATGTGAATAGAAAGGTTTCAACAGGGTCAGACGAGGTCATGGCTGCGTGACCTTTCTTTACAATCGGGAGGAGGCACAGGGGCTATTTAGTTGTTTAAGATAAAAAAGTGAAATCTGTTGACAAAATGAATAGAAAACAGAGGTAGTGCATGCAGTGGGAGGATGGTAAATAATGTATCTATGGCAAACATTTAAGTTTGTGCCTGTAACCATGGATGAGTAGGGATGAGCCTGATTAGTCGACTATTCCATCTACAGAGCCTGAACCGTCTCTCAGCCGGATCGTGGCTGTGGAGGAAAATGTTGGTTATAAATTAAAGGATCAGTCCATTCTAGCTGTGGGGGTGATCCATGTTTCAATGCATCATGATATAGAGACGCTTTTGGTACAAATATCAGCCTTTCAATAATATACTTTTTAGGAAAATCTGACTCATGTACTTTCAATCAATCTCCTCAGTATGCGTGAACAAATAAATAAATCCCCATTTAGACTAAGGTGCACTGTCTTGAGTTTATCTCCTTCTGGATGAATTCATGCACCATTAATGCACATTACTAACTCTACTACTTTCCCGAAGTCTTTTTCCTCTCCTCACAGGTTTACATGGATCGTGGTTTTCTGTGGACCACTGCTATTATCATTATTATTAGTTGCATTGCTATTAGTATTGCCAATACCATTAATGCTTTTAATATCATTATTAGTCTACATAGCCACTGCTGCTGTATTTTTGGTAGTTTTTCATCATACTTTTTCATCATGACTTCATCATGACTTCTACTCATATGAATCATTTCTGTCATATGCATTGAATGTGACATTGAATTGTTAAGGTTTCTTCCCTTTTTCTCTGCGTTAAAGTTTTTTTGGGGGAGTTTTTCCTGATCCGATGTGAGGTCCCGGGACAGAGGATGTTGTACGTGTACATTGTAAAGCCCTCTAAGGCAAATTTGATTGAAATAGAAATTTGTGATTTTGGGCCATATGGCGCAAAAACGCCTAAAATGACATACCGAAATTTAAATGGCTGTAGCTTCTGAACCACTCTGACTATATGCAACAATGAGGTCTTACCAGAAAGTAAAACCCCTACAGTTTCCTGTGAAAGTATCAGAAAAACTGTAGCTCATACAGAAAGAAAGTAAAACAAATTAAGATTTTTGTCCGCCTAAAATAAAAAAGTATTTTTCAGTATAAATCACTCCCTGTGGCTGTATCTGTACAGGTAAAGGACAGTATTGGGCTGTAACTACACTATCAGTGAACACCCGCCTCAAATAAAAAAAAGATAGGACAAAGTATGACCATTCTACAGTGTTCTTTTCATGAAAAGATCCAGGCTCCGTTACGCATTGACTGTATCTGCTCCAGGAAAGCTCAATTTGCAAATGCAATACATCGTTAAAAAGCCTGAAGTCTCCTCAAGACGAAGGGATTGACAAGTCTAACATGTCGCTAACTGTAACTAATGAAAAGCAGTCAAACAAAAAGGGAGCAAATCCATGTTTCCAGGGCACAGCATGGATAGCTCTGTCTCCTGGCTTCATGAGCACACAATGCTGACATGATGCTAACATTGTACAACATTGAAAACAAGAGTCACTATGACACACCATACTGAATCATCAGAAAAAAAAAAACATGAAAAGTTAAAAGTATGACCCCATTGATTGACGGCTTACGCCAGAGAAAAAAAATAGGTGTGTCGTAAAAAGTCCTTACATTTTCTGAAGCCGCTAGCTCCGTGCTAACATCCGCTAGTACATTCACTCTAAAGTCATGTATCCTGTAACTTTCACCGTCGAAATGCTGCAAGACACGATTTGCAGCGGTTATCGCGACTTTTGACAGAGTGTGTTTGGGCTCCTCTTGTGAAAAATGCATACGAAATAAAAGAAAATCAATGTTTCCTTTGCAAAGATGAGGATTTCTTGAATGCTGGGATGCCAAACATGTCCATGTTTATTGGCGTGGTCTGCGTGAGCAAGCCTCGGGGAGTGGAAGAGGTTAGAATTGAATCTTGGTGATAGCCTCAGAAAGACTAAACAACACCAACATAAGGTTACTGTTGTAACATCAAAGAATGGTCCTTCTAGTCTCTTCCTGCCCTGCTGGACGTATTTTTAGACTCATCTACTCATCCTACCCAATATAAACGGCACATCCACCTACCATGTTGACGGCATCCTGGTCGAAGGGGTTCCACTCCACGTTCTCGGGGTAGCGAGCCAGAACTTTGGACTTGAACGTCCTCTTCAGGGGGCTCTGCTCAACGTTTTCACCTGGAGGGAGGAGGAGCGGAGACAAAGGCAATGATTGGTGGGTCAACACATCGGCATCATGACCGCGTCAAGCTGAACAGTCTGCAGTTCAAGTTAAACAAACCGGCTATCATATTCATGTTAACACAATTTCTAAAGGTATTTATGGTCATGTGTGCTATATAGCTGAATGTTTCTGGTGCAAACAATCAGGGAAGTGTTGGAGGGGAAATCTGACAGGATTTTTTTTTAAACACGTGAAAACCAGCAGGCCAGTAGACGATAAACTAATTTCCCACTGTCAGTGGAGCAGCAGACTCATGGGGTGTAACGACACAGACAAGTTCCCCTTTTCTGTTGTGTTTTTGACAAACAGGGTTCGTCAACTGTTACGGTGGTTAATTACTTTCTTATTTTCGGTTATTCAGTTGGAACAGTGGAAAACAAAAACAACGATTTTGAGGAGTTTAATACGTTTCTTTCGAGTTTGAATAAAGTGTGTTTGGATGATCAGCACGTTAAAATGACTGTTGTCTGATCAGAGTCTGGTGGAGAGCATGTCAATTGAACGTATTGTGTGTTAATACATTTATTAATAAAGATTTTTATTTAGATAAAATGAAATACCGTTTACGCCCTGGGAATGAATGTCGATTGTAACTTTCCCAACGGAAGACAAAAGCTGTTAGTGGTGCTAGTGTGTGTTTGGTCCAGTGGGAAAGGGGCTTAGGAACATAAAAGCTGTGTAGAATCAGCAGCACTGGTCAGGCGTCTGGACAGGAATACGTATGCAGCACAGGGAGGACGACCTCATGAACACTCTGCATGCATGAGATTCCTCTGTCAGCTGTGGGACTGCTGGACGTTTCCCTCGTCTGTCACAGCTCAGCTCCACAGCCTCCTCACTCTACTTGTCATCACTCTCTCCTCCTCACTAACTCCCTTCACCTGTTCACTCAGTTCTAGGAAATAATTCAAAATTACGGACCCTTAAAACCAGAATGCTGGTGTTTCTTCTTTAGCAGCTGGTTCTCTCTTGTCAGGATATTTTCAGACGTTCTGGATCTCATTTTAATGTTTATCCATTGCTCCTAAAGTGTTATAGTCCTTTATAGTTTAGATGAGCAAATGCTCTTGTTCTTCAGCTGAAGGACACCTGCGCTTCATGTAGGCGTGCATAGATGCTGCGTATCGTTCCGTTAGCATACAACACCCCATCAACAGATTTCATGTCAACCATTTCTGAGTAAAAAGTTGATCCGAAGGTCTTTTTACGATGTGGGTAAAGCAACCATTTAAGAGATAAAGCGGTGGAAATTCTCTTTTAGCTAGTTTCCCACCAGTCTGCAGATTGGTGATCCGCGAGAACAAAAACTATTTTGATTCAACGTAATTCAATAACTTTATTTGTCCCCAAGAGGGACAATTAGAAAGATCCTGAAGGCTCTTCAGCAGTCAATCTTTAAACCTTTTTGCTGATGAAGTGCTGATGGCGCTCTGATTCTGGGCTCAAACCTGCAGTCAGTAATCCCTCTCTGTGGGCTCCTAATCCACACACCAGTGACCAGACTTTACACAAAACCTGCTATGACAAACCTACATTGATTTCAGATAGGTGAATGGGCTCTATGACCCGGGGAACCGGTGTATTGACCGCCAATAGTTTTTATGATAAGAGCGAGGTCAGAAGGGTGGTGGATACAGTGCAGAGGAAGGGGGAGGGGCAGACTGATCGCATGGGACATTCAGTCATTGATCATTCCAACAGTCATCGGATCAATGAGGCGTTTGTGTGAGCATATGGAGAACACAATGACTCTCTACAATTATAGTAAATTCTCAAATAGTGGCCAGGGTCTTTACCTGTGGAAGCCTTCGTGTGAAACAGGCTCACGTTACATTAGAAAAGAGCGAAAACATCGATACAGCATAGTATCGCGATATTTTGCGTGGCGATATTGCATCGATACACACAAACCAAGTATCGATCTTTTATTTAATCAATTATAAACGTTTTGGTCCTAGAATAGTAAAATCAATTGCTTTTTCAGTCCACTAGATGGTGCTGTGTGGTTTTCTGGTTTCTGCGTCTGGACTTCCTGTCACTCGTAGCGCTGCTGCTGCTCGACACACGGGACAACATTCGCGACACAGCGCTGGTCAAAGACGTTAAACAAAGCATAAATCAAACTGTACGGGTCCTCTAGCTGCGCTGGAAGCGCCCGGTGTTATGGATTAACAGGCAATGTTAACTGGCGATTTTGGGCCGAAAGTCGCCAGTTAACGTCGCCAGTTAATCCGTAACACCGGCAGACCAACGCAGTTCCTGGAGAAGTCGGTGAAATCCACCGAGCTGTGTGCGCCTACGGAAAATATTATGAACCCAGACACAAGGGGCTAAGGGGGGAGAAGCCCTTCTAGAGTTCTTAGTGAGGTCGTATGAACCCCCAAATGAGTTCTAACACTTGTGTTAATTTATATAGATTTTTTCAGAATTTTATTTAGAATAAAATGTATATTTCCAAAAATGAAACTTTTATACCATATTTTGATGATAACTATAAACATCTAGCATGATCTCAGCATAATTTGATGAAGATTCCCCAAAAAGGTATTTTTCCAGATGCTTCAAGGCCTAAACAACAACCTACAGAGTTGTAAGACCCCTCTTTGTAAAGATAATGACCTAAAGAACCGGAATCCTCAAGATAAATCACAATAAAACAAAGCCTTGGGGAGTTATGAATGAGTTTCGTTCGGTTCAAGAATGGAAAAGTGATAACCTTTATGCCAAAACATGGTCGGATTGGTGCATGCTGCAACCTCCAACGACCACGGAAGCCTGCGCAATTAAATAGTTGACAACTAATCAATGAATTGATTCATCTTGGCAGCTCTATACATGTGATGAAGGAACATGTCAGTGTGGCTCACTGATGTGACAATGAGAGGAAGAAGATGCATCGGGCTTTGATACACATAATCAAAGTGAGGAGATACAGTCACTGTTGCTTTGGCTCTGCACCAGGGATTTGTTGACAATGACAAACATTTTGTCATTGTAAAAAAAAAAAGGCACCCTGTGGAGATTTCTCCTAAATAAACACAATCGTGTTAACATTCAATGTGTGTGTGTGTGTGTGTGTGTGTGTGTGTGTGTGTGTGTGTGTGTGTGTGTGTGTGTGTGTGTGAGAGAGAGAGGCATCGCCAGATGAATAATAAAAAGGGCAACTGACATTTAAGGATGCACGGCAGACAAAAACAAATCTAAACAATGTTTCACAGTCACGGTCTGCCTGCCTGCACCTGAACACCACACGCCCTACTGCACCTGAACACCACACGCCCTACTGCACCTAAACGCCACACGCCCTACTGCACCTGAACGCCACACGCCCTACTGCACCTGAACGCCACACGCCCTACTGCACCTGAACGCCACACGCCCTACTGCACTGTACATGAGGGGTGAGAGGACATGTACGACACCTGATGAGGAAAGTCTGATTTAGTTGGAGCGTGTAAATCCTCAGGAGGACATGCTGCCCATAGACGCTCGATCTCTCCGTCTATTTCTCTGTGCATTTCGTCTCTCTCCCGCACAAACACATCACGGGTTCACTAGCTGGCTGTGTGACCCAGGAGGTCTGGGGCTCTGTGTCTTCTGTGTGACCCAGGAGGTCTGGGGCTCTGTGTCTCTCTGAAGCCCTTAACCATGACAAAAAGAAAATGACAGGGAAAAGATGAAGAGGGGAAGCCAATCCTCCCCTGGATTAAGCCCTCCATCCTTTACTTTTAATAAATTCCCAAACTCTGGTCTGCAAGCCGGGACCGACAGAAACCAACACAACAACTACCTGGAGGCAGGGGAACGGGCAACTGCGTTTCTTTCATGACAGTTTGGATGAAGAGCTGGCGACAGATAAAATAGGACTGATTTGGATAACAAGCTCAGAGAAAAGTTGACCCAAATACTGTACAAGGAAGAAAGGAAATGAACCAGAGAGGCTTAGAGGATGCAACGTAACGAAGGGAGTAATCCAGGTGGGATGGAGGAGGCAGAGACATGGAATGTAGACGCAGGCTAAATAAATGGTTTTAACTCAATATCTATCCAAATAAAATCATGCATAGTACGTTCACCTCACCTAGTTCTAGAAGTATAACACTGTAAATAAAGACCGATAAAGTAATGTAGAAGATAAGGAGCTCGAATCAATAAGTAAAAATACACACAACTACTCAGTATGGACCTCAGTGTTTGGGTCACGGTACAATAGGGGAAACGAACATGTGTTTTATTTGATTATTGTTTGTTTATTATGAATAATTCTAACTTCAACAGTGAAAGGGTCTCAAATACTGGCATTCTGTCAATAAAAAATAAACATCAGAAATGTATATTACGTAAGCCAGGATTATTAGTTATTAATAAAAAACAAAGTAATTGATATACTTGATGACCGTTTTGTGGTATGTTGTGATTATACCACAGCTACGTGAAGCAGAGGTTGTGGGCTATTGCTTCGGTGTAAACGGTTGCATCATCATCATCATCATACCAGATGGTTCACTTAACACCATCATATCACATCTTGTCTTGACTCCAGGTCACCAGCTGCTGGCTGTTTCTAGTTTTTTTCTATTATCAGCTGATTGCAGTGATGATGACTTTTGTGTGAACTCACTTAGAAGCCAAGCCTTTTTGTATTAGCATATAGAGCAATGCAGATATGATGGAGGTCACGTCCACAGCTCGACTTCTCGTACGATATGTGGACGTGACCTCAATAATGCCCGTTGTGTCTACATTGTTGTGTCTACACCAGAACATTGAAGCAGACATGATGCCAGAATATACTGCTGAGTATTCCGTACCATTCTAAGAGTTGGGCATTGTGCAGATACTACACATTTTTGTTAAAAACAGCCTGCTGTCTATTTTATCAAATGTTTTAGTTTTGTGGTTTTATTCTATCAATGTTTTATTTATTTAGAATATTCAAATATTTATTTTACATTTTAATTCCAATGTCTGAATATTCTGTAGAATTACAAGATCATTGCCCTTTGAAACAGTGTTCTTGCATTATTATCATTATAAATCGGCAGCATATAAAAAAATAATATCTCTAACCGTAATTATTCCTGGGACAATACAATACATCACCCGTTATCGTGACACGCCTCGTGACCTCTTCCTTTTCTCAGGTTAAATGTGGTGTTTCACAAGGACCAGGAGTGGACCACTTTTGTTGTTATGTGCACGTATCTGTGTGTACATGTGTGTGTGTGTACATGTGTGTGTGTGTACATGTGCGCGTGTACATGTGCGCGTGTACATGTGCGCGTGTACATGTGCGCGTGTACATGTGCGCGTGTACATGTGTGTGTGTGTGCATGTGTAAATGTGCATGTATACATGTGTACATGTGCGTGTGTGTACATGTGTGTGTGTACATGTGTGTGTGTGTGTGTGTGTGTACATGTGTGTGTGTGTGTACATGTGTGTACGTGTGTGTGTACATGTGTGTGTATGTGTGCATGTGTACATGTGCGCGTGTACATGTGCGCGTGTGTACGTGTGCGCGTGTGTACATGTGCGCGGGTACATGTGCGTGTGTGTACGTGTGCGCGTGTGTACATGTGCGCGGGTACATGTGCGCGGGTACGTGTGCGTGTGTGTACGTGTGCACATGTGCGTGTGTGTACGTGTGCGTGTGTGTACGTGTGCGTGTGTGCATGTGCGTGTGTGTACGTGTGCGCGTGTGTACATGTGCGCGGGTACATGTGCGCGGGTACGTGTGCGTGTGTGTACGTGTGCACATGTGCGTGTGTGTACTTGTGCGTGTGTGTACGTGTGCGTGTGTGCATGTGCGTGTGTGTACGTGTGCACATGTGTGCGTGTGTATGTGCGTGTGTACATGTGCGTACGTGTGCGTGTGCGCATGTGCGTGTGTGTACGTGTGCGCGTGTACATGTGTGCGTGTACGCGTGTACATGTGTGCGTGTGTATGTGCGTGTGTATGTGCGTGTGTATGTGCGTGTGTACATGTGCGTGTGTACACATGTGCGCTTGTACATGGCTGAAGGTCATTAGGGGAAAACTCTACTATCAGTCGGAAACAAAAGAAGGTGATACCGCCTCTAAACTGAATCTTGAGATTTAGTTAATCAAGGTGGTGGTGAACAGGTGGAACAGGCGGTGGTGAACATGTGGAACAGGCGGTGGCGGTGAACATGTGGAACAGGCGGTGGTGAACATGTGGAACAGGTGGTGGCGGTGAACATGTGGAACAGGCGGTGGCGGTGAACATGTGGAACAGGCGGTGGCGGTGAACATGTGGAACAGGCGATGAACATGTGGAACAGGCGATGGCGGTGAACATGTGGAACAGGCGGTGGTGGTGAACATGTGGAACAGGCAGTGGTGAACATGTGGAACAGGTGGTGGTGGTGAACATGTGGAACAGGCGGTGGCGGTGAACATGTGGAACAGGCGGTGGCGGTGAACATGTGGAACAGGCGGTGGCGGTGAACATGTGGAACAGGCGGTGGCGGTGAACATGTGGAACAGGCGGTGGCGGTGAACATGTGGAACAGGCGGTGGCGGTGAACATGTGGAACAGGCGGTGGCGGTGAACATGTGGAACAGGCGGTGGTGAACATGTGGAACAGGCGGTGGTGAACATGTGGAACAGGCGGTGGTGGTGAACATGTGGAACAGGCGGTGGTGGTGAACATGTGGAACAGGCGGTGGTGGTGAACATGTGGAACAGGTGGTGGCGGTGAACATGTGGAACAGGTGGTGGTGAACATGTGGAACAGGTGGTGGTGAACATGTGGAACAGGCGGTGGTGAACATGTGGAACAGGTGGTGGTGAACATGTGGAACAGGTGGTGGTGAACATGTGGAACAGGCGGTGGTGGTGAACATGTGGAACAGGCGGTGGTGGTGAACATGTGGAACAGGTGGTGGCGGTGAACATGTGGAACAGGTGGTGGTGAACATGTGGAACAGGTGGTGGTGAACATGTGGAACAGGTGGTGGCGGTGAACATGTGGAACAGGCGGTGGCGGTGAACATGTGGAACAGGTGGTGGTGAACATGTGGAACAGGTGGTGGTGAACATGTGGAACAGGCGGTGGTGAACATGTGGAACAGGCGGTGGCGGTTTACCTGAGGCTGCAGCGTCGGGGTCCCTGCCTTGGCGGTCTGCTTCTAGCCATTGGTACAAAGCTATGGACCGAGTCACATGCAGAAACACACGGAGCAAAAAACAAAGGAGAAGAGCGCAATGTCAAAACAAATGCACACAGAAGCAGATTAATAATGAGTAGAGCATGAACATGTATCAACATCACAGAGCATGGCATCTTAGACGTAACACACATGAGGCAGTATTAGCATTTAGAAAATGGCACTTTTTACTTCTCAGTGTTAGTTTTATCAGACACTGAACCAGGTCAAATGTCCTAATAAGGAGGCCAAACGAAAATGTCACATATTAGATACAAATTGAGGGTCATCTGCAAAGTGTGACATTCTTTTCGGTCTCCTCTTAAGACTTTTTCATAAATACTTGTTCTTACGGAGTGAAAAGTGCCATTTCAGAGGTGCAAGACTCAATGAAATGTAGCTGTGTGGTTTAGTGTTAGTGAGCGGCAAACCCTTCAGAGTTAAACCAAGCAGCATTTGCACAGCAACAACATGTTCCGATGTCAGATATAGAGTTCAGTCAAACTCTCTCTTCTAATAAAATAGACTAGAGATGGAAGTTTGCATTTATAATGTGAACGTGACAAACTGGATGCGCGTTATGAACTTGTGTGTGGTCAAACTTTGTTCAAAGACACCGATTTTGGATTTCTATTGGAGAGCTCAATGTTTACAAAATAACTAATGTCAGGTAGAATTTGGGAAAATGCATTGAAGGGACTCCACGTGACAAATATTTAAAATATTTCACACTGAATCCACAAAACAGCTGTAACGCATGTTGTGTTCCTGGTGAACGCCCCCAGCTGGTAATACAGGCCTTCTGCTGTAAATGTGAAGTCTACGAGCTCGAGCCGAGTTATTTTCTTAGTCTTGACAAAGCTCCTGCAGAGCCACAGAAGACGTTAGACAGCGGTTATGACAGGGTGAGCATTACTCCCTGGGACGATTCTGCTGATGGGGTTCAGTCTAAATGGCTGGCAGTCCCCATAGGACACTGTAAATGTGTTGAGTGAAGACAGGTTCATAGATGACCTCTGAACAGAAGCTAATCTTTCAGTTGATGAGGTACTATGTGAGCAGACAGGAGGCTAAATCCTGTGAGGGAATCACTAGGCTGAAGATTAGAGGCCTTAATCAGCCCTCTATACTCAAACGCTGGAGGAAAGCAGCTTGTTTAGGGAAAGGGGCTATTTATCCCCAATCATGGGATAGATAGAGAAATTCAAATGTGGCCACCCCGTTTTTAAGGGACCAAAAGTAATTGGACAAATAAATATAATCATAAATCTAATTGTCACTTTTAATACTTTGTTGACAATCCTTTGCAGTCAATGACAGCCTGAAGTCTGGATTCCATAGACATCACCAGACGCTGGGTTTCGTCCCTGGTGATGCTCTGCCAGGCCTCTACTGCAACCGTCTTCACTTCCTGCTGCTTCTTGGGGCATTTTCCCTTCAGTTTGGTCTTCAGCAAGTGAAATGCATCAGGTCAGGTGATTGACTTGGCCATTGCAGAACATTCCACTTCTTTGCCTTAAAAAACTCCTGCGAAAAGCAACCAAGGAGTTTTTTTAAGGCAAAGAAGTGGCATGTTCTGCAATGGCCAAGTCAATTAAAAGTGACAATTAGATTTATGTTTATATTAATTTGTCCAATTACTTTTGGTCCCTTAAAAACAGGGTGGCCACATTTGA
Organism: Myoxocephalus aenaeus; assembly: GCA_038501785.1. Classification (NCBI taxonomy): domain Eukaryota; kingdom Metazoa; phylum Chordata; class Actinopteri; order Perciformes; family Cottidae; genus Myoxocephalus; species Myoxocephalus aenaeus. The sequence continues at coordinate 195,085 of JBAMJR010000194.1, forward strand.
ATTTGTTGTAGTTCCTACACCGTTCACCTGATTTGGATGTAAATACCCTCAAATTAAAGCTGAAAGTCTGCACTTAAAGCACATCTTGATTTTTTCAACTCCATTGTTGTGGTGTACAGAGCCAAAATAATGAAAAATGTGTCAATGTCCAAATATTTATGGACCTGACTGTATGTATGTATGTATGTATGTATGTATGTATGAAATGAGCATCCATTAAAAAAATCCATTGAGCATCTATTAAAAAAAATCCTTTTAAATTGTTATTTAATAAATATTCAATAAAATATAAGTGTAAGGCCATACACTGAATTGTATATATTCTATATTAAACAATATATTTTTTTAACCATAAATGCTTTGTACTGGTCAGGGGGTACTAGGCTTAACAAAATATTTCACAGGGACCAAACAGAAAACCCCACCAGTCATCCTGTGAAACGCTCCAACGGTGGATAAGTCACACACGAGGGGGGAACTACTCGGCTGCTGTGCGACAGGAAACACAAACACACACACACACACACACACACACACACACACACACACACACACACACACACACACACACACACTCTATCTGCGTTGTCCATCACTGCACCTCCGTCTGTTTTCTGCTCTTATCTCATTTCTCATAGTTCATTCATCGCAACTTTCTCAGAAAGAAACCCGATTGGCATCATGTCACCGATCTGAACGCTCGCTCATGGATCCCTGATGCGGACTGCACAGGAGCCCAGTGAAGCCGTTCTGAGTGATTATACAGAGCAGAATTGGCATGAAATCAATGAGTGGCAGTATTAAGCTGATTGAGTATTGGTCTGCCACTAACATCCATCTGGTGTTGCTCTGATGCCGCTCCAGTCAGGCAAGGTAATCCATTTTACTACAGGCTTTAAATATAGTTTCAATAATAAAGTGGAGTAACTCCTTTGCACACCAACACTGACTATCTCCATCACAAATGCACCGCTGAGCTTGTACTTATACATGTATTTTAAAGCTATATATTTGAGATGTAGTGGACTTTTGTTGATCTTGGCAGGTTCAACCGTTTCTAAGAAGCACTGCATGAAAGTCAGTCCAACGCCGTGGTGAGAAAAGCAACAGCGCTGCATCAGCCGTGCGGTGAGTCGTGTTGATCCTCTCAGGACTCTATTGATGCAGAGGACTGGCTGTTTTCATCCAGATTCATATTTATGTTAATGGTCCCATTACCCTCAATCCCCACTGTGGTTTCACTCCCCCGTTCATTTGAATCCTTCTTCCTCTCGCATTACGGTGGAGTCTTCATCCATTTGGGCTTCAGCTCTGTTGCTGCTGAGGTTTCAACTGTTTCTGTGGTTTCTATTCAACCATCTGTATCTCATACAGTCATGACCATTTAGAATTAAAACACAGCATGAAGCGCAACATCAGACATGCAGGGATTCATCATTTAACCTGTGGCCACACACACACACACACACACACACGAAAGGTCAAGAATAAGGTAGTATTTCTCTGTGGGGTTCTTCCCATGATGTAGTCATGACTTATAATAATAATAATCTGTTACTTTAAGCCTTTAAACCCACTGAGTCAGATGGAAACTGACCGTTTTATTTCCAGATTGGTGGAATGCCTTTTTACTTTGTTATCTTTCATTTTCACCACCAAAGCTGAGCGAGAGAGAGAGAGTGGGTGAGAGCGATCTGTTCCCTCGTTCCTCAACTCCTCCCCTCGAGGTGTTAAGTGTGTGGTTGCCACGGGTTACACACCGGGACTGAGAAAGCATCTCTGTCATTAAAAGTGAATGAGAGTGTGTTCGGAGTCTGAGGGTCGACCCGGCCTCTATGGAAGGCCCTCGTGTGTGTGTGTGTGTGTGTGTGTGTGTGTGTGTGTGTGTGTGTGTGTGTGTGTGTGTGTGTGTGTGTGTGTGTGTGTGGTCTCTTTCTTTGCTATTCTTTCAGTCTCCTTATAAACGGTCACTCCGCTCCTTTTCTGATTTCCACTGCAGTGATGACACCGTTTCATGAGTACTCGTATCCAAAGTACTTCAGACTTGTTTGGACATGGAACGATGTCATTAGTCACAGCCCGTTCTTTCTGACTATAATATCCAACAGATGATCACAACTGCAGTCTACTGAGGTCTAACCCACCGGACCCAAAATTGGAATAGCATTTCATGTCCGGGGTCTTTTTGCACACACTCGTTTGCAGCAGTGTGTGTTATCTCCCTGGCCTCAGCATAGGGTTTGCTTTCTTTACCCTCCCTCTGTACTTCAGCTGACAATCATCAGAATAATGAGGTCATCTCCATCAATAGACACCAGACAGCCCACCCAGCTCCGAGTGTCGGGTATTATATGACACACGCCGCATCATTAGAGGCACAAATCACTTAATGCACCGCTAATTACATGCAACGGGCCCCAGGAGAGTACACACACACACACTTTATACAAAGAACACACACACACTTTATACATAGAACACACACACACATACACTTTATACTTAGAACACTATGGAGGAGAGAGAAGTTGAGGCAGCATCTCATTAGAGCCTCATACAGAGGGAGCAAACACACACACACACACACACACACACACACACACACACACACACACACACACACACACACACACACACTCTCTAATCATACGTCGGCCACAGACACTGATGCATAATGTATTTGGAGCGTGTTGCCCTGCCATACCGGGTGATCCGACACCCTGCTCTAGAAGGGTGTGCGAGAATCTGTGTATGTGTGTGTGAGAGATGCAGCGTGTGTGTATGTGTGTGTGAGAAATGCAGACCGAGGAAGCAATCTCTGAAACTCGCCAGCCGACAGAGACGCCCCCGTTTCACCTGCAGCGTAGAAAGGTGCAGGCAGTGTGTGTGTGTGTGTGTGTGTGAGAGAGATGCAGCGCGCGCGCTGACGTATGATTAGAGAGAGAGTGTGTGTGTGTGTGTGTGTGTGTGCACGGCTTTGACAGCAGGCCTGTGGCCGTCATTATCCACAGTCTCCAGGGCCTTGAATGTCTCGTGCTACTTCACAGGCATCCGTCAGTCCTGCAACAATGCATTCTGGGAATGAAGAGCCTGTAGCACACACACACACACACACACACACACACACACACACACACACACACACACACACACACACACACACACACACACACACACACACACACACACACCTCAGGTCTGCCTGGAATCTGAACAGGTAGAATGTCAAGGGTCAAAAGGAGATCCGCAGATACCAACCGATTAATGTATCATTCATGAGCCATCCAGACAGATTTCAGTCATTGGAGCGAATAAAACCGGCTTTAAACAAAAGAAGGTGGAAACCGACCAGCAGACTTTGCTCCCAGCGCTACTCCAGCATCCCATCAGTATTGATCTTATAAGACAGGGGTCTTGCAAGAAACTCTCTTTCAGGGCGTTCTGTGTCACTTTGTAGTTATTTTGTGTCTCTTTGAGAGTTTTTTGTGACACTTTGTGTTATTATTATGCAATTTTGAAGAGGTGTTGTGGTTGTTTTCCATGTCTTTGGGGTTGCTTTAGTTCCCTTCATAGTTGTTTTGTGTCTCTTTGTGGTAGTTTGGCACCTATAAAATATATTAATAGTATGTTCGCCTTCAAAATAAGGTTTGCGTTGATCATTTGGAGCAACGTTCCCTCACAGTGCCGGTCGGCTCGCTGCTATCGCTGCCCCTGCTCAGCAGCAGTTAAGAGTTGATCTCCATCCATCTGGCTTCTCTGTCACATTCCACCACACAGCAGCACCTGCTACAACTGGGCAAGCCGCCTGCCCCCCCCCACACACACACACACACACACACACACACACACACACACACACACACACACACACACACACACACACACACACACACACACACAGAGAGAGAGAGCTAGCGCCTGCTACACGAAGCTGTGCTGCCAACGCTTGGCACTGGGCGAGATCAGCACCCATCTGTCTCCTTGACAACCGAGCAACTAAAGATGGGGTGGGGGTTGTTGTTGTTATTGTTGTTATGGTGGCGATGGGGAGGTGGCAGTTAACACCTTCTAATCACTTAATCATTATGAATTACCCATACATAATGTGTGAATGAGAACGCAGAGTCAGTCTCTCTCCCTCCCTCCCTCCCTCTCTCTCCCTCTCTCTCCCTCTCTCTCTCTCCCTCTCCCTGTGCCAGGGCTGAACTGCTCTATTCAGGACGCTGCCGTGGTGATGTCACCCTGCTGTCAAACACGGCTTTGTTCCTTTTTCCACTTTAAGGCGGCGAGGACGGAGAGGAAAAGAGAGGAGGAGTTTTCATTCAGGCGAATGCTCTGGGTGCTCCTCTGTGTCCGTCCATCACTTCATGACTCACTGTCACCTGACTGTCTGAGCAGCTGCTGTTGATCCACTTCTTGTTCAGACCTCAGAGAACTGGCTGGTGAAAGCCGAAAACATAACCCTAACCTGGGGAGGTACGTATGCAGCGATGAAGGATGATGACACGTTGTTGCACCGAGGGATTTGGAGAGGAAAAGGTCCCCCTCCCCCCAGATAAGCTGCGGACGCCACAGTGGCAGCAGTCCAGCATTCTTTACTCATGACACAACGTGTCAGCAGGCGGTCTGCCGGTCAGAGACCAGCTCTGCAGCAGCTTCACAGTCATGAGGAGGAGAACAGCAACGCCTTTAACCTGCTGCAACGTCCCCGTAAAGATATCAAAACGCACTGGTCAAACAACTCAATACGGCCTCACGCTAGACTGAGTGAAATATATGATTGTGCCACATATGGAAGAAAGCCAAGATCAAATAAGCAATAAAACACAAATAGGTAAATATACTGTATAATTTGAAGCAGTTTTAGCATGTAATAAACTTAATGTTTGCTTATTTTTAAACCAATTTGAATGTGTTTTGGGCTTTTGTGCCCACTAGATTTGGTTCATGACTCAAACTGATCCTTTTTTTTTCCCTCTGCTCCAGCATCTCCATAAAGACAGAATTAAAAAAATGTCAACAGTTGAAGCAACAGAGGCCGATTTGTCTTGACTTTTAGTCTACTAGCAGGTTGTTGCATTTAGTTTTTATCAATACACAAACTGTTTCCCCACAGCCATGCATGAAATCATTTTTGATACATTTAAACTTGTTTTGTTTTTTTATCTATGGTGCTATCTTTTTTTTTATACATCCAAGTTGGAAATGTGCTATGAAAATAACGCAGATGGAAACACACACGTGATCCATGATAATGACGTGCTAATTGAATGGCACCAGACCATTTTAAATTGTAAATATTCTCATAAACTGAACAGTATTCAACGGGTTCAAGCAACTGTGGAACTTACTACATTTGGAACGTGTACATTGTTCTGTTCCAATAACCCAGTTTATCCTTCATATGGTCTTCCTGCTGGTCCTTTATAGCAGGCTGTTGCAGTAAAAGAGTACTACGTGTCCTCTGTGATTATATGTTAAAGACATGTTTATTTTATTATGACGAAGAACTAAGACTGGCAGGAAGTAGCTGTCTGAGCTGCTGTGTGTGTGTGTGTGTGTGTGTGTGTGTGTGTGTGTGTGTGTGTGTGTGTGTGTGTGTGTGTGTGTGTGTGTGTGTGTGTGTGTGTGTGTGTGTGTGCAAACAGCAGCTGTTCCTGCAGCAGCTGCAGGCCTATGACGAGGTGGTGATGGAGATCTCTCTTTGCAAAGAGCATATTTATAGAAGTTCATTATTAAGGCAGGTGTGCATGTCCAGGTCAGGGCTCACCTGGCTTCCCTGCATTTCTCAATTAAGGTTCACGTTCTGGCAGGAAAACCCGACAAGGGCATAATGCTTCCTGCGATATTCTTTAATAGTTGTACTCAATGTAGCTTAGTAACTGATAGAATGTAGTAATTCTGTCAAAAAATAAAAATAACACACCATTATTTGAATGCTGGCTTCTATTTGAAGATATGTGACAATAGTACTTCTGAAATGTTGACTTTCCCAGCAGCACATGGATGTTGATTCATGGCTGAAGTCCTCTGGAACTTTCTGAGACTTTCTGATACGGACAGACGGGGGAGTGAGAGCAGCATCTCTGTTGGCAGAGGTGACATAGAGCAGCATCTCTGTTGGCAGAGGTGACATAAAGCAGCATCTATGTTGGCAGAGGTGACATAGGGCAGCATCTCTGTTGGCAGAGGTGACATAGGGCAGCATCTCTGTTGGCAGAGGTGACATAGAGCAGCATCTCTGTTGGCAGAGGTGACATAGAGCAGCATCTCTGTTGGCAGAGGTGACATAGAGCAGCATCTCTGTTGGCAGAGGTGACATAGAGCAGCATCTCTGTTGGCAGAGGTGACATAGGGCAGCATCTCTGTTGGCAGAGGTGACATAGAGCAGCATCTCTGTTGGCAGAGGTGACATAGAGCAGCATCTCTGTTGGCAGAGGTGACATAGAGCAGCATCTCTGTTGGCAGAGGTGACATAGAGCAGCATCTCTGTTGGCAGAGGTGACATAGAGCAGCATCTCTGTTGGCAGAGGTGACATAGAGCAGCATCTCTGTTGGCAGAGGTGACATAGAGCAGCATCTCTGTTGGCAGAGGTGACATAGGGCAGCATCTCTGTTGGCAGAGGTGACATAGAGCAGCATCTCTGTTGGCAGAGGTGACATAGGGCAGCATCTCTGTTGGCAGAGGTGACATAGAGCAGCATCTCTGTTGGCAGAGGTGACATAGGGCAGCATCTCTGTTGGCAGAGGTGACATAGGGCAGCATCTCTGTTGGCAGAGGTGACATAGAGCAGCATCTCTGTTGAGGCCGAGGAGGTGGAGTAGCTGCCATCTTTGACTCGGGTCTGCTGATGGGTCCTAAACCTGGATTGAGCTGCAACTCATTTGAAAGCCTCGTTCTTAGTATTTCACATCCAACCTGGAAAACAGTCGTGGTATACCGAGCACCAGGTTTGTACTCCGAATTTATATCTGAATTTTCTGAGTTTTTGTCAAGTTTGGTCCTTAAGACTGATAAGGTTATTATTGTAGGTGATTTTAATATTCATGTGGATGTTAGCAATGATAGCCTTAGTGTTGCATTTATCTTATTGTTAGATTCGATTGGCTTCTGTCAGAGAGTACAGGAACCGACTCACTGCTTTAACCACACCCTCGACCTTGTTCTTACATATGGCATTGATGTGGAGCATTTAGTAGTGTTTCCACAGAACCCTCTTTTATCAGACCATTGCCTTATAACTTTTGAGTTTATGCTACCAGATTGTACAGCGTTAGGCAAGAGTTTTTACACCAGATGTCTAACTGACGGTGCTGTTGCTAGATTTAAGGAAGCGATTCCTTCTGTATTTAATTCATTACCATGTCTCAATATAACAGATGACTCCTGTGCTAACTTTACTCCCTCCCAGATTGATCAGCTCGTCGATAGTGCTACTGGCTCACTGAGAGTGACGCTGGACTCGATAGCCCCTCTAAAAAAGAGGATCATTAAGCAAAGGAGGCTCGCTCCATGGTACAACCCTCAGACCCGCATATTGAAGCAAGCATCACGGAAGCTTGAGGGCATATGGCGCTCCAACGGTCTGGAGGAGTCCCGGTTGGTTTGGCGGGATAGTCTGAGAACATATAAGAAGGCCCTCCGTAATGCCAGAGGAGCCTACTACTCATCACTAATAGAGAAAAACAAGAGCAACCCTAGGTTTCTCTTTAGCACTGTGGCCAGGCTGGCTGAGAGTCATAGGTCGGTGGATCCGTGTATTCCTATAGACCTCAGTAGTAATGACTTTATGAACTTCTTCAATGATAAGATTATGGCCATTAGAGACAGGATCGGTGATCTCCTGCCCTCGACTACTGCCGGTCCATCCTCAGGTGGGATGGCCATGGAGGAGGCTGTGGGCCCTGCTGTGCGTCTGGATGGATTTTTTACCATCAACCTCGACCAACTGTCTTCAATGGTTTCTACTTCTAAATCTTCTACCTGTCTCCTAGACCCTGTTCCGACAAAGCTGTTTAAAGAAGTTTTACCCTTAATTTGTGCCTCTGTATTAGATATTATCAATGGGTCTTTACTAATGGGTCATGTACCACAGTCTTTTAAAGTAGCTGTAATTAAACCTCTTCTTAAAAAGCCCACCCTGGATCCAGAGGTGTTGGCTAACTACAGACCTATCTCTAACCTTCCCTTCCTCTCTAAGATACTGGAGAAGGTAGTCGCAAATCAGTTGTGCGACTTTTTACATAACAATAGTTTATTTGAGGAATTTCAGTCAGGATTTAGAAAGCATCATAGCACAGAGACAGCACTAGTGACAATTACTAATGACCTTCTAGTTGCATCAGATAGGGGACTTGTCTCTGTACTTGTCCTGTTAGACCTTAGTGCAGCATTTGACACCATTGACCATGACATCTTATTACAGAGACTAGACCAGTCAATTGGTATTAAAGGTACAGCATTAAGCTGGTTTAAGTCGTATTTATCAGATAGATCTCAGTTTGTATTTGTAAACGATGAGGCCTCGACGACCACCGCCGTTCGTCATGGAGTTCCACAAGGTTCTGTGCTTGGACCAATTTTATTCACCTTGTATATGCTTCCTTTAGGCAATATTATCAGAAAACACTCCATAAACTTTCACTGTTATGCCGATGATACTCAACTATATCTGTCAATCAAGCCAGATGAAATCCACCAGGTCACTAAACTTCAAGCGTGTCTTAAAGACATCAAAACCTGGATGACCTGCAACTTCCTGTTGCTGAACTCTGACAAGACTGAAGTTATTCTACTCGGCCCAGAACACCTCAGAAATCAACTATCTGACGATATGGTTTCCCTGGATGGCATCGCTCTGGCATCCACCACCACCGTAAGGAATCTCGGAGTTATTTTTGACCAGGACCTATCCTTTGGCTCCCACGTGAAACAGATCTCAAGGACTGTCTTTTTTCACCTACGGAACATCTCAAAGATCCGGCACATCCTGTCTCAAAGCAATGCAGAAACATTGATCCACGCATTTGTTACTTCAAGACTGGATTACTGTAACTCCGTATTATCAGGCTGCTCCGGAAAGTCCCTTGGGTCTCTCCAGCTGATCCAGAATGCTGCAGCTCGTGTACTAACAAGGACTCGGAAGAGAGATCACATTACTCCTGTATTAGCTGCTCTCCACTGGCTTCCTGTAAGATCGAGAATCATATTTAAAATCCTCCTCCTCACCTATAAAGCCTTAGCTGGTGATGCACCATCATATCTTAAAGAGCTTATAGTGCCATATTACCCCACCAGAGCGTTACGCTCACTGAATGCAGGGTTACTTGTGGTTCCCAGAGTCTTAAAAAGTAGGTTGGGGGCTAGAGCTTTCAGTTATCGTGCTCCTCTTCTGTGGAATCAGCTTCCACTTTCAGTCCGGGGGGCAGACACAGTCACCTCATTTAAGAGTAGACTTAAGACTTTCCTCTTTGATAGCGCTTATACTTAGGGCTGTTTCAGGCTTATAGTTAGGGCTGGCTCAGGTTTGCCCTGGTCCAGCCCCTAGATATGCTGCTATAGGCCTAGACTGCTGGGGGACATCTTAGGATACACTGAGCTCCTCTTCTCTTCCTCTTTCGCTCCTCTTCTCTTCCTCTTTCACTCCTCCTCTCCTCTTCTTTCTCTCCATCTGGATAAACTATTGTCTCTTCAATGCACATTACTAACTCTACTTTCTTTTTCCATGGATTCATGGCTGCCTGGAACCGGTCCTGCCCCGGGTCCTACCCCGGGTCCTGCCCCGGGTCCTGCCGCCCCCCCCACCCACCCCTCCTGCCATGGATCCATGGCTGCCTGGAACCGGTCCTGCCTGCTGCCATGGCCCTGCTGATGGAACCGGCCTGGAACCGGTCCTGCCTGCTGCCATGGCCCTTCTGATGCCCCCCTCCTCTCTACCGCCTTCTGCTTCATGGATTATCAGGATCATGGACCATGCCTAATACTCATTATATGAATAATTTCTGTCATATTCATTGAATGTGCTGTAACTACGCTATTCATTCTGGCCACATGACATCTATTGCTTCTGTCCATCCGGGGAGAGGGATCCTCCTCTGTTGCTCTCCCTCAGGTTTCTTCCCTTTTTTCCCTGTGAAAGGGTTTTTACTATCTTTCTAGGGGAGTTTTTCCTGATCCGATGTGAGGTCCCGGGACAGGGATGTTATGTGTACAGATTGTAAAGCCCTCCGAGGCAAACTTGTATTTGTGATGTTGGGCTATATAAAATAAACTGAATTGAATTGAATTGTTGGCAGAGGTGACAGAGCAGCATCGCCCCTGTGTTGTCTGAATGACTACAGAAGGCTGGAGGGAGTTTAACGGAGGCATCGCACGAAAACACGTCGTGATCCACAGCCTCGTGGCGGCGAGGTGTGTGGGAGACGAGTGAAGTAAGAAGGGCACGAGCAGAAGAAAACAAATCAAGTGGAGCACAGGACTGGCGGGATGAGGGGCGGCTGAATCGCCCCGAAAGAATATTAAACAGATATTACAGGGGGAATAATGACCTGTTTAACAAGCGCTAAGCAGTGTAGAAGACATCATTTAAACTACTAAAGCCAAGTGAATACACCATAAAATCATTTATTTCCATATTATTTCAATTTAGTGTCAATTTTTCTTCTGGAGCTTCAAAACTCAGAATGTAATATGGCCCTTAAATGCACTGGAAGGGTTTACTTTTGGCGGATAATATTACTGAATGCAGTAAAAATGTACTACTTAGTAGTTTGGTCTCATTATCTCTTTTGCACATTTGCTCCTTACCAAGGCTAAAGCATTTCTATGTGATCGCTCGATTAAATCAATGGAATAATGGGTGGAACAGTCGCAGCTCTAACTACAACAAATACTCTCCGAAATACGGTCATCATTCATTTATCATTGATCAAGTGATCTGGAATTAGTGCAGTGGAATCTACATTATGCTGAATTTACACATTCCACGTTACATTGATATAAGGGTAATTCTTCACTTGGAGAAGGACACGTTTCACTCGTAACGGGCTCTTTGGAGCTCAAGTCCAGGTCCTGGTTCTAACCAACTCTCTCAGGCCATGCTACAGAAAGTAAGTGAAGGTCAGATCATGTACTTTAATGCAAATGTATTCTCAAATAAATCGGTGTACTAGGATATGTTTTTTGGACTGTGCTTGCAGGAGCACTAAATGACTCAAAGGAGAGAGAAGGGAGGGCTGACTCGGCCTCCTTTGATATCCTGGCCGTACGCTCGGCTTAGCAGAGCGAGAGGCTTTTACAGCTGCGCTCAGCCAGGTGCACACGCACCGTCTACAAAGAAGTACAGATATCACGTTTTACGAATCTGACTCTAAAACACACATTCACAGCCAGACGGCCCTGAAGAGCCTCTTCAGGGTTTGAGGGGAGCCGTCTGTGACTTTCCATAATTAGTCTGCGTGTTTACACACCAGAAGAGGATTTCCACCCACTTTGTTCATGACACTACAACGTACAGTTAGATATTGATGTTGCGACTGTACCTAACCTTTATTTTCATAATCAATTTGCTGATAATTTGAGCATTGGATTCGTATACAAATACCCATCACAACGACAAAAACATTCACGCATCGGAACGCTGTTCATGTCCCGTGTGAAACCGAGACGTTACGGACTCATTTAGTGCCGTATCTTCCATACACCACTTCTATAGTTAAGTTAACCCAGACTGTCCCAGGAGGACACATCAAGTACTGGTGTGTGTGTGTGTGTGTGTGTGTGTGTGTGTGTGAGAGAACAACTCACTGGTGCATTTCATGCAAATATTCAATCTGCTGGAGTCTCATCTGTCAAAGCAGCTAGAAGCTGTGTCCACCTCCATCTGATGTTGTGCTTCACATGCAGCAGATCAACGCTCAGATAGACAGCTGTGAGCACTGGACCAGTGCACCAGGAACAGTATCCGTACGACGCTGACATGGTTCATTGCATGTTGGTTTAGCATACAAGAATTCAGACACATTTTCTTTTCATTTAGCTGACACTTTTATCCAAAGTGACTTACATGTTTGCGCTATACACCGCAGACACCGCAACGGGGAACAATTCAGGGTTAAGTGTCTTGCTCAAGGACACATCAACATGGACTAACAGAGCCGGGGCTCGAACCACCGATTCTCTGATTGAAAGACAGGCATGCTAACCACTGAGCCACAGTCGTATAACCTTAAAGGGGAACTCTTCTGTAGCTCTGCAGGAGCTTTGAAAATAACCCTGATGTCAAAGTGAGGTCACCTGGGTCATCTCAGTTTAGGCCTGTAGCACAAAGCCAGCTCTCTAAATTGGGGTGTGGTGTTTGAGAGATGCAAGCCACTGCCAGGCACCGATAGTTTGACAAAACCGATTCCATTTGTTGCATTATGGGAAATGTAGGATCCAGCTAACCAACCAAAGGTCCTGGATCAGGAATAGCTGCAGAGTCTGTCTAATCTGCCTCGACGAGCCCACCAATTACATAACCTAGTGTTACATTCAGAGGAGGAGAGAGGGCTTCGACTGAAGAGGGAACGGGAAACACACACACAGTCAGCTAATTGGTGAAGATATAGCGCTGTTTGTTTGTTAAACCCATTCTGGGGGATTTACAATGAGCAGCCGTGTGCTGGGACAATCACATTGACTGGATCCCACTAATAATACTAATTGATTTAATCTGTAACTCATTATTTACCGTAAAAGTCGGGTTACAAGCCTCTACTACCTTCGGTCAGTGTCCCCGTTAGCTCCCCGCTGTAGCCAGCTGGGGCTCCTGCTAGCGCTCCGTTACTTCCTCGCTAACTTCCGCTAGCTCTCTGAAAACCACCGAAGGTAGCGGGACCAGGCTTGAGACCCGACTTGGGCAGAGGGGACGCGGGCAGTAGCAGCAGCAGCGCTAGCTAGCAGCAGCAGCGGCCTCTAGCTAGCGCTGCTGCTAGCTTGCGCTGCTGCTAGCTTGCTACAGCGGGGACACTGACCGGCCGTAGGAGCGGCTTGTAACCCGACTTTTACGGTAGTCATTTCAATGTAATGCAGTTAGTTGTTGGGTTTGTAGAAAGGGTTTAAATAAGTAAATTAGAAGAAAAACATATATAAAATATTTTCTTTCCTTCAATTTACTGTTTGTTTGTTTGTTTGTTTGTGTGTGTGTTTGTTTGTGGTCACTCGGGACCTGGTAGCCTCTGCTGCTCTGCCTCCGGCCTGGATGTCTGGATGTTTCTGTGAGGTCATGACTAGGTGGCTTCATTACACACATCACTAGTTTCATTCACTATGTTCACTGTGCAGGGTGCTCAGCTTAATGGCGTGTTCTGCCAGGAGGGGGACCAAAGGCAAAGAGGAGCTAAATAGATACGTTCTCTGGGTTAAAACAAACACAACAAGTTAGTAAAGTGGCAGTGAGGGAGAGCATGACATGCAGCAGCTTATCTGATAGCGGTCATGCTTTGTTGACACAGCCTTATCAGAGGCCAGCAGATGAGTTGGAACGTAGATCAAAGTCTAATGAACTAGCCATCAAAAGCACAAACACACACACGTATGTTCTTTCTTCTAGAACAAGTCGATGTGACCGGCCAACCAAACGTCCTTCATTCCTGATATTTATTCTCTGTAACTTGGTTGCTACTATGACAAACAAATGTCCCCTTGGGGATGAATAAAGTAAACATCTATCTATCTATCTATCTATCTATCACAGACGGACACATGTCTTCCCTATCCTCAGGTGCAATCCGACTTAGAAAGAGACCTAACTGCTGTGTGCATGAGAGGAGCTGGCTCAATGGGCTCAGTTCGTATGTTTGCGAGGCTTCATGTGCCAAGCACACACTGTGTTGAGAAGCAATTGTAAAATAAATGAATACTCGGTAATGCTCTCTGTAATCCGGCGTCCGATGTGTGTGTCCAGCATGTCTCTCAGTGAGGGGCCTGTCAGCGGGCAGCAGGGGCCCGGCACCACAGTGGCTCTAATCCGTCATGAGGGGCCCTAGTTACCGGCGGGCGGCCTATCGCGGTTATGTAAGGAGCTTTACAGCCCGCCTGACATCACAGCGCACTGTGACAAAGATGAGGTTTCGTTTGAGCGGCTCATGAATCCCAGCGCTTTCAGTTAGAATCCGTCCAGCTTCTTTTCCCCAGTCCTCGCTGGAACAAGGCTGTGTATCAAAAATAGTCACAGATTGTTTTTCCTGTCGCTCAACGAATCACTTAAAAATCGACTGATCATTTTAGCTCGAGCTTTGGCATCACTGCCCAAACTCAGGAACTGCACTGTTGGCTCTACGGAAAAGGGGTTTGAAAAGAGAATCATAATGGTTATAGATTGGAATAATGCACAACAACGGTAACTTTATACAGACTGCAATAGTTGAGTGCTCGTTCTTTACAGAGGAAACGGATCACTTCTGTCATATTCACAATGCTGGTGCTCCTTGAGGAGTATATCCATTCTGAAGGCCTGTTGTCCCTCGTCCACTGAGGAGGAAGAAGCAGGGGAGGCCACAGTGTCCTCTGGCTCTACAGGTAACAGACCTCGGGCCAAAGAATTCTTGATGAAACACCATTATGTCCCACCAATGGCTGCCCTTCAATACATCGCCACGGTTACTGTGTGTTGGCCAAGGACACCGCAGAGCTGAAATCTGTGGAACTGACGGTCTACGAGAGACGCATCAAATGAGCATGCCCAGTGGGTTCAAGCGCTCAAAGGGAACATAATGGAATGTCTTCTATGGTTCATCCCTTTGCTCACTAGGATCCTTTACGATGAAGCATTATCACTGTGCGTTTAGCATTTTCAGGGACGCATATTCAGGATTCCATTGGAAATATCTTGTCTGGGAATTAAAGATGGGCAAACGCCTCAGCAGGAACCAATCTTGTCCATGTCGGCGTCGGCTGTGGCTCGAACAAAGCCCGATACTAGAGTTGTCTGTACTAGAGTTGATACTAAATGTATTTTCCGGTGTCGTAGGTTACAGTTATGGAATAGACATTTCTGAGCTTAGTGAACGGTTTTAGCTGAGAAACAGCAAATAAAAGAAGCTACAAGGAAAATGCCAGTGACATTTTCATATCAACCCTTGAGTTCCTGGAGGACATGATTTGACATTCAGATCTAGCGCCGCGGGGAAACAAGAGGCTTGGTTTTGAGGACTGGGTTGACGACCTTTTACAACTGATAGACCTTCAGAATGCACAAGGACGCAAGAACACTGAGATGTTCGATGCGAGGCATCCGTTATGCTTTCGGGTGTGTTATGTGCAGTCTGCAATCAATGCACACATGGTCAACCGACAACATCTCCATCATGCAGACTCTCGCAGACCCTGGAGGCTACATGGACCACTGCAGCTTTTGATCTCTTTTATTTTTCATTTGAACAGTTAAAAAGATGGGTTAAATCAGGGGTTCGTTATGCTTCAAATTGCCGTTCACCCTTCAGAAGTCTTAATTTGGGGGCTCATCCGACAGTTCTTGAAACTTCACGAGATTGGCCAGGTGTACGGAGGTGAGAACTTGTTCATTTCAACCAAAACCCAACCTTTAGAGATTTCCAATAAGTACAATAAAGAAGACTAAAAACCTCTTCTGAATATAAAATGGACCAAAGAAGAGGCAAGTTGAGTGTCTATGTCCAAGTCCAGCTCCAACCAATTTGTGAGTCCCTCTCATAAGCAAAACAACCCCCAAACTCCCCTCGGTTCTTTTGTCTAGAGACAGAACATATGGAGCTAGGGGTCAGAGGTCGCTCTGAGGGAGGGGCCCGGGAAATGTCTCCTCACGCCTCTCAAGATCAACTGCTCACTTTGCCGTTGGAGACGGAGACCAGTCGGCAACCGCATCCTCAGAGGTCGTCAGGTCCCGCTGACTCCCAGAGGCAGACCATCCATCATTATGCTTGAACTTTGTCTAGCAGCACATGACAGCTCTCCTTCTCTAGGATGAGACCACATGTCCCTAAAAATCAATATGTAAAGGGCAGATGAAGGCCAGGTTCAGGGCTCTTCAACGTAAACCTACAAAATGCACTTGAGGCAACAAATGTCTCTTTTTATTCTCGCGTTCCCGCCACACAGTTGGATGAGTTCCTGCCCAGAAACTACACACTACATGGAAACTGCTTCTGTCCTGTGGCTGAGTTCACTGGAGTAAAAGCTACCACAGACATTGAGGAAGCATGCAGCGAATGTTCACTGCTGTAGGATTGCTGCATTTCTAGCCCAGAGCCAATGGGACACAGACTACAAACCCCTGAACACCACTAATTTCTTCTTCCTGAAATTGGTCACAAAATCATTACTTGTCCAGTGAGGCCCAAACATCAAGAGCCATTAAAGCTGAGCTACAGTGAGTCTCTTTTTAAAGACAGACAGGAGGATGCCTCTGGTCAAACAATGCAGGAGGAGCAGAGTCACTGTTATGACCATGTATCTGTGTGTGTGTGTGTGTGTGTGTGTGTGTGTGTGTGTGTGTGTGTGTGTGTGTGTGTGTCTTTACAGCGATGCGTTCAGTGTAGCCTGGAGGAGCTGTCTGAATGGATTACTCTAACAGGCTTAACAGCAGCCCGGCCGGGCTAACGGAGCCAGGGACAAGACGCAGAGGATGAAAGGAATCACTACAGGGTGAAGAGAGGAAGAACAAACCGATGAGCCGTGAGAGATAAAGAAGCGTGCAAGAGGAAGACGAGAGAATCCCTAGCAAAAGCAGAACATGGCAAAAGTGGATTCAGAAGTGACAATATTGTCCTAATGTTGTTGTTGTTGTAAAGCTCGAGACAAACAGGAGATTCCTCCTTTACAAAAGTGGACAGAGGTTTGCTCTTTGTTTTATGGAGCTAGCACATTATTATTAATTATTATCTGCCTGTTACCCAGGCATGCTTGTGTTGGCATAAGTCAACGGGGGCGTTGTTTAGCCCCAGTCTTCATCAGCATACGTCAGTGGGCAGTGTCTGCGTGAAGCCTTTGTGCTGCCTGGCTCCCAGGCCGGTCCTGTGTGGACAGATGGTCCAGGCCAGAGGGGAGCGTTAGCTGCTCAAATCCCTTTGTGTCCCGCTGAGGACACTCCCACCTCCGCCCCGGCCCGCACACCCCTGTGCTCCGGTCGGATTTAAACCGGCTTCGTAGCGCCCAATGGCAGCATGGGAGCTCTCTGTAAACGGAGTATTAATAGCCAGATAAGCCCACTGTAGCTGTAAATTGTCCCAGATGAGGATCAAACGTCCCAGACTGCTTACATTAAACTGGCTGGCCAGGTCTACACAGGTGTGGTTTAGGGGTTTGTCACATTCATCTCATGAGTCAGACATGACTGCAGTCAAGTGCAGTCATGTTTAGGAGTCCTTCCACCTAATTACAGCAAGTCATTACATGCCAAGTCTCATGCCCGAAATAAGCACCCAAGTCACTTTTGCATAAAAGCCACAGCTGCAATCCCACTAGATTACACTTGGTTATATTTCTGTATCACTTTCAACATGACTCAGGTCAGAATTAAGTGTCGTAGGCCTAACGTAGAGGCTGCTGCAGAGGGTCAAACGTGCACATTACACATATCCGCAAAGTTTAAAATATAGGATATCCAATCTTTCTATGGACGGTTAGTACATGACGCTGCTCTTGGTAGAACATGGACATTAACTATATAATAAAAAAGCCGATCAGTAAAGTTTGAAGCTCTTATAAAAGATAGGTTGAAGCTTGGAAACATTATTGGCACCAAGCTAGGAGCTGAAGCTGGTTGTAAATCCATGTGCTTTAACAGCCGGTTCTCCCTGAGGTGATATTAACTCATTTACGTCGCAGTTATGGCCGTCGTCCAATGAAAGGATCCCATCTAACAGACCAGAGAAGGGCTGCTACAGGGGAGCGGTGGGTGACACTCGGGTGTGAGGTGTGATGAGGTGTTAATGATGGAGATACAGAGGAGGACATGAAAGGAGAACAGAGGGAGCACGCGGTGGAGGAGGAAGACGATGAAGAGGAGAAGGAGGAGGAGAAGGTCTGGTGCTGAAGAACACCTAATGGACCAGATCATGTGAGAACTGAAAGTGAGAATCACCAACGAGCCTCCACACACATGTGTGTGTTCATGCATATCGGTAACGACACAGGCAAACAAGCATGACGGTTGTCTCCGCTCCATCAGCGTCACTGCTGGACATTTCCCTGGGATTGTTCTTGTTCTCAGTTCTTCTTTAAGAGAGAGCATTTGCTCACGTCGATAAATCTATCTACCCTTTTAAAAGAAATAATACAGTGATTTAGTGCTCTCCAATTCAATAAACACTTAGAGCTCGTGCTAGGAAGTTAAACAGTTAATTCCCTTTCTAATGTCTTTTTTTAATTTAGTGAAAACATCTCCTTCAAAAACAAATGGATGTATTCATATTTCTCATCAAAAACTACTACCTGTACTGAATAGATCTTTGAACGCATTGTCGAGTTACTCAATGCAACCTCCGTTAACGCCAGCTGTTAGCTCTGTTATTAAGCCTGTGGGAAGACTTTGTTTCCCACCGGCTGCTAGCAGCTAACGCTAACTAGCTCGCCTGCCGATTTGAACACTGATTTGTTGTTCACAATGTAGCATTAAACAGGGGATAAAAGGGGTTCTTCCCTTGGACGTGTTGATGGTAACTTAACTGCACTATCTAGGATTTTAGCGCGTTAGCACTTAAGTTTGTAGCTTTGCTAGGCGATAATTAGATTTGACATTTCCCCAGGGCGCCGTTAGTCTGGAAAACCTACGGTACCTACGTTAGTGCAGGAAAACATATGGGTTCTCACGACATCTCTACAGTAGATGAAACATCTGTGGCCTGACGTGTGAAATGGTCACTTTGGACTGTGGGAAATTGTGACACCCATTTCAAAAAAATAAATCTCAAACGTTGTAGCCTATAAAATACATCAGAAAAATGTACATATTAATCCATAATAAAAACATGTTAGTTGCTTGATAAGCATTTTGAATTCCTAAAAACAGTAATATCTCTTTACTCAGACATCCATTAAAGTGAAACCGGATGAAAAGAAAACAGGTTTGTTGTTGGCCTCAGAGTGGAACACACCTCATATGTGCAGCATACCTTCGCCAACAACTGGCACGCCAAGCGCCTCACCCACATTAGCTCCTCTCGCCCTTCCACTCCACAATGCTGCTGACCCTAAATTGCATCTGGTGTTAGAATGCAGGGACTATTTGTGGCTCTGAATGCCAGCCAGGCTGTATTTATACCACGGAGGCCCGATGGCATGGTGAGGGGTGGGCGGGTGGTTACTAGAGGAATTAAATGGCTAGTTACTATAGGAATTAATCAGAATCAGCTTTAATGGCCATATAAATTTGCAGATTAAACCAGCGGATTAGCATTTCAGCCTGGGACCAAAGAGTCTCAGGATCTACAACAGAGCACCAGTTGAAATCAATGAGTTAAATATCTTGTCGAGCGTAAACTCACACCGAGACGGAGAGGTAACGCACACCACAGAGAAGCCTGAGGCCGGTCTACAGGAAGTCTGGCCCTCTGACTAGAACAATGGAGGGAAACAAGGCCACGGTGCCACACAAAGAGCAGGGAGGAGGGGAACCACAGCCTAAAATAAGTGAAGGCATAGAACGTTGCTTAATGTGGGTCACTGCCATTATGGCTGCTTGAAACTTGGGGTCCTAGAATATGTGGGTGCTGGGATGACAAAAGAACGGAGGTTTACGGAGCGCCAAAGGCAACATGTTGCCATCAATCACGGCAGCATTAGTGTTGCCGGTGTGATGGGGCATCGTGGGGGAGGAGACCAACAGGCCTCATCAGAATTGTAAATGATCTTGGATGATACAGAAATGGGGGTGGGCAGCTTTGGGGACGACTGAAGAGGAGGCGGCTATCATGCTCTACTCAGGCTTGATTCATGTTCACTTTGGAGAAAGAATGCTGACTTAACTCACATTCATATTGTTCTTCAGCGCTCTATTAACATGGACACGGATCAGCTGGTGTGAAATACATGTTTGCTCTGTTTTCCTGGTGCCTCACATGCAACAGTCAGTGTATGTTGTGGCGGGGGGGATGTTTTATATGGATTTTAAACATTTGTTTATGTGCTTTTCCTTTGTCTATTCTGAACCAGCCTTCCGACAAGGGCTGGACGATTAGGAGAAAATCAAACATCGCAATATTTTTGACTAAATACCACAGTGTCAATATTGATATATTGTAGGGTTGTTTATTGGTGCTTTAGTGGGCGGTAAAAAAAGTGAAGCCAATGTGAAACTTGGATTCTCTCTCTTGACCACCAGGGGGCGACTCCTCTGGTTGTATAGAAGTCTATATAAATGACTCTACTTCTCTTGATGTATTCCCTCAGTAAACATTGTAAACATGAGTTTATGTCTCAATCTCTAGTTTCAAGTCTTCTACAATGCAGCATGATGTTCATTTAGTAAATTATGGTCATTTATACTCAAATAGACCATAAAGCAGGGGATGCTTTGGGGCAGAGCTTACTTTGATTGACAGGTTGCTACCAGGGACGTATACAGCATCTCTACGCCGCTCCTCAACAGCTCCTATGGTCACATCGTTCACTGGTTGCAAACTACTAAGATGGCAACGCCAACATGCCGAACTCAAGGCTTAAAAACCGCAGTCCACAAACGTCCCCTTCTTATATACAGTCTATGGCTTTTACAAGTAAAGAGTTTTAAACGTCACAGGTAGCAGCGTCGCAATAAAACCATATTAGCAGCGAATCACATCTGGCAAGAACAGCCATCTTAAAAGATGTGTCACGTCACCTGATCTCATCAACTACACAACCATTTGTTGTACGTCACTGTATGTTATGTGGACAATTGATCGGTAGACCCCTCGATCACTAGCAGCTCTGGATGTACGTCACAGAAAAGCATTTCAGTTATCCTGTAAACAGGAGTTCAAGGAGGTGGTGTTAGAGGATGTACTCCAGATTAATTTACTTAAAGAAAAATGTGGTCTTTGTTGTTATTTTAGAACTGCTAATGAATCAAACTATTTATAGGGGCAAGTAAAAAACAGATTAGGGCAAGTAGATTTCTAACCCAGTTGCCTGACAGGGCAAGTGCAATTTAGTTTATGTTGAACCCCAAGTTTAAACTCAAGCTGCAACCAAAGAAAAGGAAAAATTAAGCCATAATTATATTATTTAACTGTTTTGAGAGTATTTCTCTCTGGTCTCCACTTCTCAGATATGAGGATTTGGTGCTTTCTTGCATCCTCTACAATAGTAAACTTAATATTTGGGGATTTTTTTGAAAAATGTGAAAATAACCGTAGTTGCAGTCCTACTGTGACCACATCACTGACCATTAACTTGTTAATTTAACTTAAGTTAATCCGCACACACCAGGGTTAGTTGCCACTCCTCCGCTCCCTTCACTGGTTACCGGTGGCTGCAGCATCCGCTTCAAAACGTTGGTACTTGTGTACCGTGCTACGAACAGATCGGGTCCAATCTACATCCAGGACATCAAATGGCTTCTGCCAATCGGCTTGTAGCTCCGTCACTGCGAGCTAAACACTCAACTAAGTCAGACTGTTTGTGTCCTGGCTCCTCAATGGTGGAATGAGCTCCTCATTGACATCAGGACAGCAGAAAGTCTCTACATCTTGCACCGTGAACTAAAAACACATCTTTTTCGACTACACCTTGAATAAGGAAGGTAGCGCCGTAGTAGCAGTTTAGCAGCACTTAAATGTTACTTACTGATAGCACTTTGTAGTTTAACTTTATTGAAAATTGTACTTTCTTGATTCTTGTTGTTCTGAGTTTGTCCTCATGGTGGAATGCACTTATTGTAAGTCTCTTTGGATAAAAGCGTCAGCTAAATGAAATCTAATGATTGGTGTTAGCAGAGCAGACAGTGGAGCAAATGGCTTATCAGTGTCTCTCTCACACACACACACACTTTGCCACTGGACTGGTACATTTTGGAACACATTGATGTCAAGGCAAAAAAGTGCAATCACAGCTCACTTTCGACACACACACACACACACACACACACAGTGAACTTTGGCTTTGATTGCACAGACAGAAGCAACCGCTCTGACTGTGACGCAACCCCTCAGCCCTCTGAGCTGCTAGGACCGCATCAGAAGAGAAAGCTTATGAAAAGTAAAGATAATAGAGGCCATGAGTGAATATATTAACAGCCTAAACACGCTGCAGCCCCTCTGGTGTGCTGCAGGAGGAAGAAGGACCAGACGCATGAACACAGCAACAGGAATCCTATAGGGAATATGCAGGTGTGTTCATCAAGTCTGAAGCAAGTCTGCTCAGAGGAGACCTTCCTTTGACTAAAGTTACTTATGTTGCACACGTGACCAGATGTCTTTGATTTGGTAAAACACAGTAAAACAAACTACAGCACAGTTATGAAAGGGTAGTTTCACCTCGACGGGCTCAGAGCAGGACAAGGGAAGCTTGAATCCGCTCATAACGTGCAGGAGACACCGGGAGAATGACGGTAATGACGGAGGCACGAGCACCGTGGCACTGTTGACCCGCAGGTACGGACCTCATGTCACCATGTTGTTGAGAATTGTTGAACTAAAACTACCCCCACGGCTGTAAAGCTGTTTAGTTTTAGTTCAACAATTCTTCGACAATGTGTGGAACCGAAGGGCTGCTGCGGCTCTGTTTGTTTCTTTTCTTTCTTCAAAGCCAACCGCACGGAACAGAGGAGTCCTACCTGCTAACTCGTCCGGTTCCAGTCCGGTTTCCGTGTCGATCCCACAGATAGCGAAGTAGTGGGCGAAGCGGCAGGGCGCCGCGCCGGACCCCGCGGAGCTGCCACTCATCCCGGCTACGTGTGCAGCGCTAGTCCGCTCCTAGTTCTCCGAGCGACACATCTTCAGGGGGGGTGAGAACAAACCGGGATAAAATGCTCGAGTCCCAGTTCAGCGTCGGGTCCCGAGCGGATAGACTGACGCTAATAAACCGAAGTTGTCGCGGTGATAGTTCGCTTTCAGCGCGCTCGTGTCGCACACAACCGCCTGCGCTGGACGTGGAGCGATGTGTGTGTGTGTGTGTGTGTTGTTGTTGTGTGTGTGTCTCAGGCTCGGTGGAGCTCGGAGGAGGCGGGATTTTCAAATGTAGTCCGCCAGTCAGTCAGTCAGTCAGTCCCTGGAACACAGGCCGAATGTTTCAATCTTAGTTCATCAAAGCAGCCGCGGCCACATATTAATGCGCATTATTACTCAATGTATACGTCATTTCTACTTCATGGATCATGGACCATGCCTACTACTCATTATATGAATACTTTCTGTCATATTCATGTAATGTGCTCTGTTATGTTATTCATTCTGGTCACATGACATCTATTCTTCTGTCCATCCGGGGAGAGGGATCCTCCTCTGTTGCTCTCCTGAAGGGTTCTTCCTGTTTTCCCTGTGAAAGGGTTTTTACTATCTTTATTTGGGGAGTTTTTCCTGATCCGATGTGAGGTCCCGGGACAGGATGTTATGTGTACAGATTGTAAAGCCCTCCGAGGCAAACTTGTATTTGTGATGTTGGGCTATATAAAATAAACTGAATTGAATTGAATTCATCATCGTCCTTTTATGATCTATTATGCAGTTCTTTTGTTCCCCTGTTTTTGTTTGTATATTTTATTTATTTGTTTGTTTATTTTCTACTCCATTTGCTCTTTTTGGTTATTTGTTTGTATTCATTGCCTTTATGTTATGGTCCTTTTTGTTTACCGGTATTTCAGTTATGTCTGACTATGCTTTGGTTCTCTGTAGAGCACTTTGTAAACTTTGTTTTTAAAGATGCTATATAAGTAAAGTTATTATTATTATTATTATCATGTGGTATAGTGCTATTTGTTGTTGTGGTTGTACATCCATAGTGCTGCTCTTATTGACTTGGTCTGCTTGACATGACCATGTTTTCTTTACCGGGCCGCGGTGTAAAAGCATGCTGCTCACGAGTCATACAGAAACTAAACGTGCGCATGCGAACCCGAGAGGGATTTATTCACCTGTTTTCTTTCTATGTACTCTTTCTTTAGTTCTTATCTATGTTTTATCATTGTAACTTCATTTTGTACGGTTACTTATCTTGTTTTTAATACTATTCCGGGAAGTTTAGAAGTGCTATTAAAAATGAAGTTATTATTTTAATAGAATAATAATACAAATTATTATTATTATTATTATTATTAGTAGTAGTAGTAGTAGTATTGTTGTTGTTGTTGTCATGATCAACCAAAACTTTACCAAGATGGACATGGATTCCTTTGAAAAAAAAAAAATATATATATATATATATATATATATATATATATATTGTGACGAACGATGGTCAAGTATTGTCAGACACAACGTCAGGGTTAATGTCTGTAATTCAATTCCCTCAATCACAAAGAACTGTGTGATAGTGTGTGATCATGGAGATCAACTGTTCTGCATATATATTCCAATGCTTCCCTCTAGTGGTGAAACAGAAGAAACACATGAGACAAACAGCAAAGGTTTGATTTGAGACTTTTTATTTTCACATTCACGCTTTAGAAAGTGATACAACATTGTCCATAGGAACACTGCAACCAGAGCAGAGTTTTAGAAAGTGCACATTTGTACACACTTTAGCCAGAAACAACACATGTTCGGTATTCCTGGATATAGACTCATGAAAATACACAAATTGACGAGTTTCAACAAATGAGAGAAATGCAGTCTTAGTCTTTTTTAAAAGACAGACAATGACTACACTTGCTAATTAACACAAATGCATTCCTCTGTAGTTATTTATTCTTTCAAAGTCTCTTACACTTCTAACCCTTTTTTTATTAAGTGTAATTGGACAGTCCACTTGTAACAGAAGTTATGTTTGGGACTACAAATGATTCTGCTGTGCAGGTACAGTAAGGGACACAGTGATGGACAACAGACTCAATACAAGCTGCCACAAATTTGGAGAAGCTCTGTACCTGGATTTTGAATTCTTATTGTGTTGATAAATGAGCCTTTCACTACAAACGGAGCATCGTCTATTAGCAAAGTATTGTTATGTAACTGTGCTACGAACAGATAAAAGATGAGGACATTAAGGAAACTAGTGGTTACAGATGCTCTCTACCTACCAGCTTCAGGTCATTCATGACGATGGACCTTTCTGAAACGGGCTTTAAGGGAATACTGACGAGGTATTGTTTATAGTCCCAGCGGAACATCTGCCTCACGCAAAAATAATAAACCAGTTAATTCAAAACCAGTTCATCTCACACACCGGATGGCATCGCAGGGACACGCTGTGTTCACAGTGGTGCGAAACGTCAGATATTACAGTGTCGTTTTTTAACGGTACAACCCGGCAGAGTTTATTGCTCTTATACTGTCATTCATGCCAAGTATGGTCTAAAACAGCAGCTAAACATAACTGTGTCACTGGCGTCAATTTAGTTTACTGCCAATCCCGTGAATATGCTGTATGAAGGTATAGTGAGTCATAATGCTCACGGTACCCACGGTACCTGAAGGCAACGTGGTTGAGGCTGGTTCTCAGCCTTCATTGTTAAGCTGTCACTCATGAGACCACGCCCATGCAGTTGAAACCACGCCCCCACGCCAGATCCGGGCCAAAATTCTGAACCTGAAAAAAAACGATCTGAATCTGGAAAAAAGTTTTGAACCTGAAAAAAAGATTTGAACCCGAAAAAGAAAAAAGATTTGAAACTGTAAAAAAAAAAAAGTTAAAGTTAAAAATATAAAATCTGTTACTGAAAAAAATCTGTTACTTTTGCAAAGTTCAACAATAAAACTTGATTTTTCAGGTTCAAATCTTTTTTTCAAATGAACAAAACATGACCTGGATTTAGCTCCATAATCTGGTCCCCGGAACCTATAAGTGCTTATTTTTATTTTTCCATTGTGCTTAATATTTATTATATTGCTTTGTAATACATTCTTGTTGAGATTTGTGGTAAAAACTCCCAATTCAGATATCTACAATCCCACTGTTCCTAGTCATACTGAAGAGAGCTATTGGGCATACTTCTGGATATCCAGAACACAAATACATATGTGGATATTAGCTAGGGTGACCAGACGTCCTCTTTTTCCCGGACATGTCCTCTTTTCAAGACCTAAAAAAAGCGTCCAGCAGGGATTCCAAAAACGTCCGGGATTTTGCTACGTCGGGGAAAATAGTTATTACCCCCTTACAAGTTTTGGAAATGGTACGTCCGGGAAAATAGTTATTACCCCCTTACAAGTTTTGGAAATGGTATCTCCCTCACGTACCACCTTCTTGCGCAAGCTCTGACTGTAGAGAGAACTGTCATTGGTCGACCGATCTCAACGTAAATGTAAGTTCACGGCATGCTACACACTACTGCTACCCCCCCCGCGACGAAGTGGCCTCCTCCACCCCCCCCCACCCCGGAACGAAGTGTCCTCTTTTTCACAAACTCAAATCTGGTCACCCTATATTAGCAATTGCATCATTTCTAGTCACAATTCTATTTTTTTGAGAATTGTGGATATTTGAAGATTAAATTATACCGAGCAACAATTAGATTTTTTTTTTTTTCCTGAGCAAGAATTCCATTAAAGATTGACAGTGTTCAGAAATTCATTTGTGGATATCTGACATTAAAATGATGTCTAGCAACAATTAGATTTTAGATATCTGAAATGGAAAGCGAACATGTCATTTGTCCGAGGAAGAACAATGTTGTGGAGAAGTAAAATGTTCATTTTGACTAGGACGAATTGAGTAATGGATATCTGCCATATGTATCCAGTCTATCAATGAAATGCTTAAATGGCTTGCAACGGGACAGGTTACAATAGTTTAATGCAGGCACCGTGTGTGAGCTAGAACATGGAGATCACCTGTTCTGCAGTATATATTCAATGCCTCTAGTGGTGACACAGAAGAACACACAAGACAAACAGCAAAGGTTTGATTTGAGACGTTTTATGCATTTTCACATTAACGCTTTAATAAAAAGTGATACAACACTGCAATCAGCGCAGTTGTCGAAGTAAAAAAAAAAAAAAAGAGAAAAGAAAAAAAAAGTAAAATGTGATATATACATATAGATCAAAATACCTTTAAAGTTTCATGTTCTGACTGCATTCAGATCAAAGAGATTTAACTCGAGTTGAATGTATATACATTTTGAGGTAGCTGGTTAAAAAGATTGACTAACATTTAGAAGCATGACCATTAACACAAATAGATGATGTAACACATTTAAAGAATGTAACAGGAACAGTTAAAACACAGAACATGTTTTGGAAATTCAAAAGTCCTAAACAGCAGCAGCTGTCCCTTTGGACATGAAACAAATTTGACTCGGGTTCGGCGACACAGGCACCCTGTTCTCACAGATAAGGTCTTGGAGGGGATCTACCCATCTTCTTCTCTCTGCTGGAACCTATGATGCCAAACAGCCGGGAACAGGAAAAATAAATAAAAGATTACACCCGTATCTGCGAAATCCAGATGAAACTGCATAGTGTGGTGTGTTGGTTGGCTTTAAAAATTATTTCATGCATGCATGGGACAAACCATGTTAGAGAAAATGTGAAGCGTCACCTTTCGTTGACTTTGCCACTGTTGGCTTCTCTGACCACTTGTAACCGTCACCCACAGAGTCTCCTATAGTAGGAATACAGGTTAACATGCATTCTAATTAGATTAAAATAACCTGACGACCATGTGCATTTATTAAGGACAATTAAAACACATGTCAAGAGACTTCAAAAGTACACACTTCTTTCTTTGTGGGAAACCCGGTTTATGGCCTTTGTCCACTGTTTGGCATCATTAGTGGCTCTCTTCATCAGGATTGTAGCAGGTTTGGGGTGGCTGGGCCTCTTTCTGGGTGCCCTTTCATCACTGGCCCTGTCATGGTGACTACGCTCTGATCTGACATTGTCCTCCCTCAATTTTCTGTCTCCCTTGATTGGATGATAGCTATTCACTTGTTCCTTTGCATTGCCAGTTGCATTTAATTGCATGGTAGATGCTGGGCCTTTTGAGGGAGGATGGTTTAATGTTGAGGAGCTAACAAACCGCCGTTTGTTAAGTGGAAACGAAAGTTCTCTGGGATTATATGGCAGACGAGAGGAGGCCTCTGATGGATACACACCACTTGAGGAGACTGAGCTTCGTCTGGCCGGGACAGGAAGTGGTCTACTTGTGGAAGACGAGCTACTGAAGGAAGTGGATGGACCTTCCTGCACAGGTAAGGAAAGCTGTCTTGACACCCTTGCGGGCTTTCGTGCATTGGAGTGAACGTCATTCTTTGTTGCTTGGTTTTTATCATTTGCAGGTACGGGTGTGCCAAATCGTACTTTTTTATTTCTGTACGAAGGCGCTTCATTCTTTTCACAGGACTCTGTCTTTTTGCTGGATGCCGTGGAGGCCTCCGGAGACAGAGTACCATCGTTACCCTGCTTGTGGACTACAGGTTCTTTCATAAGTTTCAAGCCTCCTTTGGGTCCAGAACACTTAAAAACATAGCGAGGAATCACACAATTGTTGGGCAAATGGGAGTTAGCATCCTTCATCACAGGCTGCTTCTCTGGCAAGTCTTCAGATGACACATTCTTTTTTTTAGGCTTTGTTTTAGCATCATTTTCCCAAAGACTGTCCACAGATACAGTTCGTCTGCTTTTTGAAGCTAATACATCATCACCAGCACTGTCCTCTGATCCTGATGAAACGATTCTTTTTGTAACGGCCTTCCTTTTTCTGAAATGGCCTTTTTTACACACGCTCTCAAAATCAGGTACAGCTACTCTTCTTTTTGACGTTGTTTGTCTCTTGGCCTTGTGTGGTACATGTTCAGAGCCACCTCTTGCTTCAGCCAGCTGTTCACTGTGCAACCGATCAGAGCACGCATCCTCTGTCGCTTCTCTGAACTGTGTGTCACGAAGTTTAGACTGGCGCTGTGGCGAGTCTGCCAAAGACGGTCTGGTTTCTTGGAGCTTTTCCTCAGCAGGTCCACACTCACCGTCCACACTTTCAGGTCGAACACATGGGTCATCACCATTGTGCAACCCGGAAGACAGAAATATTGGCATTTCGTCATTTTGGGCATGCTCATCCTCAGAGTCGATGATTATTACACTTTGTTCCGGGGAAATCATTTGTGTGTCGGTCTTGTGTTGAACATGCTCAGAGGCAGCTTTGGCGTCAACCTGCTGCCCACTCTTCTCTGTATCCTCTGACGAGTCAGAGGATACATCCTGCACCACTACTTGAAATGGCGCTGGTGAGTATACAGATGGCGGTCTGTTCTTTGGACTCTTGTCTTTAAAGGTTTCAGGCGAATGTCTCTTTTGTTGACTGGCTAGGGCATCGTCACGGTCCCCTGAAGAGCGTAACCGTTTCCTCTTTCTTTTTGCCCTTTTTTTGCATTTTTGATCACTTTCATCCTCCGTGTCAGAATCCAAGTTTATTACATCATCCTGTAAATGCTTAGAGCAGCCGGGTTTGGCCTCAATCGGCCTAATTATAACCCCATTGCCCTCGCTCTCTTCTTCAGACAAAGAATCATTGGTCCTAGAGGGCACAGGTGCTAAGCTTTTCTTCATCTTCTTGGACACTGTCATATGGTTGGATTCTGATGCAGATGAGTAATCACAACTATCTTCAGTTTCACCGCTGTCTGAAGACCCTCTTCTCTTCGCAATTGTCTCTAAATCTCTCTCAGAGTCCATTTCATGTTCATCGGAGCTACTGTCCAATGTCACAATTGTAGTCTCAGAAAGCAGAAATGACTCCGGTGTGTCAAACACCAGCACCGGGGGGAAAGCAGTAGCTTGCACTGGGAGGAAAGCAGTAGCTTGCACAAGATTTGGAGATTGCCAGCGTTTTGGACTTGGGACATTTGTTTCTGGGATATCCTGGTCTTCATCTTCTGGTTCAAATGTAAGGGTGACCATGGTTATAGGTATGACTACATGCTCATCATCCGTCTCATTATCAGTCGTATCTTCATCAGAACTCATAGAACTTGTAGCACAATATTGTGCTTTGACAAGTGTTTCAGTCTTCATCTGAGCTTGACCCTGCACATGTCCATAGCCTTCATTTTCAAGTGGTGACTGCCTATCGTTTGGAGCAGCTACTAGAGTCGTCTCCACAGCCATAGACTCAGTCCGACTTTCTGCTTCACTTATATCTTCATACTGTGGGACTTCAAAATATGCAGCAGAGCTACATTCCCAATGCTCTTTGTTTGGTAGTTCTGTGGCCAGCTGCAACGCGTCATTGTCTGAAATGTCTTCATGCAGTGGATGTGCTTCCTCGACCTTGCTTTCACGTCGCAGGGCATGTTTCTGTAACTTGTTTTCAGGTACTGCCATGCTTATAGTTTGTGAATGCGCAAAACCTGCGTCTTCCCTCGCATGTTGTTGATCCTCAATGCTTTTCTTTTCTTTTGCATTTCGATTTAGGAGTGAGAATCCAAATGTTCCGTTTCCAGACACCACTGAACTTGACTTAGTCTGAGGATCCTCTGCGACGTCAACCTTACGTTGCCCACTGTCCAACCCTACTGTCCCCACAGGTTTAAGGGCTGCATCTCCTTTCTTCCTCTCTGTCATGTGGTTGAGAGCCCACGAAACACCAGGCACTTGGTCTATGTCATCCAAATTCTTGTTGCTATTTAAAGAAGGAGACTTGTATTCTTCTTGTGACGAGCTGCGGTTGAGCACTAAAGTGGGTTGTTGCTCCCTCCTGTCATCCCAGGTCATTCCAGGCACTGCAGTAAGAACCACTGGACTCTCCTCTTCATTCTTTGTGCAAGTGGCACCAACTTTCAGCATTATATGTGGATATTCTGTGGATGCAAAGAGATTAACGTTATCTATTTTCCCATTCCAATATTGTTGCAGAATGACTTTAGAAACGTTCTCCGTCTCGGCAGTGCTGTCTACATTCTCCAGACTGGCAATGAGCTCCTTCAGTGCAGTTGATGAATAATTAAGAGTGGTCATGCCATTCTCTAAGTACTTATCGCACCATTTACTATGGAAACTTTCATTGTTACCAATACATGTATCTTCACAGTCATCTGAATAAACAAGTTTGCAATCGCTATTTGCAGGCATAGATACATCCAAATGTTGTTTTACCGACAGATCAAAATCTACCAATGCACTCTTCTCGACAGATTTATTTTTAAGATAATGTTTTGAGTTTTCTACAGCAGTGACTAGTATACCTGTTGAATGTTTCTCTGTTGCAGATGTAGCACAATCACCCGTCTCGTTAAACTGGTGCATTAACTCAGCATTTGCTTTGTTGCCTTTTGAATTGTCCTCTTCAAGTGCTAAACAGTTATATTGTCCAACTGCAGCGGAGCACTCGTCAATCATGGCATCTTCTCCTTTAGAGGCAGAGGTTGTGGAGAGCTGGGACTGTAGTATGGAGTTCCTGCCCAACTCCTTATTGGAATGTCCATCACTTCTTTTTTTCTGAGTTAAATAGTTGCAAAAATAGGCAAGCTTTTTTGAAATAATGGCATGTATTTCATCATTTGTAGGCGGTTTCGTTTCACCAACTGACAAGACTTGCTGCTGATGGGGGGTGGAAAGACTTCCTTCTGAATGATGTAGGTGTTGTGTTCTAGTCTGTCCACAGTTTAGAGCAGCTAGTGAACCAGCTTGCTGACCTTTATGGTGTCTTTTGTCTGGAACATGAGCAACAGTATTGAACGCCATGTTGGCATTAGTTTCCTCTGAATCTTTTACCACCAAGACTTCTTCAGAGTCAGGCAGATTTTCTGAAAGTAAGTCAAACAGCAGTGGACAAGTTTTATGCAAAGTCTCAGAAGAATGCTGAACCTTTAGAGGAACAGTCTTTGCTAATTTAAGGCTATTGGTACCAGTGGAAAAGGCACAATTCAAATGTTTTCTTTGCTGCAGTCCAGTATTCTGGTTCAAATTTGACCCTTTCAGAAAACGTCTAAGATTTCCCTTAGAACATTCCCTTTGTTGTCCACCGTTAACCGATTGTCTTACAGAGTAACCAACTGATGTCCCAAAATAACTGCTGTGCTGTACAGAGACGTGTGCTGATGAATGACAGTCAGCTGATGTAGTAAAGTTAGTCGTAATATTAGTCAGTATGGAGGGCTGGGATCCAGTGCTTACTGTACTTGAAGGTGACTCCTGTTGGTGAAGTCCCTGTGACTTTTGTTGCAATTGTGCATAGCTTTTCTGTATCCGAGCAGGGCCGTATGCCACTCCAGGGTCCTCAGGACTTTGAGAGGCTACCATGTTTTGTATTTCATTCTCAGGATGAACCATTGGTACATTGATGGCCTGAAGTGATGACCGAGCACCAACGTTACTCCAGTGTTGGAATGCAGAATAATCCTCCTTGGCTGTGTGGACATCCAGATGAAGTCGCATGTAGAGCAATCTTAAAGTGATGACTTCAGTTCGCTTCTCAAATCTAGGAAACAAACACAAGGACAAATAGGGATTGGTTGGAGTCCCATCACTACAATATAGGCCTTTTCCACTGCGGGAACCCAACAACACAGCCAAATGCTACATCGCAATATTTTTTCTTTTGAGGAATAACAAAAGGCTTTAAATTATGTATCTGCCGTGGTTCTCTACCACATTCTTCAGTTCCCCAACTGTCTTTGCATTCAGGAGCAAATCAAGCAGTGAGATTTTTTTTAAACGGCATGGTGCAGTCAGTCCAGCATCAAACCTGTCCTGAGGAGAAAACGTAGCTCTCGAGAGCTGGTCGGTGATGTGGGAAACTAATCTGGTGCCAGTCTTGTGTTTGCTCCATTCTGTCAACCTCCTACAGCCGGTGGGGCCCATGTGAGAGTCCCATCCCATGTAAATGCATCCATCTGTAACTGCTCATCCTTTGCAGGATCACAGGGGCCTTGAATCTATCCCAGCTGACTGGACAGGTCTCCAGTCAATAACAGGGCTAACAAAGACAACATTAACAAAACAAAACAATGGTCCTTCCGCTGAAAAGACCCTGCCTGGGTCCAGACCTTTGAATCCACCCACTCCACTGACTTCCAGTGGACTGATTAGACTGGCTTTGTGTTGTGAAACAGCAGTTTTTTTAATGAAAAAGTAATCGGGGGACTAACAATTACCGAATCAGCGCCAGGGGGGCACTAACACAATTATCATGCTGTTGACATTAATCTGAATGATTTCCAACTGCTTGTGTTAACTGGTGAAAAAGTAGCCACGTGCAGTACTATAGAAAATGTAGGATGGGCTAGATAGAGAATTGGTGTGCATCCAATCACTGACAGTAAATTGCAATCGAATTGTGAGGCCAGTTAAGATTCACACCTCTACTTATGGGAGCTCCAGGTTCCCGTGCAGGAAGAAAGCCAATGGTTACTTGGGTATCACTTCATTCAAAACAGGCTAGAAGCAAGTGATCAGACAGTCAGACTACAAATTAAACTGATTATCTCACCATTCAATTTTGAGTCAATACAGAATCGTTTCACAATTCGCAATATTAAAACACAAATGGCAGTTAGGCTATCTGAAAAGGGGTTAGGGTGCAGTTTTTAAAATTTGGGAAAGTCAACTAGTCAATACAGTTATGATTAGTCAGTCCTATACAAGTAAAAATCCCTTTACAATTTAACTGCAAGAATTTAAACTCTTCAGCATGACAACATAAACTTAACTGGTCACCCTCACAGGCTAATGTCTAGGTTATCAAGGTACATGTTCTGTAGTAAGGATCTACTCTCCTGTTCCTAACATTATCTCCACAGCAAGGAGAATATTGTCTTGACTCCATAAAAAGTCACAGAAAACGGTGTCCTTTTTCTCCTGCAGGTTGGAAGCTCAGTCAGCCAACTCCTGCTTGCAATCGGTGTCCTCTTTGCCGTGGGCAGAGACAAAGTCCTCGGATGACGTCCTCAGCTGAATTCCAAACGGTGTCCCAAGCCAAATCCCTACTCAGCGCTTCGGTCATAAGGTCACATACAACAGTTTCTTTCAGTGCTTTCTGTCACCAGAATACTTAGTCATATATCTGATAACAACTAAACAGTTATTGTAATATTTGTATTATTCACAATTAGGGCTGTGCAGTATACCGGTTCAAACCGTATACCGGTTTCAGATTGCCATACGGTATGAATTTTTCATATACCGTCATAACAGTGATTACACGTAACAACTGTTGTTGCTCTATGCCAGTCAACTAGACAGCGGCGCCGTCAGCGATCAGCGCCGTCAGTGAGCCGTGCATATCCGCAACAACAGCAGGCAGCAACATTTATTTTTTAACAGCTTAATACTGGGAGCGCAGTGGAGCTACTTAGCTGTCAGGGTAACTTGCTTCAGTCATGGTTCAAAATTACACGGCTGAAATGCATGCTGGGTAGGCCAGTTGCAGCGAGTTGGGCGGCGAACAGCTGTTTGTGTGGCACGTCTTCCGGTCTGTCTCTTCCTGTTTTTTGTGTGCGCGAGCGCTACCCAGCATGCAATTCGGAGCTGTAATTTTATAACAAGTGTGAACCGTCACTGAAGCAAGTTACCCTGACAGCTAAGTAGCTCCACTGCGCTCCCAGTATTAAACTGTAAAAAATAAATGTTGCTGCCTGCTGTTGCGGCTATGGACGGCTCACTGACAGCACCGCTGTCTAGTTGACCAGCGCTGTTAATTTAATCAATGTGTTTACTCGTTAAAAAAAATAAAAATACCGTGAAACCGCCAGAATCTTACAAATTACTGTGATATGAATTTTTGGCCATACCGCCCAGCCCTATTCACAATACACAAATCAACTCTTAGGTTATACCATTTTTATGATTATATAAGCTGTGTTCTCAACTCTACAACCTCCAATACCAAGAAACCACATTGTTATCCATAATATTGTGCAGGCACATAACCAAAATAATCTGGTCCATAAACTACCATTTCAATGTTAATATGATCCTGAACATAACTTTCAAATTGCTGATATCTGGTTTGGAGAGTCATGCGTTTTCAATGTCAACTG
The DNA here is from genome assembly GCA_038501785.1 of Myoxocephalus aenaeus. NCBI lineage: Eukaryota > Metazoa > Chordata > Actinopteri > Perciformes > Cottidae > Myoxocephalus > Myoxocephalus aenaeus. The sequence goes on from JBAMJR010000194.1 coordinate 230,154, forward strand.
TTTTTCCACGTTTTTTCAGGAAGCATGGGAACCCTGACATTGTGCCCCATAGTATATTCATCATTAGAAATGATTGAAAGCTGATAAATCAAAACTCACACCCTGGTATCTACAGCAAGATTGCCGTTAACTTTTTGCATCAATAAGTCCATCTTAATACCACTGTTGGCCTAGGGCAGTTGTTTGCGTTCTCCATGACAGTGGCTACTAAGCAGAGTACACTACTACAACTAGAAATCCTGGATCTCTGCAAAGGTGAGCCAGAACACACTACTGTATCTTTTTAAAAGTTGCCCAACATTGATCAAAGATTCCATGTGTAATAAAGTGCTCTCAAGTTAGTCCTCTCTGAGTTTAAGGGTGAATCTACTACGCTAACTCTGTATGCACCAATGCTACCGTCTTCTGTATTTTCCCCATAGCCAAGCTCAAAGCCCTATGTGTGTTCGCGTTGTGTTTACTCGCGCGAGTGAAACGAGGGTGTTCATACCAAACGCGAAAAATCGGGACGTGGCTTATCTCCGTTGCTTGTCTCTGTGAAAAGAGCTTTCATTTCCGCTATCGACCATGGAATAAATAACCACTAGTTCTGCTTTATACTTGTTGTGGAGGTCCCAAAAATGTCAGAACATGAAACGCCCTCGTGTTTGGGTTCATAACACCATCCGTAGCCGCACACAGCTCGGAAATGACCACTAGTTCTGCTTTATACTTGTTGTTGTGTAAATTCCACATACGTCGGAACATCAAACTCCATGGTGTCTGGGTTCAGAATATTATCCGTAGTCCCACAACAGCGTCTGAAGGACGGCCGCTACCAGCACTACTTCAGCAGCAGTTTGATTCAGCGACGGCAAGACGGCGGGGGTGACGGGCGGAGCTTCTCAACGCTGATTGGCTGACACAACTTTGCGTCACGCGATTTCTCCGCCGGAGTTGGGATAATTCAACTCGTGCCGCGTCCTTCGCTCTGTTCGCCCCGCGTCAAACGCGCTATTCGCGACGCGTCCTTCGCTCTGTTCGCCCCGCGTCAAACGCGCTATTCGCGACGCCTCGCGCTTTTTTGCATTGACTTTGCATGTAATCTGGTTGCACGACAAATTTGCGCCGCGTCCAGTGTGAACACGGCACTAGGATACTGGTCCTCAGCTGCCTTTGGAAAAAAAAAAGACATTCCATCATGCATGCACTAAAGCTGATGAGCTGGTTTATATGGCCTCTTGAAAACGCAGATGTTTTTAATTAGGAGACGAGGCAAAGGTCCTCCGAAATCCCATTCCTATTGGCATGGAAATGTCTTCAGGCCTTGCTCCTTTTTGTGCCCAAGAGATTTGGGGCAGATTAGACAATGGAGTTAAAACAACGTTCTCTTCCATGGCGAATCTCGCAAAATGGCCCCAACACCAAGGCAAGCTTGTGCCATAAAATTATTAATTATCTGTGATAATAAAATTGGCAAAAAATAAAAGGTCATATCAGTATCTGACCGAGCCAAAGGACAGTAGGAGGCATATCCCTCGTAGACACTTTCCCTCAGTCATAAGCCTGGTTTAACACGCAAGACACCGTGGAACAGGACTCCACAGATGGTGCGCAAGCTACAAGCATGCAACGTTGTTTGTTGCAATACTCTGAAATGTCAGGTAGGCATTCACAACAAAATATTCTATTAAGAAGCAAGACGAGTCCTACAGAAATAACGCCATAGTCCAAACATGCAACTCCTCAATGCTGAGGAGAAATTGGGGTAATCAGTAGTAGCACATGGTAAATGAAGTATTGGTCTGGATATCTGCTGGTTACACTGGAACTGGAGGAGGCTTAGCGGTTGTCAGTAGGCCTGCAACAACGAATCGATAACAATCGATTCTCAAGAGTTGCAACGAATTTCATTATCGATTCGTTGAGTCGCGCGATTATTACGGCAGTCAATAAGTCGCGGAGAAAAAAGAAGAGCAGAGCAACTGGCTTGCCAGCGTGTCTGATATGGGAGTGAGACACGGAGAAAAGCTGAGGTTGTGTTCTTCGCAATAGAACATCTTTGATGTGACGTGTCGAGTCTTGGCCAATCAGCGTTAAGATGTCTACAGCGTCTTCATTTCCCTCAAACTTGTTTTTAATGGAAGCTAGTCAGCTTGCTATCACGTTAGCTAACTTTTTTTGGTTGTGTATTGCCGTTAAAGTTACTTTATGTTCCGTTACAGTTCAGTACAACGTGCTTTCGTGGTCATAAGAGGCCCAGATATTGATCAGATGATGTGAATGAAATAGTTTAAGGAAGAGGACGCTCTATATGTAGCACAGCTTGATGCAGGGCTGAGATGAAGTGGAGCTGGGCCTGAAGGTGCAGGTCAAAACAGACGTGAAAGAAGCAGTACAGCTTCCCACTGTCCCAGTATTGCATACATATTGATAAAGCAGGGTATGTAAAAGCAGCCTCTGCTCCAAGGAGATCAATTACAGTAAAAAGGGCTCACATGCCTATATATTTGGCAGATGTAAAGCATACATGTGTATGTTTTTTGTGTTAGTCCATTTTTACTTTCTGTAATTAACAGCTCAGGGATGTTCAAGGAGCAACCCATTTGTGCACTTTCTGAAGATGTTTTGCACTGTCAGTTCTGTTTTTGAATAAAGGGTTGGAAATTAATGCTTTTTTATCCGATTCATCGGAAAAATAATCAACCGACTATTAAAATAATCGTTAGTTGCAGCCCTAGTTGTCAGATCATAGCTGATGGGTTCCGTGATTGCGGTGAACATAAACTCTAGCTTTAAGGCTACAGCCACAATAATACGAAAATGTTCTGTCCATACGGACGTTTCAGTTTTCGAAATTCTCAGTCCACACAGCAACCTTTGAAAACGCATATCACATGATTATTCACGTACACGGTGCAGACAGGAAGCAAATTGTCTACACACTGCAGTTGGTTTAGTTGCAGATGCAGAAAATACTGCGGTGGAAGAACGACAATGACGAAAAAAAAAGGGACCAGAGATTGTTACTCAAGAGTCATGTGATCGGGGCGTGACAAATTTAGGGGAGTACACATCCTGACTGTTAACCACACCAAACCGCGGCAGTTTACTCGCTCGACAATAAAAATGTGTTCACACCAAACGGCTTATCTCCGTTGCTTCTCTCCGCTATCGACCATGGAATAAATAACCACTAGTTCTGCTTTATACTTATTGTGGAAGTCCCAAAAATGTCAGAACAGCAAACGCCCTCGTGTTTGGGTTCATAACATCATCCGTAGCCGCACACAGCTCGGTGAATTTCACCGACTCCTCCGGGAACCGCGGTCTCCCTGGTTCATCTCCGTAAAACGGATACCGCTTCCGCTATTGAAATAACCACTAGTTCTGCTTTATACTTGTTGTGTAAATTCCACATACGTGGGAACTCCAAACTCCATGGTGTCTGGGTTCATAATATTATCCGTAGTCCCACAACAGCGTCTGAATGACGGCTGCTACCAGAGCTACTTCTGGCGGAGCAGCAACAGTTTGATTCAGCAACGGAAAGACGGCGGCGGTGACGGGCGGAGCTTCAACGTCTGTTCGCACCGCGAAAAAAAATTGCATCTTCGCAACCTATCGCGTCTATGCATCGACTTGCATGTAATCTGGTCGCGCGTCAAATTCGCGCCGCGTTTGGTGTGAACACAGCATTAGTCATGGTTTCCAAACTTTGCCGTTTGTGGCCGTCCACACTAGGATGTAACCCAGGAGTTTTCAAACGTATCCGTCTTTTGGTGCTCTAAAACTCCTAGTGTGGACGCTCAATGTAAAAGTCTCCTGTCTTAAAACCTCTGAAGCTACACTCTCTTGAGGGGCAAATATTAGCACTTCTAACATTATAGAATACTAGGGGCATGCAAAGCATTGTAATGGAAATTCTGCCCCAAAACTAGAACCAAACACAAAAGCAAAGCTCAATGGATTTGAGGTTGTTGATTAACATTAAGAGACATTCACACATAGTTGACAAACCCGGTCTGTCTGCCTTTTATATTATACTAGCTGACTTTCATAGTTTCAATAAGCTAAGTTTCAAAGCTGCAGCTTTGAGAACAGATGTTGCATTTTCCGTTTGAAAGCATTAACTGAGCTGATCTTATCAACCACGGTCAAGCTCACTGATCGTCATTTAGTTGGTTGTATTCTCCATGTTTAACAACATGGAGAAACTCCTTTATCTCTGGACAGAGCTCTACTAAGCCGTCTCACATCAGTGTGTAGAACAGCTGTCTTTGAAGAGCTCTCGCTCGAATAGACGATCTTCGATGCCACCTCCGTGATCTCTTTCCTGTTTAGCATGTTAGCGCATAATGCTTGTTATGCAGTGGTAATTAAGGAAGTCGGGGAAAACATCGTTCTCCCTGCACTTAACAATAAATCTATTCAAGCGACCGACCATTGCGGGCGCAGCGTCCGTGGTGATTGACATTAATTTGCACACCAGGAGTTGGGTTTTGTCGATAGTTTTTTTTTTTTTTTTTAAATGGCATGCGATCTACCCGCACTACCTCTGCCGACGTATTGGGCACCCCCTGATGTAGTGCATTGCCGAATGAAAATTACCGGTAGCGCTGAATCTTGTCATTACAAACGATGCGTCGACGACCAAAATACACGTCGACGATTTCGATTATGTCGACTAGGGCTGTCAAAATTGCTAAAAAATAATAAGGTACCTCGGTTCCAGTGCTTCACAGAACTCCCTGAAGCCCTCATGTCCTTGCATACGAACGAAATCAATTTTTGCGTGCAGGCCTCCTGTCGTGCCGCAGACAACGAACTTGTGGCGGACGGCGCAAAATACGTATCCAGACGGGGCTGTTTCTCTGAAGTTCCACATTTTATGCCATATTCTCTTGGGTGCACATTCTGGAGATGTGGCCTCAAGTTGCTTGTGGTTGAATGGTAAGCCAACTCTAGCTTACATAGTGTAGCGACCCTGGGTCAGGAAAGCTACGAGACGTTAGATGGCTTATAGGGTGTTTATTAAGGGAACATAGAACAGGCTACTGTGGGCCGTAGCCTACACCAAAACAACAGCAAAACCCCGTGAAAGCCTCAACCAGCTTCACGTCTGCTCCGGGTCAGAGACTCTGCCCCGAACGGCTCGTCTCACACACACACACAAAAAAAAGAGGACACTTCATCGCGGCCGCGGTTGCCAGATTCACGATAATTATCCTCCGAAATACTTTTTTTTTTTACATTCGAAATTCTGTTTTTAACAACTATTCGAATATATATTCGAATTTCGATTATTCGTTGACAGGCCTAATGTCGACTAATTGTTTCAGCCCTAAACTTAAACAATCCTCAAAAAGATAAACTGACTCGTGACAACAACAAAAAAAAAACCTAGATTGTAGAAGCCTGATGCTGCGTTCACACCAAACGCGTTGCGTATATTCGCAACGAGTTACTCGCTCGACAATAATGCTGCTTTCACACCAAACGCGTTACTTGCACTTGAAAGTGGCGTGGCTTATCTCCGTAAAAAAGCGGTAGTTTCCGCCATCCACCATGGAAATAATCACTAGTTCGGCTTTATACTTGTGTAAATTCCACATACGCTGGAACATCAAACTCCATTGTGTCTGGGGTCATGACGTAGGGCTGTGCGGTTTCAAATTTCCATACGGCATGCTCTTCGGCAGGCAGCAACATTTATTTTTTCACGGCTGAGGGCGCAGCAGTCGGAGCTACTTACTTTAGTCATGGTTAAAACAATTAATAACTAACGCTCTTTAACAGGGTAAAACACCACGACACAACAGTTTGTGACACAAACAATGTGTAACACTAATAATTGTACATTTAGACCCCTAACTGCATGCGTGCTGGATACAGCTCGCCCACTATCACAACAAGAAACTTTTCACCTACATTCCCCTGGGTCCTAAGTCCAGGTCTAAGGTCAAAGACATAAATTAAAAAAAAGCATCAAACTGGCTCCGGGTCCGAGCACCGCTGGAAGCGGCCGTTATTCAGACGCACTTCCTTGCGTGAAATCCACAGAACTGTGCGTCTAATATTACAAACCCAGACACGAGGGCGGCTGTAGCTCAGGGGGATGAGTGGTCGTCCCGCAACCACAAGGTAGCCGGTTCGATCCCCAGTCCCCCCATAGCTCACATGTCGAAGTGTCCCTGAGCAAGACACTGAACCCTAAATTGCTCCCCGGGCGCCGCTCAGGGCAGCCCACTGCTCCTTAGGATGGGTTAAATGCAGAGAACACATTTCATGTATGTATGTACTATGACAAATAAAAAAGGATTTATATTTCTGTTCTGGGGATTTCCGCAACAAGTCTAAAGCAGAAATAGTGGTTAGTTTCATGGTGGAAGGCATAAATGAAAACTGTTTGCACAGAGATAAGACCCCTCTCCGGCACATCCAGCTCGAATGACGCGACTATGAAGAATGTAAAAAGCGTTGCGAATATTCGCCTTTTCACCAGAGTGAAGAAAAAAAAAGCCTGGTGGAAGCGGCTTCATTCAGACACTCGTCCTGGAGGAGTCGGAGCTGTGTGAGACTACGGATAATATTATGAACCCAGACACGGGGGCGTTTGATGTTCCAACGTTTGTGGGACTTCCTCAACAAGTATAAAGCAGAACTAGTGGTTATTTACATGGTGAATGTTAAATGTTTTCACGGAGTAAAGCCATGGAGATAAGCCGTGCCCCTTTCCGCAGCAAATGGTTGCAAAAAAGCGAATTAACCACATAAAGTCGAGCGAGTAAACTCAGGCGAAAAAGCGGTGCGAAAATTCGCAACTCTTTTGGTGTGAACACGGCATTAGAGCCGACAGCAAACACCATGTGTTGTAGAAAATCCTTAGTTTGTGTGTAGTTGTAATACTCGGTTGTCAACTATTAGTCTCAGGATCTAAAATCATATCTTGTGTGGTTGATAATAATAAAGCTTATTTATACAACACAATAGTAATGTATTTCACAGGCAGACATAACAAAACAAAGGATGTAGCTACACACAAATGTACACACGTACATAAATATATATTTAAAAAACACATATGAACAAATCCAAACGTGATCTGTAAACTACAAGTATAAACGGAGTCATTTTTACTGACTTTTCCTGTGTATACTTTGAAATCAGCTGAAAATGTTATGTTGTGTATATGTTGTCTATTTTTTTACTTTAACTGTTTTTGCACTGTTCACTTTATGTCAGACAGAAGAGAAACACAATTTCAGGTCTTCTGTATGTTTGCACAAATGGAAGAAGTGACAATAAAACTGACTGCAGTTTAGTGAACGCCCCCTCTGCTGCTGCCGCGTGCAGGCGAGAAGCAGCTCTTTGAACGAGCCTTTTCTCACGAGCACACAGAGCTGAGAGCTCCCATTTTAACCGTTTGCATATAACATGCAACATATAAGTCTCTTTAACTGTTCAAATTGCAATGCAAACACTACACACGCGCGCCATACCGTGCATGTGTACATACATATACGTCTCATCTTTTTTCAGCCAAATTAAAGTGCATACAGGATATTACACCGTCGATTCATGAGACATGCATCCTCAACGACTAACATGTCCGACCCTTAATCATTTGCAAAACTGTTTTTCTTCTCCGCGCGCTCATCGCTCTCCCCGCCTGCACGTGCATAGTCCCTCCCCCAACGGCTTCCTCTTTTTGCTTTTAAAAACAACGGTCTAACCGCCAAATACATAGTTTCGTACGCCGCTACATACACTCGCTCCCGGAGAATACAGCGACGAACAACGCGGGTTTACGGCGGGACACATTTAAAGAAAAGGTTCAGAGACAATGCATGAACAGTACAACACGCTCACGCTACTTACCGTCCGACCGCATTTCACGTAACGGAATGCAACGCACTCCTCCGCGCTCCCTCAAACCCGACACGTGAAACTAGTAAGGCCCTCAGCTGAATAAACCCCCATGTCTGCTGTCCAGAAACGTTCACGGGTCCCGAGTAGAAAAACTGGGGGATGAATTTCTTCGCGCTTAGTCCCACTGAACTCGCAGTCTGCGCGCGCAGCTGTGCTCCACTGCGAGAGGTTCCGACAGGAGGAGTGGCAGCCTCCCGGACTGTTTATATGCTGCTCTGCAGGCTCTGATTGGTGGGTTGAAAGGGGGAGGAGCGTATGATTGGGTGAATTTTAATGCTCTTATCAACATGAAAAAGTGGATTGGCTTGCTTTATTTTATTGAAAAACAACTGCCAAACAGGGCGGTACAAAATAAAATCACTGCACATTTCAGATAAACAAGCGTTTACAAAATAAAATTATAGAGTGCACCAGGCATGAAAACGGGTCAGGGGTGAAAAAGGTGAGAAGGATATTACCCCTCTAGGGGGTCCGGGGGCATGCTCCCCCGTAAGAAACATTTAAATATTCCATATTTTAAAGCATCAATCTGATGCATTTTGAGATGCATTTTTTGCCAACCTGGGGAGAGCTGGAGAAACTTAACTTCAGCCATGAGTCAAAAATGATTATGGCCTCCTTACTAAGTATTATGCAAGCCATTTCATGCCAGCCTGTCACTGGTCTAACATTTACAGTATATGAGGCACAATGTGGTAAGGGAGAGCATGGCTGCCTTTGTTAGCATCATTTATATCTTGATGCAGAGAATGCATCTGGTGAATCCCTGCCTGTTGATTTTGGAGAATACATCTCCTAGATGAAAGGACACCTCTTGCCCTTTTATTGAGACCTTGCCTTCCAGTTTTAGCCACGACCAGTTCCAGCTGCATTTCAATCCAGCTGTTTAACAATGGCTGCATCCTTCTCCCCTAACACACTCATTCTGCAAAAATAATGTTTGTATTAGTGTTAACTTCTAGTTTAGCCTTATTCAGACCTGCCAACCTTGATATATAACCTATATATTGATAAGTCATTAAATACTCGTCATGCATTATATTGCATTGCATATAATGTGTGCTGGTCAATTAGTCTAAAATTAATTTTAGACAAATTTTTACTAGCGTACTTTGACGTCAAAATGCGTATCCGCTACGCAAATTGTGTACAGGTTGGCAGGTCTGCTTATTGATAGAACGGTGGACCACTTTACCTTCTGCCTTGTCAGTCCCCTCTCCTCAAAATCTACCTCCTCAAAAACGGTAGCGTTATGTCGTGTTCACACCGGAAGCGGCGCGTCCGGTGTGAACACGGCATAAGCTAATAATTTCCCACCGGAGCTTTAGCTAGCTGGCTAACGTTGCGTTCTCTCCTGCTGTGTTCAATGTGTTCACTCGCGCTCCCTTCTGGCACGCGCACCTGTTCTCAGTTCACTGAATATCATTCATTTTGCCGTATCGCGCTCACCATTCATTCATTTCAAACCGTAACGTTAGCCTAGCTTCCAAGCCCAAACGGCGTGCCTATTGTTTTGCTTCCGGTTGAGCTACATCCGGCGTGGTGCTCGCGAAAAAAAAAAAATTAAAATTAAAAATTAAAATGCGTTAACGCCGTTAATAAAATTGACGGCGTTAAAATTGGTTTGCGTTAACGCCGTTAATAACGCGCTAATATGACAGCACTAATATATATATACACCGCGTTCCACATTATTATGCAAATTACACTTTGCTCAGATTTTCCTAAATAGTAATGCACAGTCAGTCAGTATCATTTTCAAGTCATCAACTGTTAGAGTATAAGTCAAATTCTATTGAACAAACCTCCTAATGATAACAGTATTTTTTTCAAAAATAAAAAACTCAAAATGCAGTGTTCCAAATTATTATGCAGAATTTCAGAATTTCAGAGTTTCAAGATATTTTATAGGTTGTAAAGAACAAAAAATTGTCATTTGTTGAATTTGCAGCATTAGGAGGTCATATTTACTGAAATCAATAAAAGTTTGAATCAAAAACATCTTAACAGGTCAAGTTACATGTTAACATAGGACCCCTTCTTTGATATCAACTTCACAATTCTTGCATCCATTGAACTTGTGAGTTCTTTGATAGTTTCTGCTTTAATGTCTTTGCAGGATGCCATAATAGCCTCCCAGAGCACCTGCTTGGATGTGAACTGCCTTCCACCCACATAGATCTTTTGCTTGATGATGCTCCAAAGGTTCTCAATAGGGTTAAGGTCAGGGGAAGATGGGGCCACACCATGAGTTTCTCTCCTTTTATGCCCATAGCAGCCAATGCCCCAGAGGTATTCTTTGCAGCATGACATGGTGCATTGTCATGCATGAATATGATTTTGCTACGGAAGGCACGGTTCTTCTTTTTGTACCACAGAAGAAAGTGGTCAGTCAGAAACTCTACATACTTTGCCGAGGTCATTTTCACACCGTCAGGGACCCTGAAGGGGCCTACCAGCTCTCTCCCCATGATTCCGGCCCAAAACATGACTCCGCCACCTCCTTGTTGACGTCTCAGCCTTGTTGGGACATGGTGGCCATTCACCAACCATCCACTACTCCATCCATCAGGACTATCAAGGGTTGCACGGCACTCATCCGTAAACAAAACAGTTTGAAAGTTAGTCTTCATGTAGTCCTGAGCCCACTGCAACCTTTTTTGCTTATGAGCTTGGTTTAGGGGTGGCCGAATAACAGGTTTAAGGACACTTGCAAACCTCTTGAGCATCCTACATCTTGAAGGTCGCGAGACTCCAGAGGCACCAGAGGAGAGGAGGTTTTACTACATTTTTTTGGTAATATGGCCAATGAATGCTGTGATGGGAAAATATCTATATGCTGTATTTTAAACTAAAATCTCTGAATGTAACTGATGTTTCAATATGATGTGCTTAGATCAATAATTAACGACTGAAAAACATGTTTTTCTTAAGTTCGTGAAGGTATTCAGGTTCATGCTAGCTGATAAAAGCCCCAAGGGGCCAATGACTTGGTTTTAAGGCTAATGACTTGGTTTTAAGGCTAATAACCTGTTTACAGAACGTTCAAAGTACGCTGATGAAAACTCTGAGAGGCTAATGACTTGTTTTATATAACGATCAAGGCACGAACCACGCAGGAGGAACAGATGAAAATGCTGACATGGGACACAGTCCAACGTACATCACGTGTTCGTTCTAACGGGAACCAATCAGGAATGAGATGGATCGTGAGGGGATGGTCCTCTGAAATTGTATATTACTGACTGTTTTAGCAATAATCTTTGTGGAAACCTGTACAGACATTGTTGATTGATGGCTGTTCAACTTTCTTCCTGCTTGCAAGCATTTAATAAACTGACAGAGGCATCTTGTTCAGTGAATCTCTGCTTGTATTTTTTCCATTTTTGATTGAAACCTTTTGAGCTTTCCTCCCGAACGACATAGAATTATTTCCATTACAATGCTCTTAACAAAGGAGAGAATACATAACACATCACATTAAAAAAAGAGTATATAACATAGCAACTTATAGCGTCCTATGCATTTTATGTGGTCTAATCACAAACTATAATTGAAATAAAAACCAAACAGTATATATGTTCAATGGTTATACTGAAAAAGAAAATGATTATACGTTTATAATAGTTAGACTGTTTTACTTTCATATTCTTCCTCGATCACTCAACAACGGACATAAGCAACGGAGATAAGCCACGCCCCCTTTGACGCTTTGGTGTGAACACACTTTTATTGTCGAGCGAGTAAACTGTGAACGCAGCATAACAGCTCCTTCTCGATGGCCATGGACCAGAGGACAGTCGAGCCTCCCGATTTAGGGCTGAAAATGTCCACCGCCAAACATGCCCGTAACCCTCTATGAGAAAGACGTCGTCAGTAAATCCGCTACCAAGTCCGTTTCTCCTCCTCCTTCAGCCATTGAGTGTTAAAAAAAACTACACCAAGCAAAACACTAAAAATGTCTTAACTTCCCTTATGTTTCAGCCTGAACTCTTCTTACTCCTACTGAGTTCTGCTAGCAGCTAGGTAGCTTTCTGTTGTCAGCCCACTGACCAATCACAGGGCATGTTAATGCTCACGCTGGCCCACTGACCAATCATACGTCCAGGGCCATCTTGCGGGCGCTGGCACGTCAAAGAATACGCCCACATGTCAAACTAAAGATCTGATTGGTTGAAGACTATGACAATCACAACAAAAGAAAAAGAAAAAAGAAACAGAAACATGCACTTTATTAATCCCCTTGGGGAAATTCTTCTCTGCATTTGACCCATCCCTGGATAGGGAGCAGTGGCGGGGAGCAGTTAAGGGTTCAGTGTCTTGCTCAGGGACACTTCGACATGTGAGCTATGGGGGGACTGGGGATCGAACCGGCTACCTTGTGGTTGCGGGACGACCACTCATCCCCCTGAGCTACAGCCGTCCCCTTGTACTTTAATCTGCAAAGGCCAGCTAGAAGCCGCTCTGCTTCCATAGAGACATAGAGGTGAAATCTGATTGGATAAGTGCTCTTCTTAAAACAAGCTGCACTGGAAGCAGTGCTGCAGGCTGGAAGCAGAGCAACAGAGGAAGACAGTAGCTGTGCAATGAGAAAATAAGCTAATAGGGAAATATAATTATAATACATGTAGTGTATTTGTGAACAACAATTAAATTATAAAATAGCTATAACTTTGTGATTCTGTTTAGGCCAGTAGAGAAGGTTTAGCTGGCCCACCACTGGCTAAACCTGTACTCTCCTGTACAGCCTCCCTCGCAGCCAACATCAACCATGGAAGCCCCTCTTCCCAGTCTCTATCCAGCTCGGTACAAAATCCACATACAGTAGGAGAGACTGTGGAACCTTTCCAAGGCTCCTTGGCTTTGCGCATGATAAGCAGATAATTGGTTCTGTTTAATGCACAACAACTTCAACACCTACCCAAACATGTGTGATGAGAAGTTCGACCCTTGGTCACTCCGGACCACCTTAGGAATGCCAAATATAGAAATGAATTGTGACAATGAATTAACCACAGCCTTAGTTGTGATTGACCTCAAAGGATAAGCAGCCGCGTACCTGGTGGTTTAACACATCACTGGGAGCAAATATTTACAACCAGACTTGGAACATGGCAACGGACCCACACAGTCCACAATGAGGTGGTTAAATGGTTCACTCAGAGCTGGGATAGGCTGCAGCAAGCTTGATCTTCTGATTTGGTTTTCCCGTTAGCTGGCATACATGACATATTTTAATGTATGTGGCCACATCCCTTTTGACACACGGCCGAAAGAAATGTTTCAGAATGTTAAGGTATGTTTTCTGGACCCCAAGAAACCTTGTTCTGCAAGAAGTAGCCATTAGCTGCACTATCTATATCAGAAACAGGCAAAACTCGCTCAAATGTCTCTTTCAAAGAAGAATCCCCACGTTGCTCCTCCACTACCTCGCTGTGTGACAGTGACACAGGAAGCTCAGACAGAGATGGAACCTCCAAAACTATCTCAACCGTGTCGTCAGGTGACATGTCAGGGTCTGATTTGCTCATAACGCAGGATGAAAAACCTCAGGCAACACGTCAGACGCAGAATCAATTGGACAACACGTGACCACCGGTGCGGGAAGAGTGTCAGTCCAAACTCTGCTACCAGCTAAGCCGTTGCCCAAAATAAAATGTATACCTTCAATAGGCAACGCCGGACGCACACCAACAGCTATCTCACCCTTAACCAGCTCACACTCCAACAAGTTATGTCCAGGGTGAGAGCGGTCGGCTACAATCTTTCTTGCCCGCTTCAGAGTCCTTGAAGCGAACAAGTCCTGGAGGGACGGCAGACTGCAGCCAATCACCTCTCAGCAGAGGATGGACTCAATGATGGCAGTGTAGAAGTGCACCATCATGGTCTTTGGCAGGCTGAATTTCTTCAGCTGCCTCAGGAAGAACATCCTCTGCTGAACCTTCTTGGTGATGGAGCTGATGTTCAGCTCCCACTTGAGGTCCTGGGAAATGATGGAGCCCAGGAAGCGGAAGGACTCCACAGCGTCGACGGGGGAGTCACACAGGATGAGAGGGGCGGGTGGGGCTGCGTTCTTCCTGAAGTCCACAACCATCTCCACTGTCTTCAGAGCATTGAGCTGCAGGTTGTTCTGGCTGCACCAGGTCACCAGGTGGTCAGTCTCCCACCTGTAGGCGGACTCGTCCCCACCAGAGATGAGGATAGGCACCTGTATCTAGCATTAGCTACACGTTCAAACAGCAAGAAGAAAGTGTCTGGATCCCTTTCATTAAACGGTGGCAGCCAGCACAAATTAATAACATCAAAGCGATTCCCTGAACTCCTGAGATGGAGTGTCCATGAACGCCTCAGCCGCTGACATTTCAACTATTTACCACGACCACCCATCGAATCGGACAGACACCACAAAGTGTACACTTATGCACAAGAGGTTTAATCCTCGACTCGGTTTGGAGTCTCCCCGCTATCTAAAGAGCAACACAGCTAACTAAGCTCATCCCTAATCTTCATGCAGCTACTTGTGGTGGGTATTTACACACTGAAGACCGCTGGGTTAGCAGAGCGACTAGCAAGCTAGCAACTCTCCTGAAACCACGGACATGCTCCTAAGCAAGCTTCAACCACGTTCGCCACAGCACCACACCAAGCCAGCTCAACAAACCCAAACAGTCTGTTTAGTTTAGTTTTTATTTGTTTGAAAGGGACAATGTACATTGATGAACACTTTAAATTAAAATGTAAATGCACCCAATTACAGCCGCAAGGCTGATTTCCATTGTCTGTCCCCCTGCTGAGTGTCCTAGAGGAAAAGGTCATGCCAAAGTGCAGTAGTAATAAACTACAATCAATTACAGTCTGTAGCTGACCATACCCAACAGTTCAATAATAAAAAGTTAACAATGGATAAAAAGGAATCGCATATATATATATATATATATATATATATATATATAAATAAAAGAAACAAGAGAAAATATCACAGTGTAAGGAAGACATTTCACATTCATCATATTGCACACAGATATATTGCACATAAGGGCATTGATTAATTTGCACATTTAAAGTTTCATTCATTCATTCATATAACATTAATACATCACATATCCATGACAGCACTAATACTGCTAACCCAAAACTATCTATGTGCACACGTTTGGGTGGACAACAGCCATCCCTTCATGTGCTTTGTGTGTGGTGGAAATTAATAGTTTCCTTGTGAGAAATCAACCATACTTTGAGCAAGTTAGTCTTTGAACAATTTATTACAAGCTAAGATATAAAAGAATATAAGTAGGTTACAAGTCATCACACATGAGCCATAGTACAGACAGGAGTCATGTAAACATTCAGCTGAATGGTTCACAAGGTTCCATCCACCTCCAGTGAGAAGATAGAAGTTCTGACAAAGTTTAATAGCAAGCTGAAGCTTTAATATACTCTCAAAGAATAAACACTCCAAAGACAAACTTATTTTCTAAATTTCTAAGACTCACTCTGCATTATTAAATTGTTTTTCCCCCACAGAAGTTCAGATAGAACAGACAACGAGGAAACAAGTAAGAGACGTGTGTTGATCCAATTTATTGAGCCATAATAAAAGGACATCTGATGTGTGTGTGTGTGTGTGTGTGTGTGTGTGTGTGTGTGTGTGTGTGTGTGTGTGTGTGTGTGTGTGTGTTGTTGAAGAAAATCATCATATTTAACATAGTTTGAACACCTTACATTTGGAATCGTAAGAAAACATTATGTAACTTGTTGTGATGAACACATCTGGTTTTATAACAAATAGTTCAGAGAAATTAGGAAGTTGGCCATTCGTAGAATGGCTGAGGTCAACATGAATCGTGTGTTCTGCCAAAATTTTATCTTGACCCAGCCAAAGTAAAACAAATGAGTGGCCAATTTCTCCTGTAAACTGAGCCCCAAAGGACACACCAAAACAACATTCCATATTTAGAAAGCCAGATGGCCTTTGGTTGTTTCAACCGACTGGTTTGATTGGTGGAAAGTGATCTAGGAGGGCTGAATTTACACTAAGAATACGCTGAAAGTTCTAATACATTGCACTTTGAAACGTTGCCTTGTGCTCATTAAAACAGCTGCTCAGCAGCTGAACTGCAAAACTGAGAAGAAAAATGTTATACATGCTCATCATGTTTTGTAGTGTTTCATTCATAATGTAATTCCTGTCTGTCCTCAGAATCAGCAGTACTTTCTCCACACAAGGGTTGTTTTTATCTCCTTAGTTTGGTAAATTGCTGAGCTGAGTCTCTCTATTATTTTCACTTCATGTTAAAAACACAATAAATATGTTAAAAAAGTAGATCATAAAAGGTCAAAGTTGAGTTAATTGAACATTTTCAGGGAAAACTATTTCAGTGAAAAAAAGAAAAAAGGAGTTCTGAGGTTCACCAAGGTCACTGTGAACAAAGAAGTTGGAACTGGATACATTCGTGTTTTCTTTTAGAGAAAGACACTCACAGCTCTGACCTTCATACTGCATGATAAGGCAATTCAAGGTCTCAGTTATGGGGAGAGGTTTGGAATACAACATATTTGCTACAATGCAGCTGTGAAAAGAAATACATGACAAATGCTGTGTGTTAGTTCTAGGCTTTTAAAGTTAAACATTTACTATTTGGACACACACACACACATACACACACACACCTAGATTGTAGATTGTAGATCTCTTTGTCGTGTGCAGAGATGATGTCCTCAGCCGAGTCCTGAACGGTATCCCAAGCCGATTCCCAACTCAATGCTTCCAGCCTCTGGTTTTGTTGTCCAGTCATCCTCTCTCCCACCCAGCTGCTCATGACATCATTCATTTGACCAGATTAACACACAAGAGGATGAACTTCCTTTAGTCCAATGACTCATAATGACTGCCAGGTCACGTTCAACAGTTTATCTTTCAGTGCTTTCTGTCAACAGAATCATTATTACAATCATTTCATGTTTATTAAATCACTTCGTATTAATTCACAATGCATGAATCAACTCTTTTCTAATCATATAAGCTCTGTGTTCTTTGGCCTGATCTTTTTAGTCCCGTCTTCATGACTATTACTCAGGGCAGCTCTTCTGAGCTCAACTACACTACACCACAAAAGGTAGATACAAGTTACAACACCAACAAACTATTAAAAACCACTGACCAGCCATCTTTAACCAAATAATAACAGGGTCAAATAGAAACAGACAGACTGAAACTCAAATGAACAGCTTTCACCTTCTGCACATTACTTCTTCATCTCGAGCCACTTGCTTACTTACTTCCCTTTTTACAATTTAGCAGTTGTTCTATTTCTGTCTGAACTTTCTCTTCATTCTGACATTTCTACTCCGGACTACTGCAGCAAACTGCCGGTCGCACCACGACCTTCTCGCCTCTTAACGCTCCTCAGCAGTAGACTGACACGTGAAGCCTCAAGGAAGGAAAGAAGTGACTAACAGGAAGAGTTAATACAATAGAATGCAATTCCAGTTTATCCAAAAATAGTTTTATTGCTTTTCATTTTGAACAGCGGTGTTTAGGTTTTAATCACCACCCCCAGGTCCGTAACACCATCAGGTCAGAGGACAACCTTATGATAACTTTATAAAAAAATAAAAAAAAGACAATGATTTAGAGATTACCGAGGAACTGAGTGACAGATAAAGGTGTTTCAAAAGCTCTTAATATCAACTGTAAAGATGGTAAACCGGTTCCAGAGAAAGACTAAGTGGTGTCTTTGAGGTGTCAGATCATGCGATCTGTGTGACCGGACAGTGCTCAGGCTGATCCAGGAACAGCGTCTGGAACATGTGGTTGTAGAAGGAGGGGTGGTAGAGGCAGGCCCTGGCGCAGTCGGGGCTGAAGTTCAACTCCAGGATCTGAGGCTGCATGACTCGCTCACCTGACCCAGGATCAGAGCGCACACATTAGACGATTACACAGCACAGCACCCAGTGTTGTAAACGGTTAGCATCCTAAACAAAGAAATAACTGTAAATCTAAATACACATTGGAATTCATTTAAATATTTGACGAATTGTTTACTCTATAAGACGTGAGAATATACTGTAAACGTCCAGGGGACTTGTATTGGTTGCATGTAAGGGTAAGTCCCTTTGCGTCTTTCTGTTAGTTTTAGGTAACCCGACTTGGCAAATGCTAACGATTGGTCAGTGCTCCTCGGCGTCCGAAAACCGACGCACGGAGCCTTCAACCAACGTCAATGTAAACCCACCTGGGTCATTATAAGACGCTAAGAGCACCTGACGTGGCAGTGCCAGTTAGTTCACACAGGGTGGGCGGGGGCAACGATGGGCCGATCAAACAAACTGTGAGTCTGTGCGAGACCCGTGGACCCCCTCAGTTCTCGTGATCAGAAGTTACGTTTCCTTTGTCCCGAGGAATCAACCCCTTATTTGCTTCCCCCCACCCGCTGGTGTGATATGCTAGTGAGAAAAGACAACAGTACTTTCCCATCTCCTTCCTCCACCATTTGGCACACTCATCCTGGATAAACTCATGATCAATATGATCAATTTAGGCTCTATTTTCCCATAACATGACAATACTATATTTTACCATTACACCACCTTTTACACCCCCCCAATGGATAGTGCACTTTATAGACTCACTGTGAAACCGATTGTGCAATACTGTTCTCACAGTTCTGTGCCTAATTTTACATTTGATATATTTGATATACTAGCATTTACCTCCTTTCTTAGTATTTTAATTTGACCTTAAGTTTAAGTTATTGTAATTCTGTGTGGAAGGAGGACCTAGCAAAGTAAGAATTTCATTGTACAGAGTAAAAATATCTTGATCTTAATATTAGATGTAAATGCATGATTTTGAAGATAATTTGTTGATTCAGCATCAAATGTGGTTTATTCCAAATATTAGAAATCGCTTTTCAGACACGCATCCATTTACATTAATCTGATGTCAACAACACATCAGACATGCAGAGATTCAATGTCTGCACCACCTTCTCACAAAGTAAGGACTCCATCATCCCAGAGAAAGATTGTGTGTGTGTGTGTGTGTGTGTGTGTGTGTGTGTGTGTGTGTGTGTGTGTGTGTGTGTGTGTGTGTGTGTGTGAGTGAGTGTGTGAGTGAGTGTGTGAGTGTGTGAGTGAGTGACCTTGAGCACACGGAAAGTACCATAGAGGCAGTGTGTGACATCGGGTGTGTGAGGGTTTCCAAGCCCTGGAAGCCTCAACAGCTACATGTTGGTTGGTTGTGTTAAAGAATAAGCGTCCGTGACCTTATTATTTCACCGGCTGTGGACAAATCTCATGAGGAACAAGTCATGAGAACATTTCCCGGGGAACTGGAGACAGGGCCTGTTTGAATGTCAGCCATTGTACAATCATGATGTGAACATTTTATTTTTTAAAAGCTTACCATGTTCAGCAGTTTTCATTATTTAAACTGACAAACAAGAACATTATTGTGGTGTTTCCTCTTCCACTGCATACCTAGTTGTTTAAGTTCCTCTTCCATGGGTGGAGCTGATGCAAATGCTCCGCAATGCAAATGTTGAGTTTCGAAAGCAGTTTGTGCTTCGACATTGATTGGGGCTCTGTGGCGCACTGGTTAGTGACCTACCAGGCTCTTGGCTAATGAGACGTGAAACGGAGTCAAATTATGTTGCAAACTATTTTCATTATAATAAATAAGGAAACCGAAAGTCGGATCGGTGCGTCCCTAGTTTGGGATCCCCTGAGGCTCAAACAGTAACGTTTGTAGATGCTTTCTTATCACGCAGATAATCAAGTAAAGAACAGACGCTCACCATTTGGCCCCGTGCTCCACTTCAGCATGAGGTCCACGGCATAGATGGCCCGGGACGACGGGTAGGGACACACGCCACACGGAGCCGGGCGGCACGAGGCGGCCTGGAAGAACTGCCTGAACGCTGTGAACACCTCCGCCTGTGAGGGGGAAGAGGAAGGAGGTGTACTGAAATATGATCAAAGAGTGATCGTTGTGAAACATAGATATTGTCCATGGAAAGGTATAAGCCTGGAGAGGTCAACCTCACACCAAGTGCAACCAAAACAAACTCAATGGACTTCGTGTCCTTGATATGTTTTGAACCTATGTTTGACTTATTATATCCAGATCTGGGCTCTCTATATTTATAAAATCCACATTCAACTTGTGGAACTATATGAGTATATAAGTGTTTATGGAATAATTATGGCTCACGAGTACAAATAACGCTGATGGTTTGACTGTTTATGATAAAGAGTAACGTGTGATATGAAGTCAAATTATACGTGTACACATTTCATTTCTAGTCTGGCTTCAGTTCACCAACTCACCATCTGCATCACTGATTTCCCTGTGTCTGCAAACGGTTCGTACGCATGGGTCAGACCTGTTCTACCCAGATGTGGTCCTGTTCTACCCAGATGTGGTCATGTTCTACCCAGATGTGGTCCTGTTCTACCCAGATGTGGTCCTGTTCTACCCAGATGTGGTCCTGTTCTACCCAGATGTGGTCATGTTCTACCCAGATGTGGTCCTGTTCTAACCAGATGTGGTCCTGTTCTAACCAGATGTGGTCCTGTTCTACCCAGATGTGGTCCTGTTCTACCCAGATGTGGTCCTGTTCTA
The DNA here is from genome assembly GCA_038501785.1 of Myoxocephalus aenaeus. Classification (NCBI taxonomy): domain Eukaryota; kingdom Metazoa; phylum Chordata; class Actinopteri; order Perciformes; family Cottidae; genus Myoxocephalus; species Myoxocephalus aenaeus. The sequence continues at coordinate 250,690 of JBAMJR010000194.1, forward strand.
ACCAGATGTGGTCCTGTTCTACCCAGATGTGGTCCTGTTCTAACCAGATGTGGTCCTGTTCTACCCAGATGTGGTCCTGTTCTACCCAGATGTGGTCCTGTTCTAGACTTACTTCCACCCCCTTCCATGGATACAGTGGGTACTGCTTCTCAAACATGGGGATGAAGTCATCGTAGTGCACCTGGAGACAGAGACAACAGTTAACGACATCGTCATGATCCTAACTTCGTTAGCGCACATTTTCATGTGGTTCTCACTGTAAGGACAACAGTTTATTATTCATCCCTGACCGAACAGGCTAAGCCTCGTTTTATTTGTTTGCCTTGATTTGATAGTAGTCAGTGAAGAGACAGAAAACACAGAGAGAAAGATTTCAAAACTACATGGAAACATTGACTTAAATTAAAATGCTATATTTTTATGAAAAGATAAATATAGACAAGGCCAGTGTTTTCCACAGGATTTTGTGAGACTGTGGTGGGATAAAATCAGACCCTCTAGAGGGGGCTTTTGGGGGTGCTCCCCTGGAAGAAAACTTTGTCCCCAGGGGGCTCAGAGCTAGAGCAGGTTGTCTTCCAATCAGAAGATCGGCGGTCAAAGTGTATGTCAAGACACTGGACCCCAAATTGATCCCGAAGGCTGTGCAATTAATGTAAATGTCAATTCCTCTGGCATCAGTATATGGATGCATATGAATGGGTGACATCCTGTAGTGTACGACACTGAGCGGTCGGAAGCCGTGAAAGTTTATCCTAAAGTTAACGGCATCAATCAGGTGCACTTTGAGAGCAACATTAGGAGGCTAGATTGATGAAGGGGCTATGTGAGCACTGAGTGCTGCAGTAAAGATACAAAGATGTTTTACGATACGTAATTCTTTCTTTTGTCTTCCACTGAATGAAGACCACGGGGACCAGACCATGTTCTTGTGACCACAGACTTCACAACATAGTGCGAGGATGAGCTAAGAAGAAGAAGAACAGTAAAAAGGTACCTGCTTAAGCTCCGCAGCATCGGTGTAGTTCATGACAGTGAAGTGCTTTTGGTAATCATCGAAATGGTCCAAGGAGAAAGGTCTAGATAGAAGGAACAAACGTCAGAGCTCTCTCTCTATAAAGAGTTGTTCACAGACACACTGATGTCTACAGACAGTCGGTCCGGATTGAAACACCGGCCATGACATTTGGTCCAGATGTCCACGGCTCCCAGAGGATCCATGCTATCACTACTCTTGTAGCACCACCACCAAGTCCAAACTACCAAATTAATTATTCATCAGATCGTTTTTTTTTCAGTTTCAGACTTTTGGCCTGGATCTGGACGGCCCCGTGGCATCAACTACAGGGGCGTGGTCTATACAGGGGCGTGGTCTATACAGGGAGGTGGTCTATACAGGGGCGTGGTCTCATGACAAAGAAGGCTGAGGATCGGCCTCAACCACGTTGCCTTCAGGAAACGTACCGCGAGAATTAGGACTCATTACTTTCATACAGCATATTCACGTGATTGGCAGTAAACCAAATTGACGCCAGAGGGATTTAGGACCCAGGGGAATGTAGTTATTTCATATCCCTTCATACTAGTGGCGCATGACATTCTTCGGAAGGCAGCAACATTGAATGTTTACAGTCATAGCTGCGTGTACAGAGACTTCTTCCTGCATAAGAAGAGTCTTCCTGTGTGACTGAGTGGGCGGGCTTTACCCAGCATGCATTTTGGCGATGTAATTTCTTTCAAACCATGAGTCAAGTTCATTCCCTGAGACATAAGTAGCTCCGTCCGCTGCTCCCTCAGCTTCAAGCTATGAACAT
>JBAMJR010000194.1:257500-367500 GCA_038501785.1 Myoxocephalus aenaeus
GAGTAGATTACATGTTAAGTGAATGCACAGACGCGAATGGTTGCGGAAAAGTGAATTTTTCGCCGGGCGGCACGATAGAGGCCAAATGGCGTTGCGAATATTCGCAAATCCGCTTTTCCGACTTTCCGCTGCCGTTGAAATATTTCAACTCCAGCGAATAATTCGCCCGACGCGGAGTTGCGAAAGCCAATCGGCGTATAGAAGCTCCGCCCGGCATCACCGCCGTCCTGCCGTCGCTGAATCAAACTGCGGGTCCTGAAGGAGCGCTGGAAGCGGCTTCATTCAGACACTCGTCCTGGAGGAGTCGGAGCTGTGTGCGACTACGGATAATATTATGAACCCAGACACGGGGCGCTTGATGTTCCCATGTGTGTGGGACTTCCTCAACAAGTATAAAGCAGAACTAGTGGTTATTTACATGGTGAATGGTGGAAATAGTAAATGTTTTCACAGACACTGAGATAAGCCCCGCCCCCTTTCCACAGCAAATGGTTGCGAAAAAGCGAATTAACCACATAAAGTCGAGCTAGTAAACTCAGGCGAAAAAGCGTTGCAACTCTTTTGGTGTGAACTCGGGAAAACACTGTGCGTGGGTACCTTTGGTGTACTCTCTCTTTGTCTGATTATGTAGTCCAGGTTGTTGGTGATGTGCGTGTCCAGGCCACGTGCCAAGTTCCAGGGCTTACAGATCCAGTGGTTATCCTCTCCCCTGAAACACACCGACACATCTGTTTAGTGCTGATCACAGCGTCATCATCAGCAACACGCTCTTGTGTTTGTGAGGATATAAGAACATATAACATTCCAACCTTTGTTGCCTCTGTTGATAGCGCTTGACAAACTGCGGCAGCTCTGACTGGAGGTTGAAGGTCTCTGGTAACCAATCGGGATGGGAGCCGCCCTCCACTCTGCGGGCCACGGCAGCCATGCAGTCCTTCACAGTGACAAGGCTCTCGCTGGGGAACTGGTTAAGCATCACATGGGGTCGGTCCTCGCTCAGCTTCCTGCCAGAGAAGAAGAAGTCATGACGATTCTATAAAAAAAATAAAATAAAATAGCGTCTCTTTTACAAGGGTGGGGTTGTTTGCCGTCACAAATTTGAGTTTGGGAGTGGATCAAGTATTTTACGCCATAACGCTTAAAGTCATTGGTTAACACCAAACGCCAAAGCAGAGGAACTTTAGACCAGTGGTTCAACTGGTCTGGCACCATCACCATGAATGACAAGCCACGACCCAAATTTATTTAATGAAAAGATGGTGCAGTTTGAACCTGAGATAGTACAGAATATCACATTATGCACAGGGAAAAACAAACTCAAAATAAATTAAACAAAAAGTGCAATTAAAAAAAATTCAAGTATACATCCACAAGTATACATGCGGCGTGACATGGAAAAGTTTGCATCATTCACGGATAATATTATGAACCCAGCCATGAGGGCGCTTGATGTTCCGATGTTTGTGGGACTTCAGCGACGTGTAGCAGAAATAATGGTTCATTGCTTCCATGGTGGATGGCGGAAATTAACTGTTTTTATGGCGATAAACCACTCCTCCTCCTCTCCGGCGAGAATGTAGCCAATGATCACAAAAAGTCCGGCGAGTAAAGCGAGGCAAAGATTTGCTTCGCCTTTGGTGTGAACACAGCATTAAGGAGTGTGAATAGACGGCACTTTCTTATCTTTTTTTTTTGCCCAGGCATGGCTCCACTGAAAACTGACAAGACTTCATTTTTCGTGCACTGCTCGTTGTTTACAGTCCAATTAACAACTTACATAAAACACTAGAGTTGGCGTCTGGAATGTGTCGGCATTATTTCCTGCAATTCATCACTTTTTTAGTTTACAGAAGAACTTGGCAGAACACACGATTCACGTTCAGGCAATGTGAACCCTCGACCCAAGTTTCATGACGCAATCATTCTCCTTTCTACGAATTACCAACTTCCTAATTTCTAGGAGCTATCTGTTATAAAAACCAAATGTGTTCATCATAACAAGATACATAAACAGTTTTCCTATGAATCCAAATGTAGGGTGTTCAAAATATGATGATCTTCTTCAGAGGAAAGTAACTTAAAAAAAATGACAATTTTCTTTTTTTAACATTCTGAGAAGAAAAGCATCTTTAAATTGTTATGTCTCAGTTTAAAAAGGTTAAAAATATGGATTGTAATTTAACATGTTCATTTCAGATACTTCCTACGCTATGTTTTCAACTGTCAGGGTACTTTCCACAGGATGCGTGTCGAAGAAGGGAGGATCTGCAAGAATGTGATGCGTAGCCTTGAGTTGACATCGGCTACAGCGAGGGCCAAGTGTTATTAATGAGACGAGAGAGTGAGAGTGCTTTGTCAAATATGGACAGCTGCTTTACTACATGAGATTAGGTCTCTGGAAGATGTGTGATGATTGGTTCACTCAGCTCAGAGACAAAGACGAGGGGCAGACATGTTGTTCTCCAGCACGCGTGGATCACATTACAAATAACAAGGCAGGCAGTCGATGGAGCGGCAGAAGAACACAATCAAATACATTGGTCATTGAATTACAGCCTCACACAATGTAATTTTACACACACACACAGGGTTTAATAAGCAGCCATCTGTAGGTACCCGTCTATCGGCTGTCTGTCTGTGTGGGGGGTGGGTTTATATTCTTATCTCACGCTCTGTGTCTCTCTCCGCCTTCCTCTCTCTTCTATGTCATCATTCCACCCTGTTTCTTACCCCCCCCCTTGTCATCTTGTCCTCCCTCCCTACGGTTCAGGCTCCGGTCTCCATGCAGCCTCCCCAGCACCTGGCTCTGGACCGCCTGCACAATCTCAAAACCGTCTGCTTGGCTGTTAGAGACCCCCCCCCCCCCCCCCCACACACACACACACACACACACACACTGGATGACCGGCTAAAAGGTCGGCCTGACCCTGCTCAATGAATGCATTATTGTTAACTTGAGGTTTGTTTTCTGAAGTGACACAAGTCCTGAGTACATGCAGAGATTATGAAGTTCACGCAGTTGGCTCATGTTCACGAGCTTCACGTGACATCCGTGCATGTTTGTTGCTTTCTCTAATTTCTTACTACTTAACCACTTAAGTATCTATCGGCTATCTTCTCCCTCTACACCATGACTGCACCTCAGGGGACCCATCTGTTAAACTCCTGAAGTTCACAGACGACACAACGGTCATCGGCCTCATCAGCGACGGCGACGAGTCTGCCTACAGACGGGAGGTTGAACAGCTGGTCCTCTGGTGTGGTCAGAACCACCTGGAGCTGAACAAGGCCAAAACTGTAGAGATGACAGTAGACTTCAGGAGGAGCCCCCCAACACTACCCCCCCTCACAATACACAACAGCATCCATCACTGTGTGGTTTGGATCGGCCACCAAACAGGACAGAGTCAGACTCCAACGGATCGTCAGGTCTGCAGAGAGAACCATTGGTTCCAGCCTGCCCTCCATCCTGGACTTGCACACCTCCAGAGTCAGGAAGCGGGCTGTAAAGATCACCACAGACCCCTCACACCCTGGACACAAGCTGTTCCACCTCCTCCCCTCTGGAAGGCGCTACAGAGCACTGTACGCCAAAACCACCAGACACAGGAACAGCTTCTTCCCACTGGCCGTCACTCTGATGAACAGTTAAACAGACTCTTCATCTGCACTATCTGCACTTTTGTTGTTTTACTACCGTCTTTAATGTCCTTTTTATATTTTTTATATTTATCTTGTATATTTGTGTGTGAAAAAAAAGAAAGTACGAAGAGCAAGTGAAACCGGAGTCAAATTCCATGTATGTGCAAATTTACATGGCCATTAAAGCTGATTCTGATTCTGATGTGACTACTGATGAGACACCACAAGATCTCACCTCAGTATTCAGTAAAAAGAGATAGATATCTAAATAAAGGTTTGGCCAGAGGATGCAGCATTTACCTCCTGGACTGCGTAAGCGAAGCTTGAGGTTCAAATAGCAGAGTAATCTTCCAAGTTTATAAACTCTTTTGCAAGTTTATCAGCATTACTACTCGAGTAAAACCACAAGACGAATTGTATGTAATGCTGGACATATTTCAGCAAGTAAAAGTAATAAAAGTAATATAAGAAAAGCATAAAATAAGAGTGATCTATGTATGTGTAGTTTGTGTGTCTTCTGTTTATATGTGAAGAAAAGCATCATATAAGAAAACAGATTATGTAACGTGGTATAATGAACACATCTGGTTTTATAACAAATAGTTCCTAGAAATTAGGAAATTGGCAATTCGTAGAATGACTCATGAAACTTGAGTCTATATTCACATTTCATGAACACGAATCTCGTTTGGTGAGGACTGTGTAGAAGACTTCAGGCGGTCATCGACTGCAAAGGGTTTTCTTCCAAGTATTACAAATTATTGTTATATTTACTATTATGTTAGTTTGTCCAATTACTTGGAGGGATTTCTAAACAGTTAATGCCATATTTGTGTTATATCCATTGAAATAAAGTTAAAGTCTACACTTCAACCACACAGTGTCTGCTTTATTTAAAATACATTGCAGTCGTGTAAATAGGAATAATTAGAAAAATTGTGTCACAGTCCAAATACTTCTGGCCCTGACTATCTTCACTGCTTTTTGTGGCGGAAGTTGACCGGATAAAGGAAGGCCTACAAAGATAAATGTGTCTTTGTATATTTAATAGGCTTCTGCGCAGAAGGACCAACATCAACATCAAGTGACAATCAAGCGACTGCATCCTTACCAGGGTTTCTATGCACTTAAGGACAAAGAATCAATACTTACATTCACAGGATTAGATATGCAGTGTTTCCCCTAGGTTTACAGCTTCAGGGGGGCGGGGTGTCGGCCGGGGGGGTGTCGGCGACGACGACGACATTGGGACATTGGGAGCGACGTTGGGAGCGTTTAAAAAACGCAGATATATCTGTTTTCTTTCCACGCGACATTATTGGACGCTCTCTGCCGGCTGATGGAAGTGTGCTCTCTGCCCACCTGTGCGCTCGCACGAGTCTGTGGGCATCGGGGCGGATCTCCGCGGTGCGCGTTACCGAGAGCAAAGTAGAGTTGTAAACGCGACCATGACAGAAATACGATCAATAAAATAAGAACATTGAGTTTGTTTAATAAAAGAACAAGGTGTAGACCTGTTTATAGGAAAGGGAACCTTAAATCACGTCTGTGATCTGGCGCGACGGAGAAAATTACAGGGGGGCGGAGGGTTTTTTCAGGGGGGCGCCCCGCCCCCCTATTCTAACGGTAGGGGAAACCCTGATATGTCTAATCATACAAACAACGAGGCTTTACTCTTCAAAATGAAGGCACATTCTTGGCTTGGACAGACGGGAAAAGGTCAATGTGCAGACGAGGTTATATTCCACTCTTACATCAGTGTGATATACAGATTAGGCTTCGTAGAGACAAAACAGTTCAAAGTGCAAAATCAGAAGTTATAATGTCCCTCGGCAGAAAAGGAGTCAGACAACAGCGGCCAGACAAGATGTCAGTGGGTCGCTCCGGCCATAAGAACAGTATAACATTTAATACAAAGTTAATGAGCAGGTTTCCTCTACACTTTAACCGCCTGTGCAGCTGTGTGGAGGGACGTGTATCAAACAGCTATGTGCAGCACGGCCGCCACTTCTTAGAAGGAAGAAGTCTGTTTCATCTCGACGCCAACAACTGATAGAGATTAAGTGTGTGTGTGTGTGTGTGTGTGTGTGTGTGTGTCTGTGTCTGTCTGACCTGTAGTCTTTGATGTGCTTATAGCTCCAAATGACATCAGCCTCTTCCTCCTCCTCCGTTAGCTGGAACCGAGGGTGAGTCAGGTTGTTTGTTACTTGTGACAAGTCGGAGTAAACCCTAAATAGAAAAGCACAGAATGATGGAGAGAATTGGGAAACACAACATGAAAGAAGCACACAACAACACTCTCATATTACATCTGGTCCCTTTCCGTTACTTTTGGACGACCTCAATACCAAAAACCCAAGATAAGAGAAAATAAATGTCAATAAGACAATGCTTTTCAGGCTGCAGTCGTATTTTAAGCAGCAGTGATTTTTGGGGATGCGAGTAAGTAGCGAGATAAAAAGTAGGAGTTGGTTTTTACTTTTAATTAGACGTCTCCTTCATCACTGACTACCTGACAGATGGTGGTCAGTGGTACTGGAACCCTTCCTGTGAACCACTGACTTCCAGTAAATAAATAACTATGTTTGTGGCATGAGGCTCATATGCAGAGTGAGGCCAAAACATCTGCATTTAGATGTGCAAATACCACATGTGGCAACGCAGCGAGCGCAGGTGAACATTAACCCACTCTGTGATCATAAAGTGGTCTTTCATTTCTGGACTAAGGACCAACATAATCTGACACGAGGAGACACTCACTTGAGGATCTTGTCCTGAGGCACAGTGTCGGGTTGGATGTCCACAGGAAGCTGCTCCTTGTTCTCCAAAGCAATGGCCTGGAGAAGCAGACAGGGGGGACAGTGATGACCTCACAGCATGAAGAGGGACGAGTGAGATGGGGGATGGTTAACTCCATATGATCGACCTCCTATTAGAAAAAGTACAATGGAACTACACAAAGTCTTGTGAATCTGTCGGCCACAACTTCACGAAGCCAAGGAACATGTTTGTGTGCGTTTTGAATATATGTTACTGTATACTCATATAATCTGATATAAACTGGATCTTTGTAATGTGTTATCCGACTCATAGAGGTAGCATAGGAAGCATAGCATAGGAAGCATAGCATAGGAAGCCGGTTAGGGGAAGGAGACGGGTGATATAATATGTACTGTGAAGGAAACATGACATCTAGACTTGTTAAGCACTACTCTGAGTGGTACACTATTATCTGAGTTAAGAGAATAATTTAACCACTCTACTGTCCGACTGCAGCTGGACCGACAAACATCACGTCTGGTTTGGCTGCACTTTGTATGAACTGTTCCCCTTTGGCCTTTACACGATTAACCTTCATGCCTTAGATGGGAATTATGAATGAACAATGCCTGTATTGACTTAAAACAGTGCCTGTATTGACTAACATGTTTACTATGTTCACTGGACAATGCCTATATTCACTTACATGTTACTATATTTGATTAATACAATGCATATATTCAATGATGCGCGGATGTGAGACCAAAATATGGCCTGACTGACAGTCCATCTCTCATTTCTTATCCTCTTGAGCCCAAAGAGGCCCCCTGTCCCGAGGCTGGTCAAGGCCCTTTTTGTGCATGACCTGACTGCATGGTATCATGTGCATCGTAAATCTTCTACTGATGCTTCTGATGTAAAGACCTTTAAAAGACCCCCTTTTATTCCAATTGAACTTCCACCACGGGTACGAAGAGAGCAAAGTGTAACCGGAGTGTGTACACATGTATGTGTACACACTCACACACGGCCAATAAAGCTGATTCTGAGTAATCAAACCCTGCGGTCCTTTTGTAGAAACAAAGTACCAGGGAAAGAGGAGCCAGAGTTACCAAGCCAAGTGCACAGTTAGTGTGTAAACTAAGGCAGGGTTCATACACATTCTGACCAATGGGTTTCCATGACTTTAAACCAAATTTCCATGACCGTAGTTTCATGGAAACTGGCCCCCGTAGAGAGGGCCAGTTTTCTCTGGCCCTCTCCCAAATACGGTTACTGATGAGATATATAGCTGCATGTCAGCATTCCACCGTTGGTTGGCACGGCAAACAATGTGGGCTTCGTAGATAACTGGCAGTCTTTCCAGGGAAACCCAGGTCTGATTAGGGGAGACGGCATCCATCAGGACGCGGAAGAGAGATCACATTACTCCTGTACTAGCTGCTCTCCACTGGCTTCCTGTAAGATCGAGAATCATATTTAAAATCCTCCTCCTCACCTACAAAGCCTTAACTGGTGATGCACCATCATATCTTAAAGAGCTCATAGTGCCATATTACCCCACTAGAGCGTTACGCTCACTGAATGCAGGGTTACTTGTGGTTCCCAGAGTCTTAAAAAGTAGGTTGGGGGCTAGAGCTTTCAGTTATTGGGCTCCTCTTCTGTAGAATCAGCTTCCACTTTCAGCTACTCTCGTCTCCTTCATTGGGGGATTTGGAGGCGGGACCCTCATTGTGTTATAAACAGGCTTGTGACTTCTGTCTCATTGAATATTGTGTGACAACTGCGCTGAGCAGTTGCTGCAGACCTTTCCTTCTTCGAAGAATAAACGGACTTAAGACAACTTTGATTCAGAGAAATCATTCCTTCTTTAACAGATTGACAGGGAAAATCTTCCATCACAATTTGGTGTCAGAAGTTGGAATCGTTTGAAGCTTCAGCGTGTGTCACAAACTACACCGACATTTAGTGAGCGATTCAGGATGCCAAAGTGTTCTACTGAACGACTCAGAAGGTCTTTTATACCAGCAGCAGTTAGATTTTTAGATTTAGTATCTGATGTCGGTCATGTGTCTTGTATCGTATGGCTTGTGTCTTGTTTCATTTGGCATTTGTTTTGGTGTTCGTTATTTGTAATTTGTCTCTTGTCTGTGAATTTTGTCTGTTGTTGTCTGTATGAGTCTGACCTTTTGGTTACACGTGAGTTTCCCCACTGGGGATTAATAAAGTTTTTCAAATAAAAAATATAACACATTTACATGACTTTTACAAAACTTTAGGGATTTTATTTTTTTTAAGGACTTTTCCAGGCCTGGAAATAACCATTTTAAAATTCCCTGATAGCAGATAGTCACCAGGTTTTAATAATAAAATACGAATAATATGAACAATCCACAACAATATGTTTCATTCAAAAATAAAGTCTTGCTGTCTATTCATGCTTTTCCCCCACCAAAATATGCATTTATTCATGAGGGGTAGAAAATGATTTGAGAGGGTTGCCCCTTGTTTTTTTCCTAATGAAGTTATTCCTTTAGTTATTAGTACCATCTAATTAATATATTATTAACATATTCCTTTCCTTATTAGTACCATCTAATTAATATTTTATTAACATATACATTAAAATATTAAGATGTTATTATTAGTGCTGTCATTAGCGCGTTATTAACGGCGTTAACGCAAACCAATTTTAATGCCGTCAATTTTATTAACGGCGTTAACGCATTTTAATTTTGCAATTTTTTTTTGCGCGAGCACCACGCCGGATGTAGCTCAACCGGAAGCAAAACAATAGGCACGCCGTTTGGGCTTGGAAGCTAGGCTAACGTTACGGTTTGAAATGAATGAATGGTGAGCGCGATACGGCAAAATTAATGATATTCAGTGAACTGCGAACAGGTGCGCGTGCCAGAAGGGAGCGCGAGTGAACACATTGAACACAGCAGGAGAGAACGCAACGTTAGCCAGCTAGCTAAAGCTCCGGTGGAACATTATTAGCTAACGCTACCGTTTTTGAGGAGGTAGATTTTGAGGTGAGGGGACTGACGAGGCAGAAGGTAAAGTGGTCCACCGTTCTATCAATAAGCAGACCTGCCAACCTGTACGCAATTTGCGTAGCGGATACGCATTTTGACGTCAAAGTACGCTGGTAAAAATGAGTCTAAAATTAATTTTAGACTAATTGACCAGCACACATTATATGCAATGCAATATAATGCATGACGAGTATTTAATGACTTATCAATATATAGGTTATATATCAAGGTTGGCAGGTCTGAATAAGGCTAAACTAGAAGTTAACACTAATACAAACATTATTTTTGCAGAATGAGTGTGTTAGGGGAGAAGGATGCAGCCATTGTTAAACAGCTGGATTGAAATGCAGCTGGAACTGGTCGTGGCTAAAACTGGAAGGCAAGGTCTCAATAAAAGGGCAAGAGGTGTCCTTTCATCTAGGAGATGTATTCTCCAAAATCAACAGGCAGGGATTCACCAGATGCATTCTCTGCATCAAAGATATAAATGATGCTAACAAAGGCAGCCATGCTCTCCCTTACCACATTGTGCCTCATATACTGTAAATGTTAGACCAGTGACAGGCTGGCATGAAATGGCTTGCATAATACTTAGTAAGGAGGCCATAATCATTTTTGACTCATGGCTGAAGTTAAGTTTCTCCAGCTCTCCCCAGGTTGGCAAAAAAAGCATCTCAAAAGGCATCAGATTGATGCTTTAAAATATGGAATATTTAAATTTTTCTTACGGGAGAGCATGCCCCCGGACCCCCTAGAGGGGTAATATCCTTCTCACCTTTTTCACCCCTGACCCGTTTTCATGCCTGGTGCACTCTATAATTTTATTTTGTAAACCCTTGTTTACCTGAAATGTGCAGTGATTTTATTTTGTACTGCCCTGTTTGGCAGTTGTTTTTCAATAAAATAAAGCAAGCCAATCCACTTTTTCATGTTGATAAGAGCATTAAAATGCAAAAATAGAAAATTGCGATTAATTGCGATTAATCGCGAGTTAACTATGACATAAATGCGATTAATCGCGATTAAATATTTTAATCGTTTGACAGCACTAGTTATTATTAGAATGATTGCTATCATTTCTGTGGTCTGTTATGTATCATGTCGAGCTCTTTTCTTCGACATTTCTCTGGTTGAGTCCCAGAACCTCATCATTGAAGACCAGCTCTGGTCTATAATATAAATAATAATATAAATACAGCGGTGGTCGGGTTCCTTTCTGTATCAAACAGCATCACAGCCATCTGACCCGGGACTGGAGGAACTAAACATGTTTGTGTTTCTGGACCCTCAGTGATGGTTCGCCTCACCTCGTAGTACGAGTCCGGGGGCTCGGTCGTGACACTGCTGACCCCTTCTAGATCGTCAGGTATCCATGGTAACAGACGGCATCGCCTCACTAGGGGGTCCGTCTCTCCATACGTATAGTCCCGGGTCACTTCATCTGTGGAAATAATCACTTTTTAGCTGAGTGGTACCGTCTCAGTACTCTGGTTCCTACTGAAGACGGACATCTTCAAACACGGCTCCGGCATTTCCTACAGTTGGTCGCAGCATGTAGGGAACATGTGGTTGTAGTAGTACCATATAAGTGACCACCTTTTATGTATGCATGTATATCCTTCCTTCCCGCTGCTGTCAGGCTGCACAACAAGCTGAGCTCACAGTAGACCACTAACACCTGGAACCCTTTAATCACTTTAAGTACATTCATCTGGTGCAATATATAATACATTTAAGTACTTTATATACTTGTTTTATTCCGTCTGTATATTTAATATTGCTACTGTATTCTTTCTACTGTTCTTATTACTGTTTATTTATATTACTTGATTTTAGTATTACCTTGTGTGCACTGCTGCTGTAATCCTGCAATTTCCCAAAGTGCCCACCTGTGGTTCTATGGTACCACTGTAACCACGGTAACACAAGGGTTCTCGGCCTTGGGAGAACTAGCAGAGGGTTTTGTTAATTTGTAACAGAGTCTGATAAGACCTGCCTCGGCTCAGAGGGTGTGAACAGGAGGAAACACGAGATAAGACCACACACAGGAACAGAGGGCTTCTCACCAGGCTGCTCTGAGCTTTAGGAAAGTGGGAGTTTGTCTTTGGAATCAAACATTTGCACTCTGTGTTGTTGTTGATGACTATAAAGCACCAACACTAATCGGATCAGCGCAAAAGGAAAAAAGAGGGGTACATATCACGATTAGAGATGAGTCCATGATCCCTATTGGAACCATTGACTCATCCGGTACGGACTGGTTTTGTTTTAGCAGCTGGTCTTCAAGGTTTCAGACTATTGTTTTCACCACAGTCCCAAAAACATTTCAACTGCTCTGAAGTCAGCATAAACCATCACAAATGTTAAATTCTATCATTTTGCTTTGTTACTTTAAAAAAAAAAATATATATATATATATATATATATATATATATATATATATATATATATATATATATATATATTTTAAGTGATTGTTTCCATAAAAATACACAAATCAACATCAGTATTCCAGATCAACACCACTACTAACACATTTGTTTTTAGCCTATTGTTGGTCATTCCTGCTTTTATACATATTTATATAATAGTTATGTAAATAACTATTCTGTCTCGTCTATCCTTTACTTTTATCTGTCCAGCTTTGTTGTTGCTACTAGCTGCTCTTGTGCTTCTGTGGAAGCACATCAAGATAGAAAAAGGCCTTGTATTTGCGTGTGTGTGTGTGTGTGTGTGTGTGTGTGTGTGTGTGTGTGTGTGTGTGTGTGTGTGTGTGTGTGTGTGTGTGTGTGTGTGTGTGTGTGTGTGCTCTCACCTCCCTCCTGCAGGTCCTGCAGGGGCCAGAGCACAGAGTAGGCCAGCCCGCCCTGCATGTAGAAGAAGGGCGCCATGCTGCAGCTGGGCCGGTCGGAGTGCTGCAGCCGGGAGCCGAACTCATCCACGATGTACCACACCGGTACTTTATCCTCGGGAGACTGTCACGTCAAACAGGACGAGCAGAGTGAGGGGGAGGAGGACAGGGAGACCAATGTGTTTTCTACGTCTGCAGATGTGGTTTTCTTTTGCTTCCTCATAACTAATGTGTTCACTGACTAATGAATGAAAGAAAGTGATGATCACGGATCTAGCCGGGGCCCGTAGATCCGTGATCAGGGTTCTTAAAAGTGAGTCAGAGCCTGAGCCCTCAGCTTAAGCACACACTTCTGAGGGACCCTCGTTCTCAAACAGAAGCCTCTCTAAACAGAACAAGGCACGCGACAAGAGGAAGCCGGGTGTGGTTCCACAGCGGTTAGAGAGACATCCTGTTGAGATGCTCAGACAATAAAGAGCAGGCAGGAACTATTGGAGCTTCATCTGTCACAGTAAGCCAGCACTATCAAATAGATTTACTGTTGTAAGCACACATCTATGAGACCAACGTATCATAATTAACATGTAAAAAGCCTGGGGGGGAAAAGTCTCAGAGGCCCCATGAGGAGAATTAAGCGTGGCAACAAGTTAAAGGGTCATCAAGAAGCAGTTAAAAAAGGAGCAATGGCCCCGGGCGTGAGAATGATAGAAGACTGTTCACAGCATGAGGCTCGCTCGGGTTCATCTTTGCTCAAAGAATAAAATCAGTGATTATTTTTGGGACATCGACAGCAGCATGAATTAAAAGGTGTAAAATGTAAAAAGGGTTATCTAATTGTTTGGTGGTAGATATATGATAATTAAATCTAAAGCGGCAGAAAGGAGAAAACAAGCTGCTGGACGCTCAAACCAAGAAGTAGGAGTTGTTTTCTTGTTTCTGCCATTTTGGATTTAGTCCATAAAACAAGCTATCTACGCTAGCACGGTAAACACAAAGACGGCTACACTATAGCTCGACGCCACATGTGAACATTAAAAGACAGCAGTGTTGTTTTGACCTTTTGTAAAAGAGTGTACTGGTAGACTGACAGTTAGTTACACAGTGGTCTAATCTATCTGGTGGAGTAAATAATGTCATGCAGGGTCACCCCGTGGCCCAGGAGAGAACGAGAGGGTGGATCATGTTTTATGACGTACCCCCTGGGAGAGTTTATACGTCTGGTTGTGCTTCCACATGCGCTCCATCACCAGCTCCACCGTGTCCGGGTCAGGGGCCTCGCCGTGGAAGTCCACCCCCACCAGGGCGGCCATCCTGGGCAGCAGGCCGGGGATCTGCTCCAGCTGCTGGCGGGCGTCGTCCACGCGGTACGTCCAGGCGTGATCCACCAGGTACACGCTGTGGCCGCGACCGAGGAAGAGGACAGAGGTTCAGGTCGACAGCTCATTGTGAAGACTCTATTTAGGTGCATTTCATATTCATACAAATATATAAATATCCATCAGATGCAGATTCGCGACCGGGGGAACACTTTTTAAAGAGTAAAGTTTAGATTCTGGCAGGAAGAGGACCAGCAGGCAGAGGACCAGCTAGCAGAGGACCAGCAGGCAGAGGACCAGCTAGCAGAGGACCAGCTAGCAGGATCCTATTGACCCAGAGCAGAGTCTCTCTGAGGTAAACTGTAGTAGAGCCTAACCCACTGAAAGCTCTTTGATAGTGTCCTTGGAGCGTAATGCTCACAGTGAATTACAGTTGGTGACCGTGTGTATGTCTGAGGCTTTTATTGTGAAAGGTAATGTGGAAGGAAAATGTTTTATACGTGTTAAAACTATCAACCATTTATATATCCGTGAAATGTCCTTTAGCCGGTTAAACCACTGTAACCATTTGTATATCTGACATATCCTCATTTTAAGATGCACCATTATCAAATGCAAACTGAGGCATAGGAGGTGAACGTGTCCTTTCATTGACTTCAGAGTCGCAATAAAAAACACTCTGCTATAGCAGACAGGGCCTCGTCAACATCAGCAGAATGACAGAATGAGAAGGAGCAAAACAGGAAATTGAGGCGGGAGGTTAGAGAGGAGTGAGGATCCAGCGTGGCCAAGCAGGGAAGGAGGGATTTAGCAGATGTTTGATGGCTTTATGGGGAAGAAAGACAGGTGATATAAAACAAACCGAAAGGGTCAGGTTCGACAAATGGTAAACGGGCAAATGAAGAAGCCCCGGTGTTTCACATCAGGCAGGATTGATAAAAGCACAAAGGAGGTAGGAGATGAGGGGTGGACCCGTGAAGAGCAGATTCAGACTTTAAAGTTCGGTGCATGTTCTGTGTACAAGCAGGTGACTCCGGACCAACTGGGTTTGTAATCTGTGTGTTGTGAATAAAGATAATCCCATCTCTCCTGTGTGTGTTTACTGAAGTCCTGAAGGAGATCATGTGGTGTCTCACTAGTAGTCAGATAAGCAGATAGTTGTCATGTTTAGAGGTAATGAGTTTTTTTAAGTTAATTACCAGCCTAGCAACTAATCAGCCACAACAGTAGAAGTGGATTCGGTCTGCGCCGCCTTCGTAAAGGGTAACATGAGTAATAAAGTGTGATGTCTTGGTGTTGTTGTACAACAGAAGTGTACTTACTGAACAAGAGGGTGTGGTGGATGCCTTTATTTGAGAGACTTGCTCCAGAAAAATAATACACGTGTAATATTAGTGTTCTGTGTGAAAGTACTCGCGAAAAAAACATAATGAAGAGCGATTAATCACGCAAAAGAAAAGTGCCTGTTGTGTGCCGGTTATTGATTATGGAGCTGCAAAGTGTGCATTTTTACATCAATATCGAAAAACAAAGTAATGACGTGAAGGAAAGTCATTTCATCCTTCTTATTTTCTTTTTAACTACGGTGCTCATTTTCAAATTCTTCTTTTAAAAGTCAGCTTTTATTTGGTATTGGCTTTTTTGCCCAATATTAATTGTATTTCCCACTGTTTTTTTTCTTCATATGTCATGACAGTCACCGCCCTCTCACCTTTCAGCCAATCAGGCTTGGTGTAGTCCACGGCTGTCGTTCTTTTTCTAAGAGACTTTTTGCACCAGTTAGCTACAACTGCAGCACATATGAAATGTTTTACACATTGGCGCCTCATCTCATGATTATGATTGGCATGCAATGATTTCCCCTTCAAATCCAATAATTTTAAGCCTTTGGTATGATAGTTCTCCATTTCCTGAGAGGAGGGACGGCGATACAAATACATGATGCAATACAAAGTGGCATTGTGAAATAAAACAAATATAGGGAAATGCCATTTTGAAATAAAAAAGGGAAATTTAAATAAATGAAACGTCTATAATTAAATAAAACATTTTTTTCTATTAAGTTATTATGATTAGCTTTATAAAAGCCTTTCCTAAATATGTAGGGTTGGACATATTACGGCCTCCACTGAAACTGGCCCATCTCCCTTTGAATATCACTTCAATACCGATTTATTGTGGATGTTTTACTTTTATTGTTTTATGTGCTTGTTGTGTGCTTTGTGCAATGTCATCGTAAAGTGTATTGGGACAACGCTGCATGCTGGTTCTTCATTTGAAATACAATTGATTGCTTAGTTGAAATATGAAATAATATTTCACAATAGCTATATACTGTTGTTATATACTCAATTTAATCATGATTTTTTATTTCGTATTTTATTGATTCAATAAAATACTGCAAAATTCTTCTGTCACAGGGTTTTCTGGCCGATGGCGCCCTCACCTGGTCGGCTCGGAGGCTTGCAGCCCAGTCTCCCTGGTCACAACCACTTTACAGCGGATCCCTGCTCCAGGACTCTCCTTCTCCTTCCTCTCCGTATTCCCTCCACCTTCCTCCTCCTCCTCCTCCTCCTCCTCCTCCTCGTCTTCTTGTTGGAAATGCATGATTCCGAAAACTTCCCCAGCATCGTAAATCTAGGACATAAAACAACATGAGACCATTTTATTTTATTATGTCAACACCAGACTCCATGAGAGGATGTGCCAATTTTAAAGTAAGATTTCTTCTCATCTTCGCCACAAAGGTGTTTAACATATTATTAGTTCCACTCTTCAACTCGGCATACAATAATACAGCAAGCAGCACTTGTTTCCCATTTCAAAGTGTCTTCCCATCCCATTCTTGGGACACACGACCTACATAACACGACGAGGGCGTGTGAACCAACTAACAGCATATAGTTAGTTAGTGTGAACCAACTAACAGCATATAGTTAGTTAGTGTGAACCAACTAACAGCATATAGTTATAGTTAGTGTGAACCAACTAACAGCATATAGATAGTTAGTGTGAACCAACTAACAGCATATAGTTATAGTTAGTGTGAACCAACTAACAGCATATAGTTAGTTAGTGTGAACCAACTAACAGCATATAGTTAGTTAGTGTGAACCAACTAACAGCATATAGTTATAGTTAGTGTGAACCAACTAACAGCATATAGTTATAGTTAGTGTGAACCAACTAACAGCATATAGTTATAGTTAGTGTGAACCAACTAACAGCATATAGTTAGTTAGTGTGAACCAACTAACAGCATATAGTTAGTTAGTGTGAACCAACTAACAGCATATAGTTATAGTTAGTGTGAACCAACTAACAGCATATAGTTATAGTTAGTGTGAACCAACTAACAGCATATAGTTATAGTTAGTGTGAACCAACTAACAGTATATAGTTAGTTAGTGTGAACCAACTAACAGCATATAGTTATAGTTAGTGTGAACCAACTAACAGCATATAGTTAGTTAGTGTGAACCAACTAACAGCATATAGTTATAGTTAGTGTGAACCAACTAACAGTATATAGTTAGTTAGTGTGAACCAACTAACAGCATATAGTTATAGTTAGTGTGAACCAACTAACAGCATATAGTTAGTTAGTGTGAACCAACTAACAGCATATAGTTATAGTTAGTGTGAACCAACTAACAGCATATAGTTATAGTTAGTGTGAACCAACTAACAGCATATAGTTATAGTTAGTGTGAACCAACTAAAAACATATAGTTATAGTTAGTGTGAACCAACTAAAAACATATAGTTAGTTAGTGTGAACCAACTAAAAACATATAGTTATAGTGTGAACCAACTAAAAACATAATTATAGTTAGTGTGAACCAACTAAAAACATATAGTTCATACACATTCTGACCAATGGGTATCCAGGACTTTTCCATGACTTTAAACCAAATGTCCATGAGCAAACATTTAGTGAAATCTGGGTGTAAACATGAAAAAGTGAGTAAATGTAGTATTTAAACTAACAATGAGAATACAAAGCATACAGTAAACCTTAAATGACACAAATGAATGAGACAATAGTTTGATTAAAAGAATAAACATGTATATAGATGCCTGTATGTATGCCTGCTTATATTCTGAGTCTTTCTTTTAAAAGCATTTGAATTATTTCAAACTCAGCGTAAATGAACGTCATGAACACATAAATATAACACATTTACATGACTTTTGGGATTTTTCTTTTTTTTTCAAGGATTTTTCCAGGACTGGAAATAACCATTTTAAAATTCCATGACTTTTCCAGGTTTTCCATGACCGTAAGAACCCTGCTAAACATGCAGAGCTGAACCCGGGAACATAATGCATTACATATATTTAGCATTTAGCTCGTCTTCTCCCATGGTGCGTTAGCAAACAGTGAAGGAGCGTGACCGTTAGCGCCACAGACCTCGTTGGTGATCTTGTGATGGAGGCTCCTCCAGGAGCCTGGCGGGATCCCGGAGGCCTGCAGGGCCGCGGCGTGAAGGGCCACGAACACGTCGAACTCCTCGTCCTGGTCCCCATTCATAGTCACAGAGTTTGTTGACATTACGCCAGTCGGATATCGCGCACGTGGAGGTGTACTGCGCAAACCCGGAAATGGAGGTTGACAGCTACGGCAGCAGTGCATTGTGGGAGACGTCTAAATGGCGCTTGTACTTTCCTCTACTTTCCATCTACTTCTGCTCCAGTTCTACTCCATGTTGTGCCAATTTATCAGTATGTTGGTTGTATTCTTCAATAATTAATAAATAAACATCAATATCATGTACCTCGACCACCCATTCAGAGGTTTTGATGCACTATAATGTGTGTGTATGTCAAATGACGTCTTCTATGTGTATTGTAATTAAAATGCCATACATCAGACTATTCCTGGATTATACACAAATAAATGCATATTTCCATACCTTCTCCATAGCTCCCTCTGGAACTCTCGCCCCAAATCTTTCCATATTCAAATCTTAAATCAAAACCCACCTTTCAGAACTGCTTTTAAGTGTGAATCTGTGCTCAATGTTTTTATTGTATATCTCTTTTAAGATGATTTTAAAAGGGTTGTAAAGTGTCTGAGTATTATGAATACACTATATAAATCAAATGTATTATTATTTCTTCATCAATGTTGTGCAGTCTAAGTACACAAGAAAAACTATGTACAAATACTGTTGTGTGGTGAGAAACATTTTTATTCAAATAAATAGAGCATCACATCCAAATATGAAGCATAAAAGGGAATGGACAAATGGAGTTATGAGATCTTCATGAATGCACACGCAAAGCTTATGGCTGGCAAGCCTCCGAAACAGGAACTCACATGTTCTGGAAACAGGCGGAGCGTGTAAGACAGGGCAATAAATACATGAGAGAACCGACGCCTCATAGCCTCCTCTCTGATAGATGCACCATGTCAGCAAGCAGCTCACGGCAGAGGGAGGTGGAGGAAATGGGATGCAACTTAGATGAGGTTTTTGTTTTGTTTTAAATCATAATTGAATTTGCTTTCACCACAATATCCCCTCCTGGGTGCCTTTACATGAATGGCGAGGCTTCTCAAGTCACTTTCACACATGTGGCTCTGCTCATACATTCAATTCATTGCTGCCTTTTAATTCTGGTCCAAGACCAGTAAGCATGACGTCGGATGGACTGCAGGTCTTTTATTTAACAGGATGGACCCACGTGGATAAATGCTGCACTTCACTGAACCGGATGAGGGTATTTATGTGTACTGGGGTCACAAAGAGCTCACCAAGAAACAATGGATTCAAGAGCATTATTAGTGCAGACTGCAACGTGACCTCATAGGTCGTGAACATTGTCAAAGGGGTACAGGACAAACGGCCTCCGGTACCTTGATAGCGCTGCATGTTCGTTACATCACCTGATACACCTTGATGTTCGCCACATATTATCAGGTGATGTTGGGAGATCCAGATCCAGTCTTCAACCTCCTGAACAGGCCGACTTCATACATTCAAACAGGTTTGATATTTAGGAGTTAAACTCTGGATGATTACGTCTGGAGAAGTCATTATGCATGTTTATTTTTCTCCTTCTGTTGTCTGTAAATAGCTGTGTACATGTAGAGACCACTAGGTGGTAGCATGTCCTCGCCTATGAGCTGACACTGGCTAGGTGTGTGATGATGAACAGCATCATCTGGATTACTTCACGTTCATCTCGCTACTTCCGCGTTGATGTGTTTCTGTCTGTAACATGTCCCCAGAGACGGGTGATCGTTTGGACCTCCACTCACTGACAGCAGGGAGAACGTCGTCAGTCGTTCCCGTTTCCTAAAGGAAACTCTACTGGCGCAATACGCTCCTGGAATTTTTGCTCTTTAAAAAGTCCCAACTACCCAGAATTCCTGGCAAATGAGTCCCACTTAAGGAAATTAAGTAGTGAACAGCTTCGTGAACTGCAGGTTCATTTGAACCAAAGCTAACAGGGTAATGAGCGTGAAAGCCGCCTTGTACACTTTGGGCTACTTTGAACTGCAAATCCATAAAGTTGGAAGAAACAGAATATTAAAAAAGAAGGGTCAACATCAATGCAGACAGTGTTGCTTGTAGGGATCAAGCTCCTAAAATGTCTCAAGATGCCCACGTCTGTCAAAGTGACTTTACTAATCCCATGACTAGTTACTTGACTTTAACATGTAGAATTGTTGAAGGAGAGAGAAAATGGTTTGGGCTAAATATTGATGAAGTCAACCTAGTCCAGTGGTTCTCAACCTTTTTTCAGTGATGTACCTGCTGTGAAATATTTTTTCCAGCCGAGTACTCACTAACCAGTGCAAAGCAGTTTGGGTTAAAAAAAAAGATGTAATACACAATATTTGTTAAATAACTATTTTTAAAGGATTTTTTGGAATGGATGCTCATTTAAAATATATATATATAAAAAAAAATCTTGCATACCCCCTGGAGTGCCTTCACGTACCCTCAGGGGATTTGACAACCGCTGTCCTCGTCATGTGCTTTGTGTGATCCACCACCTCCCTGAGCCGTTTCACTCCACATGTTTAAAGGGATGCTTCATTCCCAAACTGCAGGTTTTTCCTCCCACCTGTCGTTCCATTTATCACTCGACATTTCTTTGGTGTGAGTTGCAGAGGGTTGGAGACATCGGTCTGCCTTCTCTTCCGTATAATAGAACCAGATGGCACTTTTAAAAACTCAACGTCTCTTCCCAGAAACCACCAACTCGGTTACTCGCGATAATCCACCTATTTGTGAGCAGTTTCATGCACACAAGCCATATAGTCCCATTATATTAGAGAGAAGTTGGACAACTCACACCAAAACTATCTCAATTGATAAATAGCACTACAGGTAAGAGGAACATAAATACGTCTTTTTCATTTTGGGGTCAACTGTCCCTTTAACAGTGAATGTAAATCCTTACTTTCTTTGGGGAACTTGAAACTACAATATCTTTACACACAATGTTGTTACTGTGGTTTTCAAACCTCAACCAGCAGACATCAGCATCATTTCCCAGCATTCACAACTGAGCATCACTGAGGGTGGAAATCCTCTGAATATGGCTTCAACTTTACATCTTGAGGAAACATTCTTTGGCATTGCTCCACATTTGTATTCCCTGCAGGAAGAGAGCAGAAACACGTGATCATGAACATGAGCGCTAGCCTTGTGGCCTTCAGATAGCGGAGGCGCTGCTCTGTACCTTTTTGCACATGCTGATCTGCATGACGGCATAGTTGATGAGTGCTTCTCGCAGGTCTTTGTCTTTCTGCTCCTTGAAGCGCTGCATGTCCACCCACGCCCTGTCAACGTGCTCTCTGCAGGGAAACCCATCAAATAAAGCACACGCACACACACACACACACACACAGAGAAAATGGGCAAATATAATCATGTAGAATAATTGACTTTGACAGGACATGCGAGTTTAGATGTTTGTGATTAGAAATGGGAAATAGACTTGGACTTGTATCGTGCTTTTCTAGTCTTCCGACCACTCATAGTCAGTGTGTAGTTTGGAGAAACAGACACTCCAGCACCAATAATGTTGTTGTTGTTTTTGTCATGAGTGCTTTCACACGGAACACGACTATAGCGTGCCGGAAAAAGGCGTCAACCAATCACGTCGCTAGGAACGGACAGATTTAAAACACGGAGGGTCTGTGCTCAGAAACCAAGCCGGCAAACTTTATTCCTCCTTTAAAACCTGGACAAGGTAAGCGCAGACCAGATCCACTGCTTCTGTTTGTACCCTTCACAATAAAAGCCTGAGACATCTACGCTGTATGTATAATGTTGAGCAGAAGGAACTCAGATCCACTCATATTGAGTTTCCTTTTAGCAAAAAGCTCTAAGAGCTTCAGTAGCTTCGGCGATACAGGACTGCTAGGCACTGCTCTGGGTCCACAGGGTCCTGGTAGTCGGTCCTCTGCCTGAGATAAATTGTCGCAAATTTGCATCGCTGCCAGTTTTGATGCAAAATACTCGCAGGCAAGTGTTTTTGCAATTTTGTGTTATTTAATGGTCACGCCCCCGGTGTGTAAAGGCCTCAATGTTTACCAAAAACCAAAGCCGAGCAATAACACAAACAAACTCACCAACTGAGACAACTGTAGTCCAGCAACTTGTGTTCGTGCGGTAAAGAAATACTGTTTTTGTCATGTTTTTGTTTTGAAGAGTGAGATAAAGGTAACGCGGTGAGAATATTCTAAATATGGCGGACACTTAAACTGATATAGATTCTTTTAGGTCCACAGCAGATCGTTGCTTTGCTCTCGTGTGGTTCTCCGTCTTTTTCTCCAAACTCCACAGTCAGTAGTAACACACTGACTGTAGGTGCATCATACCACCCCCCTTTAAGCAGTGTCCATGACTTACTCGCACTCCACCGTCTTCTCCTTGACGGCCTCTTCCCCCTCTGCGATCAGCTCCTCCAGCAGCTTCAGCCTGGCCTCCCTCTGCTCAGGGGCCTCTTGGCCAAACAGCTTGTTGGTCATGCCTTTGAAGGAGAACGTCCGCACAATCTAAGGAAGACGTGAACACAGGAAACCACATTGGTCTGGAGGTCGTCTTACCTCGGTCTGACATGACTGTATTGACAGTACTTGGATATCATGAGTCTGTGTACCCCGGTAGCTAGCTCCTCGTGCTGCTGCTTCTTGGAGACGAGGTCCTGGGACGCCATCTCCAGCTCAAACTGGGTCAGCTCGTGTTTCCTGCACACGGCCCTGCCAAAGCAAAGCGTCTGCATGATGTCGTGCTGCTCTTGTGCTCACAACACAGCCTTTGACATAATAGAGGAACACAGAGGGCCAACACCCAGGGAACACACATGTGAAAAGCATAGATGTTTTGTGAGGACAGGACCCTCCAGGCTGTAACACCACTGTACAAAAACATGAGGATCACCACACCCAGTGTGGACTAGTGGGAGAACATAAACCAGTACGGAATGACCAGTGGACTTCCATGAAACTAGAGGCCGTCGTTTGTATGTGTGTTGGCTTTTTTTTGGCTCGTCGATTTCGGTTCTTTGGGGAAAATTATCTCAAATGTCCTCGTCTCCGTCTTTCCTCACATGAATGCTCAAAGGGATCTCAGCTACTATGTGGTAACACAAACATCTGAACTTTCCTTTCTTAAGGAGTTTGCTTTGAGGGCCTGAAAAGAAGTACAAATCAAGTACTGTGTCAGGCTTTACAATCTTGTGTGAAGATAAAAAGAAAAAGCGGGTCTTACCTCAGGGCTTCGGCATAGAAGAGATATTCTTTCAGTTGGTCTGCGTAATGTTCTTCCTCCTCTAAGATGTCATCTATTGAGGCTGCATATCTACACGCCAGTGAGAAAACACTTCTGCATTAACGAGCAGCAGTCACCATCCTGCAGCACGTGTTAAAAGTATTAGACTGCACAGGTCAGATACTCACGCATCCATGTGATGACCGGCACTTTGCAGTCCGTCTCCCATCTCCTTCTCCATGGCGCTCCACTCGCTGCAGGGAACACACAGAGGAGGGGCGTCCGTCACAACAGAGACAATATCCTCTTTTTGTTTCGTTAGCTCAAATGAATGATATGCAGAGGCGTAAGTGCTCCTGAATAACGTCTTTTAGAGGCTGCACCCAATCTCTTTCTTTCTCATCAAGTGACACACTTTGTGTCCCGTGTTGTGGCTGATTGGACGATGATTGACTTAAGACTCTATCGGCTATCTGACTACTGATGAGACACCACAGGATCTGACCGACAGAATCTCAGTAAACGATCACCAACAGAACACAGGAGAGATTGTATTGTCTTCACTTCACGTACAGTAGGTCTATTTGTAACACACAGATTACCGAGTTGGTCCGGAGCTACAACTGCTTGAACATTCACAATACTTTATATAGTGTCCAGAGACCTCTGTGTCTACCTCCTGGCTCCAGTCTTATTATAAAATATGCCTCATATAAAGGACACCTGGGTTTCTTAATTGTATCCGTACTTCATCTCTCAACACTCGATCCTTCCGTTCCTACGTCAGACCACTCCTCGTGGAGCACGTTCATTCAAACTTCTATCAAACCCCCTTCTCTCGTTGGTCCAGATGGTCCAAATTAGTCAAAGTTTAGGTTATAGGTGAGATATAAAACTTCTTACAAAAAATGTAATCCTCATACGAATATATATTGTGGATACATAGATTGTTGTACAAGTTTAACTACAGGTAGAGGGTGCTGTCTGCTGTGTAGAGGTGACGATCTTAACTCATTTCAGGTATTCTCTCCTTTAGTCTGGTAAAATAACATAATGACCAAAACCTTGTTTGTATGAAATATTTCGGACTGAAAGTGAAGCCAGTGTGCTGTGCTCCTTTTGTTCTATATTGTTCAGCTAAACTCTTCTTTGACGACGTCTATCATGTGCAAATTAAGATTGGAATTGGGACGTTGGAAACAATAAACTTCTATCAGCACTTTGTTGGTCCTGTTTTGAACAAATGCTTGTTGTCAAACCTGAAGACTCTTCCATAGTTCCCGTGGACCTTGTAAACACCGTAGAGACGATCTGCCACCCTCTAGAAGAGACACAGAAAATACATGAGAGAAAGGGTTCAAGCTATTTAAAGTAGAGTGGATATTTCTGGATGGAATTCAGATTTCCAGCCTGAGAAGTGTTTGCTTTTATAAAAAAATAAAGAAATCCACTAATAGACATCTCCATGGAGTTGGTTACTTATATATAGACAATTCATTTTTTTTATTAAAAGTGTGCTTATATGTATGTGTAAATAAGCAAAAGAGAGAGAGAGGTGTAGAGACTTACTGCTCGAGCTCGCAGCAGCTGGGATGTGTGTGACTGCAGCTCATCGCTGTAGTGTTTCATCTCCATGAAGCGTCTGAGAAGAGGTGCAGAGGATGTGATTACGATTCCCTTCCTTCTTTCTACCTAGCTATTTAAAATTCTCTCTCTCCCTCTCAAATAGATTCACACTGGGCGGAGCACTTTTCAGATGAATCTGTTCTCACGGACAATAAAAAGATAATTCTTCCTCTCTCGTTAAAATCCTATTACTGGTACATCTTATTTATTTCATCCAGTCTGCTTTGGTAAACACACAGCTCCCCCTCTCAAAAACAAGGGATGAACTATTTGGACATGAAACCTTTGACAACATGTTCAATCCAGAAAATCAGACTTACTTATCTGGATTCCTCACCCTGAAGGTGGCACTGAGAGCTCTCAGCCTGGAATCTGCCTGAAACAGGAGGAACAGGAGATGGTCAAGCTCTGTCACCACAGAACATCTTTGTATGGAGAGAGAGATATTCCACAGACTACCTTTGCCTGAAATCCTGTCTCATACACCACTTCCTTCCAGCCGTGTTCCTGTCACACACAGTGGTGAAGAGGTTATTCAAGGAGCCACTGATCAGTGTTGATTATCACTTGACTGTAGGGCTGTCAAAACTGCCCAAAACCACGTTTGGATATTCATTCTTTAAATGTTTTTGCACATTATGTTCATGACACCGTGTCCTCTGGCCTCGACACAGCACTGCGTAGTGACGCTTTTAACTTTAGTCAGACATCTGTGAAGGTTTAGTTCAGTCAAATCCCTCTCAGACCTTTTTTTATTGTGACATGAGGAGACGCCATCTCATTTCACAATAAAACACTAAACAGGGTGGCAGCTGGCTGCAGGGAGATCTTCTGGCTCTTGGCTAAATTGTATGTAATTTCTAGTAAATATCATAATATAAAACAAGTGTTTTCTGTTTGAAAAGTACAAGTGTAACAAGTACAGCTCATCGATCTTCTAAAGAGTTACATCTGCAGTTTGATCTGGAGCTCACAGCTGATGGTTTGTTTCAGAGGCTTGATTGCTATTTTGAGTTACTTTTAAAACTTAAAGCATATTTGCACTTTAATTTGTATTACTATTTAATGTATTTGTTATGATGATGTTCTGATGTTCAGATCTTGTTACTCAAATACATTTGAAGTTCAAATTCCAACATTTTGAGTCATTATTTGAATTTTCTATGGGAAATAGTCATTGGATTAGTCGATTAATCGAAAAAATAGTCGATAGATTGAAAAAAAAGAACACTTGCTGTACGACACGTGTCACTCTGCCCCTCATGCTGCTGAATCATTCCTCCTTCAGCTGGACCGACATTTCATTTTCAACTAGTGACAGTGACGTTGTGTGACTAAGAGGCAGACAAGACCGTGCTGCTTCTTTTTCACAATCGAATATTGATTTCATAAATGTACATTTGTTTTTTTTACTAATCAAATATGCATTCATCTTTTGAACATCTGTTGCCAGCCCTGTTTGACTGAGCCAGAGCTGCATGTACCTCAGTGAGGAAGTGGTGCAGGATCTTGTCATTGGAGAGGACCGGGTGTGAGGCCACGCGAAGCAGGAAGTTCTCCAGCCCGACCCGGCGACGCTCCACGAAGTCTGGGTCCATGTTGTCTGCCGACAGCTTGTGCCACACAAACTCTGCCTGCAGGCGAGAGAACAGAGACTGACTGACATTCAACTCATCACTTGACATTGGTGCTTTTTCTTTACTTCAGCTCGGTCGATCGTTTCTTAAATGCCATTTCTAATCAGTTTAAATGCGCACAGTTTAACTATTCTCCCTGTGTTCCGCATTACAAGTCATTGAAGTGAATAAAGTGTGTGTTAATCTTCAAAATCTTATCTTCTGCTCATTGATCTCTTAACAGACATGGTATGTCTGAAAAATACAAACTGCTACCGTTTGTCCCTTTCCTCAAGTTGTGTAAATACAACTTGAGGAACAACATTTAAAACTAACTAGTCTATCAAAGATGTTTTAATTTCCAACCCCATTTGGCAGCTGCTTCCTACATTTAATAACTCTATGGCAGCTTGTTCTAAAAAACAAGAAATCAGCTCCATCCTGGTTGATTTTGGGGACCTGGATTTGCCAGAAGCCATTGGGGATTTCTCATCCAGCTTATTCTTTCCTGCCACATTATATTAGACATTTCTGGAAGGACATAAAGCAAGGCTGCAATCCTCAGAGGTTTGGAGAGCAGAGGCACACTGAACTCACCCTCTTCTCCGGCAGAGGCGGCACCACGATGTATGGAAAGGTAACCAGCAGGTAGTTCCGCAGCAACTCGAATTCACTGTACCTCCTCCACAGCGAGTCCGGGGCCGGGTTGCGGCCTTCGGCAACTGCATCCATTGGCCTTTAAAGATTGAGTCACAGGGGGGGGGGGGGGGAGTTAAAGTTGTGTTAGCAAAGTGACAACATTCATGTGAGCTATAACAAGATGGAGTGAAGATATCTCCGCTCAAGCCACAGCCCTTCCAGTCAAAGGGCTGACCACGGGGTGGTATTCTCACCGCGTTTCCACGAGGTACACGGTGAACGTCTCCTGCATGTTCACCGTGTTTTTGCCGTTCCTTTTCTCAGCTTCAGCAACGCAGATCTCCATCCTGCGCAGGAGCGTGGAGCCGTCCTCCAGCATCTGAGCCTCACAGCACACGGCATCGTGACACACTAGTCTAGCCCCATTACATTATTACATTACATTTCATTTAGCTGACGCTTTTATCCAAAGCGACTTACAATAAGTGCATTCAACCTCAGTACAAACTCAGAACAACAAAAATCAAGAAAGTACAATTCCTTCAATAAAGTTAAACTACAAAGTGCTAGTAAGTAACATTTAAGTGCTACTAAAGTGCTGCTAGGTGCTACTTTCCTTATTCAAGATGTAGTCGAAAAGGAAGTGTTTTAGTTTGCTCCACTTTCCTGTTTGGTATTGTTAGCTAACAGCTGTCCATGTACACTATGACACTTTATATACTTTATATAATATAGTGTAACAGACTGGCTGAGTGATACGTGACGGCAGACAGGTTCACGTGACCTGGATTTAATTGTGCCAAAGTATTCTTACATCCAGTTAGCTTGTATGTAGCATTTGAGCTAGCTCTGCCCCGAGCTGTAAACTGAAGCTGTGACGTTAAAACCACGTCTATTTCCGCTAATGTGGCAAAAAGTGTTGGCCTGGAAGGCCGAGGGGAGGCCGCCGTGTTACCGTGTGGTTCAGGCTGCTGCTCCCGTCCGCAGCTGTGTGCTCCGACTCGTCGTCCGTGGCCAGAGATTCATCCCTCCCATCCTCCGCCATCCTCTTCTTTTCGGCTGGTCTAGGTGGTGAGCCAGGACGCATGCGCAAAGCCTACCGCCACCCAAACAGATGTGAGGGTTGAAATATCTTCAGAAAAACACATTTAGACTCAAATGCATTGCATACGTACATTATCTGGGTTAAAAAACGAGACGACACCCCTTTGATAACAGGATGAAGTGTCAGAGTGATGGAAGAATTGATTTAGAGTTTATATTTGCGTGAAACAAAGTGTGTGGAAAAGTGTGCTTTACTTTAAATTGGAAAAGACTGTAATAGTGCCTCTTTGTGACTTACATAGTTCATTAAAGCTGTAAGGATGGGGAGTACACATACAGTACATTTGTCAAGGTACATTTTACTCAAATTGAAGAAAAAAAGTCTACTCTAATTTGTTACTCTATTCAGTGTTTATATTTAACTCTACATGATGATAATTTACTAGAATTCTGTATATAATTTGATTAAATTCTCGAATTATATATAGAATTTGATAAAATTATATAGAGAATTATATATAGAATTTGATAAAATTATATAGAGAATTCTATATAGAGTTGGAATCAACTCTAAATAGAATGATATATAGAATTGGATATAGAAACCGTCAGCTCATTCCACCGTAGCGAGAGGTTTCATGGCGAAGGAAACGGAATTTAAGGAACCCTATTGGGCGGGGTCACGCTGTTTTACTCCAATAGATTTTATTCTGAATATTTGCTCCTACTCTACGTAAATACGCTCCAAAATGATGAAATATTACTATAGAGGAAAATAATAGTACCTGCGGAAAAATTACTGTCCAGTCTCAGGAGGAGGAGGAGGAGGAGGAGGCTATGGAACAAAACGACAGCAAACTCAGAAGCTAAATAAAATACTCCAAAAGGACCAAAAGGAAGAGATGCTTTTCACATCTGTTGGAAGGAGGAATCACTCTTCCAAGAGCTGGAGGAAATGAAAGAGAAGATCCGTTTTCAGCATGTCTTCATGCAGGAGGTCAAGGAGTGGCAGGAGGCTGAGCGCCAAAAGAAAGAACCTCTCCAAAAATAAAGGAAGGAGCTTCAGGATGATCTCCAAAGAGAAAAGAACCAGAGAGAGAAGATGCAGCTCGAAGCCTGTGAGATGGAGAGTGAGCTTTCTCAGGAGAAGGAGGAGAAGCTCTGGGACAAACAATGAAGCCCTCAAGCAGGACATTCAGGAGCGGAAGTCACATTTTAAATCGACATAAATGAAGAGTTGCGTGAAGCCAGAGAGGCAGATCCAGATGCTAGTTTGTCTGGGTGGATAATGGAGATGGTAGGTAGGGGTTAGTAGTGTATAGTGTATAATAGTGGAATACCATCGCCCTCCTCAGCCCAGCAGAAGGCTTATTGGGTTATTCCAAAATTATGAAAAAAGTTGAAAATGACATAAATAGTTAACGATGGCACGGTCACCATCACTGTATGAATGTGTGTGTGCGCTTTTCTTCTGAAGACTATATGTGCCGTATCACTGCACATTAATGTACCATCTTACTACTAGCTAGGAGCAGCATGGTGGTGCACTCACCTCACAATGAGAAGGTTGGTGGAGTTCTCCTGCCAGCTGAGCTCCTCTGTGTGGAGTGTTCTCCCTGTGCCGGAGTGGGTTTCCTCCGGTTTCTTCCCACAGCTCAACGAAATGGAAACACACTGTTGATAAACTGATCTACTGTGCATTTAAAACCATTATTTTACACGAGACACATAATGCTCATTTTCAGGTTCATTGTATACTTGTATTTTGGCTTCAAAAGACCTTGACATACTTCATTGTTCAAAAACACATCCTCCGATGTGAAGAGAAAGTTGTTGTGAACAAGTGGTGTGATTTCTTTGCTTTTCCTGCCAGGTCTGTAATAGCGAGAAATCTCATTGGCTATCGGACAGACAGGTTAATTCAGTTGGTACCTGTAGACGGGGACGGTCACCAAGCTGGAGGTCGTTCAATGGAAAATTAACGTTTCTGATAGGTGGAGTGAGAGAAAAACAGGATGGTTGTTTCTCACACTTTAGGGGTTTGTATACAGGGACACATATGTTGAAAAGCAATGGAAAAGTGCATTTTGCATCGTACGTCCCTGTAAAGAAGCTAAGAGTCCTGGATGTCAGACAGTGGCAGTGGCAAAAGGTTGTGTCTAGATGGTAACCCTCAATTTGTTAAACTCTCCCGAATTGGTTGAGGTTAGCGACTGACGGATGGTTAAGTTGAGGTAAGGACGTCGAATGTTCAGGTCAGCCATTGACCTGGAACGGTTCAGGTCAGAACAGGTCTGCTATGTTTCCCCACATGTACGATATAGACACAATTTGAGATGAAATGTGAAAATGATCATTCCTGACCATTCTTACTGCCATTTCTGCATCACCTCATAATCTTGAAGATATATGTTTAACCACGACTTTGTTTGATGCACGTTAATGAAAACATGTACACACTGTGCTTTATAAAATAAACCATAAATGCATTTAGCTGGAGCTAACAGGCTATCTAATCTTTTTCATCAGTAAAATAAACTGAATGTACGGCAGCCTTTCATAATAGATTCCATGCTATAAGTAGACTCCAATTATCAGAACGATACCAACATGGAGGCTCCCTCATGTGGCTCCACCTATG
The DNA here is from genome assembly GCA_038501785.1 of Myoxocephalus aenaeus. Classification (NCBI taxonomy): domain Eukaryota; kingdom Metazoa; phylum Chordata; class Actinopteri; order Perciformes; family Cottidae; genus Myoxocephalus; species Myoxocephalus aenaeus. The sequence continues at coordinate 288,408 of JBAMJR010000194.1, forward strand.
GGAAAGAAAACCTCCTGGGACTAACTTGTGGGTCCCGACCAGTCTTTGGGAATGAATCCACCATATCCACACACTGGTATATTGTTGTGTCACCACTTAGTGCAGGTGCAGGTGCAGGAGGACACTCCATTAAACAGAAGAATTGTTTTCAAATATGGTTTAATCTTAAGAGAATATCACAACAGTGCAAAAACACAACTTCACATTCAAGTGATGTCAAACTGATTTACAACTTGAGGAATGACGTTAACACTGGCTGCTCTCAGTCAGCATCAGTGTTTCATTTGGCTTAGTAGTTGGGACAAAACTTTCCCAGCAGCCACCTGACACCATTGTGTAGGTCTAGCTGATGAATTTACCCAGAAGGCCTTTCCCACTACCCAGTTTTGTACATGCTCGAGTCCCTTTCCTCGTTAGTCCCGCCCACAGGAGATGCGAGCAGAGGAGGCGAGTAAGAGACGCGTTGAGGTAACAGGCCTCACTTATAACTGCTCTCAAGCCTCCTCGCTCCTCGACATGCATTTTAGGAATTGGAGCGCTCTTCAAGATGGAGCGCTGAAATCCATCGGGTCGCAAGCCAGAGGAGCGGGGAGATGAGGAGACAAGGAGACAAGGAGGTACAAAATGGGGAAATGAGAGGAGTCCTTGAAAGTTAGTGACCTGTCAGTAAAGTGACTTATATACGTATATATATATTTTTTGGGTAGATTTGTCTTAATATTTAGAATTCAGTCTTTGACATCATCTCAGTTTCAAGGACACTTCAGTTAATTACAAGTTATTGGAGCTTTGGCCATCATTTCTATTGGCAGCAGAGCCGAGCTCTAGCTGTAGCCACGACTGCTTTTGTCAAAAACAAAATTTAAGATTAGATTTGACCGTTTCTGGCGAGATTCAATAGGATTGAGGCCGGCGGACCTCCAAGACGTTACATCTTGTGGCCGCATGGCGCCTGTAGATACCACACAACCGTGATCATCAACAATAACTGTGTTGGAATGAATGCTCCTTGTAGGTAGGGTTACAGTTAGAGTGTAAAACTAGACACTTTTCTGTGCTGTACATTAAAACAGATCATAAAACACATCCGTGATCCTGAGTGAGTTCCAGAGCACTCGGTCCAATATAATACAGTCGGTGCTGCTTGGAGTGTTCAGAGTCAGAGATAAATGTGCTTCTCCTTGAAACATGTACGCACCATCGCTCATTGGTTCAAATGTTTAGCACCCGATGTGTAAAACTCAACCCTATCAATGTCAAAGTGCGGGCCCGGAATCAATCTACTGCTGCGCGTGGCCATGAGGGTCATCCTGCGAGCCGACGAAGAAGCAGACCTGCTGCGGAGACGAGGGGGCGATGTGATGATGGTGGGAGGAAGAGGAGGAGGAGGAGGAGGAGGTAGATTTGGGGATCTCCCAGTAGCTGCCGTGGAGGTCTAGAGAGGAGAGAGCAGGCAGGTGGTCTCTCTGCATGGATTTGTCACACTCTGTCGGTGGAGGCGGCGCGCTCAAGCACTTCCTCAGGCCCGGCTCCCTGCAGGGTCAAGAACACAGAATGAGTTGAAATGAAGCAACATGGTGGTCAACAGGAAGGGGCGGGACTTAGTCCCTCTGTAGGAAACAGCGTGTGACAAGGCAGAGAGATTTCAAGATGTGATTTCAAGATAACGTTACGTTGTTCTGTGTCATCCTGTTTTGGTTCAGTTTGACCTCAATAAGACTCTGTGAGTTCTCAAGTGAGGGCCAAGTAAAGATGACTAAATAGAAAACTTTGGGTCTGAGTACTTTTAACTTTAGTTCACCGGATTAGGGGCATTAGGTTAGACTCTTTTGTGTGTGCGTGGAGGAAAAACTCGGCCAAGAAAGCTCATCGATCTGTGGCGGGTGATGGGAGCGCCATGCGTTATTGCCCATGAAGATGTTAAAACATTTGTGTCGCTCGATGTTCACAACTATGATTCATTCATGCGTTTGCAATAGCTCATGGCTAGCTGTTAGCTAACGCTAGCTTCACTTTTATTGTGGTATCCAAGCTGCAGGAGTTCTTCTTCTTCTGGTGTTTTGTCAGTTACCAAACAGATTCAGGTTCCCTTTACATGTATGTAGCTGAGTGTAAATGAAATAGTCTTAAATCTCAAGTTGAAATGGGGCCCGAGTAACTATCATTATTTGTACTATACATTTATATTTACTTATTTTTGTATCATTGCATTATTTGCATATATATTTGGTTCCACGTAGTGTTATGCAATTTTATGGATAACTGTATTACTGAAACCCAAACACTGAAGAATCCTCCGTCACCTGATAGCGTTGGCTTTAGCTCCTCTCCAGGCCTGGTGGTACATGTCACCTGCCACCCCAAACAGCCAGCGCATGTCGGCCGGCACCTCTGGGATCCACTCCACAAACCTGGGGCACAGCACGTATGGTATAATAAACAAACAATAAGCTATGTTTTCAACTCATGTTTTAGAAGATGAGTGGAAAATGAGCTTCAAGTGCTTAAAGGGACAGTTCACCTTTAAATCAAAAGTACATATTTGTCCTCTTACCAATCAATCTAGATAGTTTTGGTGTGAGTTGCAGAGTGTTAGAGATGTCTGCTTTCTCAATGGTTTGCTTGTGGTTCTCGAAGCACCAAAGAATACATTTGAAAAACTCAACATCAGTGTCTCATTTTAGAAATCATGACCCGGTTACTCAAGATAACCAACATACGACAGGCTGGCGTTTTAATCGGGAATCCCACGGGATTTTCACATTTCACTCTTCATCAGGTGACTGGGACATGACAGGAAAATCATAACGATTCTGTGCAAATGTAGATGCACGATGGTTCACGCACAGGATTTATTTTTTGGGAGTTGGATGGGACAATCCACTCCCTTTACCAAAGAAACTTTGTCGTGAGCCGTTTCCATCTATGAACTATTTTCTTTCTACTGAAATACACCCGTCAGCCATATTACAGCGCAGAAGGAAGCGCAGCGACTCGAGGCTCGTGGTGGCAAACGTTTGGCGCTTCGAGCACCACCAGGCCGAGTGCCATCTTGTTCCAGACCGAAGGCAGACATCTCTGAAACCCTGCAACTCACCCTGAAACCATTTACTTCGGTAAGCAGCACTTAACTGTCCCCTAAATGTGAGCTAGTGGTTAGATCTGCGCTCACCTCTGGGCCACTGAGTAGGCCGACTGGACGGGAAGCGTGCATGGCATGAGCATGTAGGAGGCCACTCTCACGGGCAGCATCTTGGACACCTTGGCGTACAGGCCTGACTTGTCTTGGCAGGCCTCGCAGAACACTGGCAGACACACAGGAGCACGTTAACACGTTGACACGTTACAGAGGCGGCGCCGAGTGCATCGTCGCTGCTGAGCTCCAACAGAGTCCGGCGGGACAGCGCACCTTTCCTGATGGGCGTGGGCAGGACCATCTGCTCGTCCAGCCACCAGTGCTGTTTCCGCAGTAGGCGGAGCCTCCGCAGCACCCACTCCTGGGTGGTTTCTGTGTGCTTGCAGCAGCAAGGGGGCTCTGGCAGGGCGGGGCCCGAGGACGGGGGATCCAGCATCAGCAGGTCTGGCAAACACCAAACGTGACATCAGTTCACACAGTCCGAAGGTTAAGCTGGAGGCTGATCGGGACGAATCGCAGGGAGGTCAGCTTATTATCACTATGGGAACACGGCAGGAGGATACTCACTGTTTTCTTCCAGGAAGCGCAGGGCATCCTTATAACCGCTCTGACACATCTCAGCTAGTACCTGTGAAGAGCAGAACAGTACATCTCAGACACGGCTCTTTTCCACGGTGCTGTAGATATGGTGACCTGTAGATGCTGTACAGGAAACCCAAAGCGTGTCTGTTTCACAATAAAGCTGCTTTTTATGTTTTTTACTGCTTTTTTTAATCTTTCTGAGAAAGATAGATTGACATTTTAAAAGCATATAAAGATATTACAATTATTTATAAATGTAAATATATCATTTTTAAGGAATGGAGATTTGAAAGAAATACTTTTGATATCTTTGGATAATACTTTGGATGAGAAGATCACCACCGTGTTAATGTCTAAGAGTGGTATTAAATGTTGCCAAAGAATTGGCAACTATACTCTGGCATCTTCAATGAAAGAGAGCTGTGGCATCAGCAGAGCTGCTCACAGCCAATCCGCTGGCTGCATTGATAGGACCAGAGGACCAAGGGGTCAAAACACACAGAGAGAGGTCTCTGTTCTATTTGACATTCTGTTTACTTTTGCACAATCAAAACGCCGCCCGCCAAGTGTGTGTGTGTGTTGCAGTGACACAGAGTTACTGCCTCAAACGTCTGTGTGTAGACTTATTTTCCATGTGGCGTGGTACAAAGAAGAAATTCCTCCCTCTAGGAATGTGGTAAGAACACAGTTCCCCCATTGCACAGATTTGTGCGCCCAATTATGCAATCGTGGAATCCAGACGGGGCGCGAGGGGAGAGGTGAGGAGCCGGGGGGGAAACACATGTCATGGAGAGGAGGCCCACAAATATATGAACTATTTCCAACAGATTCATCTCACGCTGGTGTGGTTGCAGTCCTCCGTTCCAGCTCTCATGTGTGTCTTAAACTGACTTCATCCACTTGGGACAGAAACCTGCGGGCACAGCGCTTCACCAGTGTCCCGGCTATGTGGTCTCGGCTTTCACGTTTGTTTGTACAATTTAGTTTTCTGTTGTGACGTCCATAAAGTTCAGTGATTACGTTTATTGCAAGATTCATAACTCCAATATGAATTTAAAAGACCGCAAGTGTGGAAACTAGCAGTACCTGTGGAGTAATGGAGAAACGAGTCATAATAATGAGAAAACTGATGAATAAAACGATAGCTATCGAAGGTTTGCGAATATTAGCCAAGGTCATGCTCCTATACCGTAAAAGTCGAGTTACAAGCCGTTACTACCTTCGGTCAGTGTCCCCGTTAGCTCCCCGCTGTAGCCAGCTAGCGCTCCGCTAGCTCCTCGACAACCACCGAAGGTAGCGGGACCAGCCCTGGCTCGACTGGCTGGCTAGCTACAGTGGGGAGCTAGCAGCAGCTTGCTAGCTTGCTACAGCCGGGACAACCACCGGAGGTAGGAGCGGCTTGTAACCCGACTTTTACGGTACAATACATTTCTATTTGTAAGAGGAAGAATTGTACGAACGGATTCATGACATCGCCGTTGCTGCAACAACATGGAGGTAACTACAGAAGACATGCAGCATACCTCTCACAGCCCCTTGTGTCTCTTTTTCAGAACTAGTGGAAGCCCACAAATACAACTTGTGAGCCTCTGCTGCTGCGGCTGGAGTCTGATAAGAGACCGATGAATATCGGCAGCCAGAGGCCTCATTGGTGGGTGGCAGGCCAGAGTGTGAACAGCCTGACATTTAATGTCCAATTATAAAGTGTGACTAGAAAGAAAGAATCAAAGTGGAAGAAAGTCATGGATATTGTGGTTTTCAAAGGTTTATGAAATGTAATCTCATAGTTGTGTAATCCTTCAGAAACAGATGTTGTGTAAACTTTAAGATTAAATGCATTTAGAACACCGCAGACGGCACCTGGCATGGAGAATGGCGTTGATGTTTTTTTTTATGGTTGGTTTGTGCTACTTCACAGGGCTGTACACACACACACACTCATCGTAGAGACGCCGCACATGTTTGTGCATTTGGTCGCCTCTTTGGACAGAAACTAGTTTGAGGTTTTATGACGACTGACCGTAAGACCCCCCTTCTCCGCACACACACACACACACACACACACACACACACACACACACACACACACACACACACATGCATGCAGTCGAAGATGTTCTGGGACGGAGCCCCGGGTGCAATTGAACCCTCGATACGATATATATAAGAAAACAACATGAAATCACACCAGGAGTGGAGCCAGAATCTGCAGATGTATTTCCCAGTATTGACACATGATCAGCTGCACCTTCAACGCCTCTGCTTCCCAGTGAAATGGCCATGAATTCATCCCCAAAACGCGCCCATACCTTGGGTTCCGGTGGGAACAGCGCCCTGCTGAGGCGGTACATGTTGCCCAGGTTCATCTGGATGCTGGTGTTGGTGAAGCGCAGCTCGTGGAAGCTGGTGGAGTTGTCGCGGGGACAGATGTCGCACTCGCCCGAGAAGGGCGAGATGGTGATGGTGTTCTTCAGCTCCGACTGCGGCAGGTTGTTGCTGATCCCGCCGTCCACGTAGCGCTACGGACACAGAGGAGAGAAAGAATGGATTTACCTACTTTCCTCCAGTCGAATAGTCGATACTAACAGGTGTCACTGAAAAACAATGAGGGTAATGTCCTTCTTCTTGTTTCAAAACAAGAAAGTCACATCTCCCTCCCCCTACCATATGTGTGTGTTAGTGACATAATTTTGTGACTCATTCATTAAGTTAATGAAATTCTCCGGTTCCATGATAGACTCAACCCCTGGAACGGTAGGAAAATGAAAGAATGTTGTTGCTTTTTTTTTATCATTTAAAGCGCTTAAAATGTCGTGGAGAAGGGATTGACCTTATTCCGGAAGAGCCGGTTGTAAAATCTCATCAGCTCGGTAGGGACGCTGCCAGCTGTCTGTGTGAGGAGCTGCCAGCCGGACAGGATGTAGGTCAGGAGGGCCGGGACATGTGCATCAGACTATAGAAATGCTTTCTCCTCCATTAGTGAACTTCTAACTGTCATATTGGTTTGACTACATTAATATTGAGCCTATCTTACTCTCTCTGGCTATAATATTTAAAGCCTGACTAAATAACCCGGACGACATTAGCTTCAGACGTATTTATCCTTTTGGTACATCTGTCTCACGTTGAGTAAAAAGACACACACAAGGTTAGCATTTAGCTCAAAGCACTGCTAGCAAGGCCTCTAGGAAGTTAGGAATAATTATATAGGAATAGCTTCTTGTTTACCGATCTAGATAATACAGAGGCATTAGTGTTAAACCAGGAATATTTCATAACTGTTTAATAATTTCTGTCATATTCATGTAATGTGCTGTAATGTGATTATTCATTCATGGTCACATGACATCTATTGCTTCTGTCCATCCTGATAGAGAATCCTCCTCTGTTGCTCTCCTGAAGGGTTCTTCCTTTTTTCCCCCGTAAAAGTTTTTTCTTCTGTTTTTTTGGGGAGTTCTTCCTGATCCGATGTGAGGTCCTGGGACAGGATGTTGTGTACAGATTGTAAAACCCGAGGCAAATCTGTAATTTGTGATTTTGGGCTATACAAAATAAACTGAATTGAATTGAATAACCAGTTAAAAACTCCTCTCTGTAACTTTGTCTGTTCTCCAACATACTAGTCATGCCTCCAGTTAATGCGCATTCATGCATGGAGTTGGTGAGTCACACTGAACTCTGAGCAGCAGAAAGTACACCATGTACAGAACGCCTGCCGAATGTTCACGGTTTGACTGACACATCAACTCACATTCCAACCGACACTCCAAACACGTTACATACTTCTACTGGCACCAGTTAACTACGTGTATTCATTGTTTCACTTTGAAGACAGAATGGTATGATTCATCTGATTGACTATCTTTATATGACCTCATTGCGACGCACTTGACCTTCGTATTTTGTGACCACTAAATAACGTCACCTGGATCCCGTCTGACAGCCTTGGTCATGGTTGTGCGTATACATGACATGGCAGTAGGTCTGTTCACAAGAGGCACACGCACATAGAAGCTCTCCGTCTGTCGAGTGCATCACTGTCAAAGTCCAACAGCAGCTGATAAGTCAAAGCAGCTGGAGAGCAGCACTGGTATCAGAAACTAGCGCTTGCAGCCAAAACAATTATCACAATAGTCTTTCAAAACATGCATATGACTCATCCTGATTATTTGGAGTGATAAACAAAATCATCTCACGGCAGCTTCGCACTTTGACCCTTTATTCTGAATCACAGCTGCACCCATAGGCAATCCAAATGATTTTCAAATCGACGATCTACTTGATCTGCAACATTTTCACATTCAGATTTATGAGGATTCCTAAAATATCTGGCTCATGCCTTTTTCAACTTCCTTCTCCTTTTTCGTTGTTGTTTTCAGTCACATGGATACCAGTGACTGCTTTTGGTTCCATGTAATGAAGCAAACTTGACATTGAGGACAAGAATAAAATAAAGTGAAATATGATTTTGGACAAATAATTGTGTGAGCCAAAGCTAAACCTTGATGAGTAGCAAATGACACCTACCACTCCTCTGAAGGATGGAGGGATCAGCCCGCAGTAGACCGGAATGAAGCAGCTGCAGATCAGCGCCTGTGGACAGAGAGCAAGGGTTAAACCAGAGGAAATCCATACCTCCCCTCTCCCTCTCCACAATATCACGGCTCTCCTCACCTGGATGAGTTCCTCTTTGGAGTTAAACTCCGACACCAGCACGTTCTCCCCGTCCGACACTCTGGTGAGCGAAACGCACAGCCGCCCCGAGGCCTGGACGTGCGCGTCGGAGGGCAGGTCCCGCTCCAGGCCGGTCCTGATCACCTTGACCAGGTTGAAGGTGGGGTGAAGGGGCCCCAGGTTCCTCTTCCTGGCCTCCTTTGCCACCTCAAGCACATCTTCACAACATTTGGCTGGAAAAAAAGAGAAGAAGAAACAAAAGGCTCAGGAGATGGGTCATCTGAAGCGACACCCCGGCTCTAACTAACACGCGCCTGGTCCGATGTCCGCTGAAGCTACCTGGGGTCAGCGGCCAACAGTGACCCGGGGTGAGCCCTCTTCCGAGGACTGCCGGAGTCAGTGTGACTTCCTGCCGGTCGATACAAATGTCTGCTGTTATCAGCCCTTGTGATTGCTTATTCATGGAGAGAAAGTGAAAGGGCCCCTCTGACTCACACAGCAGGAACAAGGCTCTCCCAGGGTCCACACAGAGGATATAGCATATATATGTATTTCTATAGATTACATGTTAATAACATTTAGAGGAAGTATATCTTGACTACTAGTCAGCTTTGAAAGATGTTAAAACGATTTGCATTGAAATGAGAGTAGGTCAATACATATAAAGCTCCAACAATATCAGATTTCAAATATACTTTTTTAATTTCTGCAGCAATCACTAAACGCTCTAATAATAGTAATAACAATATTATGAACACTACTTATTACAATATAATAATAACAACAACAATAATAACAGTAATAGCAATAATAACAATATAATACTACTAGTAATAATACTAATAATAATATCAATACAAATGTAATACTACAACTACTACTGCTGATAATAATAATAAAATAATAATAATAATAATAATAATAATAATAATAATAATAATAATAATAATAATAATAATACAAATAATAATACTCTTAATATGTCCGAATCCACAGCGGGTTGTCTTACTTATGCACGCCTGGCTGGCGAGCACCGAGGCGGTCAGCGCCCCGGCGGAAGCCCCGTACAGCCGGGTGGCTCCTTTCAGGAGGTAGGGCGCTTTCTCCAGCAGGCAGCTGGCTACTCCGATGTGGTAAATTCCCAGAAAGCCGCACCCGGCGAAAGACAGGTTCCAGCTGCCGTTTATGTCAACCATGGCAGGGCATGCCCCGTCTGGGGAGACCGGAGAGCGGATAGATCACCGACTGCGCAGCGGCTGGAGACACTTCCGCTCGGCGCAGAGAAGCGGACTGGATAACTGCACCGGTCAACAACTGGCTCTTTTACAGGGGAAGTCCAGGGAGGACGCTCTTCTCATGGTGCCTTCAGGGACTGTCAGAACTATCTGAACGCCGACATGACGTAACATAACTGCTGACACGCACCTACAGACAGATTAAATAGAGGGATTAACGCATTGTGTTTTTTTTCTTCTGTTATCCAATATTGATGTTATCAGGTTACAAAGGTGTGGTTTCGTGTCGCGAGCTGGTTTAATGCACACTACACTAATTCAGCATGAACGTCTCTGAATGTGCGCATATGGTTTATTATTATTGTGTTAACACTAAGATTTACGAGGTTACATTAAAGGCAACATGTTTTTCTGAGCGCATGATTGGATTGATGCACGTCCATCAATTCCCTTTTATACACAAGAGCCAATCGACGGCAAGTGGGATGGGCAGGACGCAGTGACGTCACCTCCCCTAAAAACGAACAACCAGAAAAGAAAGGAAATCACACACCAACAACCCCTTCCCCTACTTCTGTTTTCTTTATCTCAGACAATAACAGAGTTCACTTCAAATTCGAAGAAGTCAAGTGTCTTCATGGTCCCTGAACATCACAATAATATTTAACTTGTCTCATGATTTAGTGCATGATGATGTAACCTAACAACGACAACAACTGACTGTCAAATCAAATAAAGAAAGTTCAAGTGAATAATATCTCAACGGTATTTATTGTCCGTTTTCAAATCTAGCTGGATGAATTATAAATACAAACTCTGATCATAAATGAATGTTCTTCCCTCATTTCGAAGTGAATTAAGGGCTGGAATTAAAAATAAAACACCAAGCTTTTGAATAATGTGCATTATTATATAAAGTACTTTATTATAGACAAATGATGAACTGAATTGTCCTTGCCCTGCACCTTTAAATGCAGTTCATTCAGGTGGGAAGTGATGTCACCCAAAATATATCCATATTCTACTCATCTTCTGTGTTTAGACTAGAGCAGAGCCTTCCACAAGAAAGAGCAAGTTATACATTTGGGTTTGGTGAATTTGCCAAGTTTGTATACTTGACCTCGCTGCTTAGAAGCCGGTTTACTTTTTGATTATAAGTATTCTATGTATGTATTGTTGATTTTCTATCACAAAAACTACACATAATGAACACTGTAAAACACTCACGTCACTGTGTAAATGCCTTTAAGACCCAATGCTAAGGGCCATAGAATATTATAGACCTACATGATTTATATAACCTATATGTGTGTTCATTGCGTAATATTAGGATTACAGCTGTCATGTGGTCATATTTTGTTCTTCTTCCTGCAGCGCGTAAATCTGTACAACGCGTTGTACAGATTTGTACAGCATCCTGCCTCTGCAGTCGCGCGCGCGCATCCTCGCGACGAGAGTGGTCCTGATGCTGCGACTCGTGCTCGCGCGCATTACATCACTTCTCTCCAGAGCGATTGGCCGCGCGTCCACTCGTCCGCCCGCCGCGCAGCATCCGCAGCAGCGGCGTTTCAAAACATCCGCCTCGTCGCCGCCATCGACTGACCGCCTCGCGCTCGTCTGCTGGTGTGCGCGTCTTCTCGCCCCTGCACTGGCGGCCCGTGTCCGAGGATGGCCGAGAGCGAGGCAGACACGCCGAGCACGCCGATCGAGTTTGAGAGCAAATACTTCGAGTACGATGGTGTGCGGCTGCCGCCCTTCTGCAGAGGGAAGATGGAGGAGATCGCCAACTTCTCCCTCAGAAGTAGCGACATATGGATCGTCACCTACCCGAAGTCAGGTAAACAAGCCTCTGCGTCACGGAGCTCTCCCACATCTCAGGGTGCTCTGTGCTGCATATGCTGCTATGTGATTATCAAAGTTTGATATGAATATAAATAATAGCACAATTAACAATCAGTCATCGGGCTCATTAAAGTTGCACATCAGGCCGCGTTTCATGCTGAACAGCACCGGGAGGGTCTAAGTTCTCTAATATATTTGTGTGTATCGCCTTCCTGCTGCAGAACTAGTGCATCAGTTCGCGCTGTATACGCTGGCCTTCAGCCATAACCACACGCGCCACATGACGCGGATGGAAGTTGGTGTTTACATCCAGCGTCGGTGTGTTGTGTCGCAGCGCTGCTGCAGGCCGGGTCCGCCGTGCGCTGGGTGGGTCCCGGGTCATGTGACGGCTGCTGGGCGGCTGGAGACACGGCCAGTGCATGCCGAGAGGCAGAGGGAGCTTCGCTTGTTTTGTTGTGGATTATGTTCTGGTTGAGCATCATAGGAACACCTGTACCGTAGCCTAGCCTGGAAGAGAAGACAGTCATCAATGCAACAGGGAAACCAATCAAGAGGAAACCATAATTGATGGCATATACAAATAAAAAACACAATTTAATAATGTTGCATACATCTTAATATTTCATATATACAATGCCCTACACATTATGTCATGCTCCTCCAACTTTTTTCCCTTTCCATTTAATTCAATTCAGTTTATTTTATATAGCCCAACATCACAAATACAAGTTTGCCTCAGAGGGCTTTACAATCTGTACACATAACATCCTGTCCCGGGACCTCACATCGGATTAGGAAAAACTCCAATAAAGATAGTAAAAACCCTTTCACAGGGAAAAAAGGGGAAGAAACCTGAGGGAGAGCAATGGACAGAAGCAATAGATGTCATGTGACCAGAATGAATAGCGTAGTTACAGCACATTCAATGAATATGACAGAAATTATTCATATAATCAGAATCAGAATCAGAATCAGCTTTAATGGCCATGTAAATTTTCACATACATGGAATTTGACTCCGGTTTCACTGGCTCTCGTACTTTTTTTCCACACACAATATACAAGATAAATATAAAAATATAAAAAGGACATTAAAGACAGTAGTAAAACAACAAAAAAGTGCAGATAGTGCAGATGAAGAGTCTGTTTAACTGTTCATCAAAGTGACGGCCAGTGGGAAGAAGCTGCTTCTGTGTCTGGTGGTTTTGGCGTACAGTGCTCTGTAGCGCCTTCCAGAGGGGAGGAGTTGGAACAGCTTGTGTCCAGGGTGTGAGGGGTCTGTGGTGATCTTTACAGCCCGCTTCCTGACTCTGGCGGTGTGCAAGTCCAGGATGGAGGGCAGGCTGGAACCAATGGTTCTCTCTGCAGACCTGACGATCCGCTGTAGTCTGACTCTGTCCTGTTTGGTGGCCGATCCAAACCACACAGTGATGGAGGAGCAGAGGACAGACTGGATGATGGCGGTGTAGAACAGGATCAGCAGCTCCTGAGGCAGGTTGAATTTCCTGAGCTGGCGCAGGAAGTACAACCTCTGCTGGGCCTTTTTCCGGATGGTGTTGATGTTGGCGGTCCACTTCAGGTCCCGGGAGATTGTGGATCCCAGAAACTTGAAGGTCTCCACCGCAGAGACAGTGCTGTTGTGTATTGTGAGGGGGGGTAGTGTTGGGGGGCTCCTCCTGAAGTCCACTGTCATCTCTACAGTTTTGGCCTTGTTCAGCTCCAGGTGGTTCTGACCACACCAGAGAACGAGCTGTTCAACCTCCCGTCTGTACGCAGACTCGTCCCCGTCGCTGATGAGGCCGATGACCGTTGTGTCGTCTGCGAACTTCAGGAGTTTAACAGATGGGTCCCCTGAGGTGCAGTCGTTGGTGTAGAGGGAGAAGAGCAGTGGAGAGAGCACACATCCCTGGGGGGCGCCAGTGCTTATAGTCCGGGTGCTGGATATGATTTTTCCCAGCCTCACCTGCTGCGTCCTGTCTGTCAGGAAGTTTGTGATCCATCGGCAGGTAGGGGCTGGCACGGTGAGCTGGGAGAGTTTGGGTTGAAGAACCTCCGGGATGATCGTGTTAAATGCAGAGCTGAAGTCCACAAACAGAACCCTTGCATGTCTCCCTGGGGAGTCGAGGTGTTGCAGAATATGGTGCAGTCCCATATTTACTGCATCATCCACCGACCTGTTTGCACGGTAGGCAAACTGCAGGGGGTCCAGCAGGGGCCCTGTGATGTCCTTCAGATGGGTCAACACCAGCCTCTCAAAGGACTTCATGACCACAGACGTCAGGGCGACGGGTCTGTAGTCATTTAATCCTGTGATGGAGGATTTCTTGGGGACCGGGATGATCAAGGATGAGTAGTAGGCATGGTCCATGATCCAGATAACCACGATCCATGAAGCAGAAGGAGGTAGAGAGGAGGGAGGGGGGCATCAGCAGGGCCATGGCAGCAGGCAGGACCGGTTCCAGGCCAGTTCCATCAGCAGGGCCATGGCAGCAGGCAGGACCAGTTCCAGGCCAGTTCCATCAGCAGGGCCATGGCAGCAGGCAGGACCGGTTCCAGGCCGGTTCCATCAGCAGGGCCACGGGGGAGAACCGGGGGCAGGACCGGTTCCAGGCAGCCATGAATCCATGGAAAAAGAAAGTAGAGTTAGTAATGTGCATTGAAGAGACAATAGTTTATCCAGAAGGAGAGAAAGAAGAGGAGAAGAGGAGAGGAGGAGCGAAAGAGGAAGAGAAGAGGAGCTCAGTGTATCCTAAGATGTCCCCCAGCAGTCTAGGCCTATAGCAGCATATCTAGGGGCTGGACCAGGGCAAACCTGAGCCAGCCCTAACTATAAGCCTGAAACAGCCCTAACTATAAGCGCTATCAAAGAGGAAAGTCTTAAGTCTACTCTTAAATGAGGTGACTGTGTCTGCCCCCCGGACTGAAAGTGGAAGCTGATTCCACAGAAGAGGAGCCCAATAACTGAAAGCTCTAGCCCCCAACCTACTTTTTAAGACTCTGGGAACCACAAGTAACCCTGCATTCAGTGAGCGTAACGCTCTAGTGGGGTAATATGGCACTATGAGCTCTTTAAGATATGATGGTGCATCACCAGTTAAGGCTTTGTAGGTGAGGAGAAGGATTTTAAATATGATTTTCGATCTTACAGGAAGCCAGTGGAGAGCAGCTAGTACAGGAGTAATGTGATCTCTCTTCCGCGTCCTCGTTAGTACACGAGCTGCAGCATTCTGGATCAGCTGGAGAGACCCAAGGGACTTACCGGACAAAACACATTTATCCAGCATGTCACCCCAAGTCTAGTGCAATTCATCTGTTGAGCTAATTGCTAACTTGCTAGCTGGCTCGTGTTGGTCAGCAACAATAGAGCTCACATTCTCTCAATTTTTTCGTCTGCTCTCTCTTTGTTGCACAAAAAATTCAATAAAAAGTTAACGAAGAGGGAAAATTGTGCAGCGATTCTATTTGAATATGTTTTTTTTCTCACAAATTTGCCCTTGTAATTTTTGGTGGGAGGAGGCCTTTGGTTTAAATATAATTAAAGTTATGTTGTAACAATACCAGATTGTTGATATCTGAAAACCAGACCAAAAACAGCGAGAAAAAGCAGCACATTCAATTCAATTCAATTCAGTTTATTTAGTTTGGCCCCAAATCACAAATTACAAATTTGCCTCAGTGGGCTTTACAATATGTACACATACGACTTCCTCTGTCCCGGGACCTCATAACTGAGTGAAAGCATCCTGTGTAGACTTTATCACAACAATGAATAATGCTTTGTTGGTTTAATTGCATGAATGCATGCTATGTGGATGTCGGTGAGTGCACCTCAGCGTGTTGCTGCATCATACTGCTGTACACATTCTGTTACATGATACTGAGGAGGCATTAGAGCCAAACTCTCCCGTGTGTAACGGGCCGTCCTGCTTCCTGTTTAGGCTTTGCCCTGCAAGCACAGATTTGTGCTGCATCCTCCCAACAGTCATGACTAATTTACAAGAAAAGTACAATTCTCTCTAAATAATAATCAAATAAAACCTGTAACAGTCTCGCTGTTGCACGAATTACACTTTTGCAAAGACACACATTAATTTCTTTGCACACCCCAATCCCACATATTATGTAAATGTACTTAACTTCAATCCATTGCCTCCACGTGGCTCTCAACATGGTGACGGCTGAGCCGGCGGCTAGTAGCAAACGGCGCTAACAGCGCAAACAACGTCAGCGGCGCTAACCGTGTTTACCCAAGGGGAAACCGCAGGGAGGGCGCTACGCTTCCACGGTGACCTGCAACCGCTCTATTAGCAGAGCGACCGCAAGCGCACCACTGACGTGCACGTGAAGCCAGCGTGGCTATGTCACAAAGCAAAGAGAAGACAACAACACACACAGAGGGATTCTCCGCTCAGGTAGACGTTACTACACAGCTAGCTAGTAGTTGTTTACTGCTATATTAATACTCTGAATATCGTAAAGAACCTTAAAAGGTGTAGCGCGTCATATTTGGCAGCATCTAGATCAGGTTGCAGATTGCAACCAACTGATACCCACAATGCAATGTTAGCTGACGTGAAATCGCAAAAAGGCCCCTCTCCACAGCCAGCGTTTGGTTTGTCCATTCTGGGCTACCGTAGCAACACGACGGTCAGCCCCGTGAAGAGGACCAGCTCTGTGTGTAGATATGAACGGCTCCTTTGGGGTAACGGAAACACAACAAGTCTTGTTTTCAGATGATTACACACTGAAGGAAACATACTTATTGATATTAAATTCCATTTCTGCCTCTAGATCCTGCTTCATGTTACACACTGTCCCTTTAATAAATAAAAAAATCGGGCAGCTTGATCCTTGTAGACTACAAGTCAGAGAGTCTTAATATTTGCTGCATCAATTTGGACCATTCCTTAATTAATCTGTTTCTTACAATATCCACACTGTTATGAATGTGCTCCTAAATGGCCCCTTTCAACAATAGGGGCCATTGGTGAGAGCAAGCTTACCTTTACATATGCCCCTATATTTTGAGAGGTAAGAATATTTTGGATATCGTACAAATATCATACTTGCTGCCAGACACAGAGGAGACGGGAGCTGTTATTTTGACTTTGACTGTCACCGTCTCTGCATCCCCCTCGTTTAGAGACGGCGGTGCTCTCCAGACTTCACAACGGTGAGATCAGAGGATCGGCGGTTAGATCCCTGGCTCCGCTAGACAATGTCGATGTGTCCTTGGGCAAGACACTTAACCCCAAATTGCTCCCGTAGCCGTGCCTACGGTGTGTGAATGTTAGCTACTCCTGATGGGCAGGTGGCACCTTAGCTCCTGCCATCAGAGTATGAATGGGTGAATGATGACAAGTAGTGTGAAAGCTTTGAGTGGTCGGAAGCCTAGAAAGGTCTGCGTGTCTGTGTGTTTGTAGCTAACCAGAGCTTTCATCAGCTAGCTAGCGATAGCTCATTTCAGCTGACAGCGTTGTGTAACTGGCTAGAAATGAGAAGCTGCTTTTGTCTACAAACAAGGACACTGGGTCTCAACACTACCAAGAATTCCAGTAAATCTGTTTTGCCCGTATCAAAGGCATACAACTGGACCCTTTCATGCACGCAAAATACATCATGACGGGTACAAATGAGAAATAAAAGTTTTCTTTTAGAGCGAGAGAAGCTTTTTCAGAAAACTGACCATTCTTGCATGTTAATTTGGTTTCATGGCCAGCCTGAGGCTCACTCACACACACTCACTCACACACACACACACACACACACACACACACACACACACACACACACACACACACACACACACACACACACACACACACACACACACACACACACACACACACACCCCATCTTCCTCAAATAACTCTTACCCCTTTTCTACAGAACATTGGCATGCTTTCAGGTTGATAGCTTATTTAAAATATAGCTGGTAATGTTAAATACGGAGCTCAGCGTCTTTTAGGTTTTACATGGGTGTTCTGATAACAGCCTCCAGCTTTCATTTTGTTGCCTTTTTGTTTTCCCAAAACTTGCGTGCTGGATGCAAGGGATAAAAGACTGTGTTATGATGAGAAACACTGCTTTAATGCAGCCCATCGATTGGTATTTAGTTGATGTGTCATGGTTGTGCGGGGCTGGACCCAAGAGCAACGGAGCAGTATCTTTATTTGAACAGAACCAGAGGTGGAAAAGGTGAGGGATCGGGGATAGGCGTCTTATGCGGGCTGAACAGGAAGAATCCGTGAGACCAGGGGGTTCCAAGGGTGAGACGGAGGCTGGGGAAAGCACTGGTTACCTGAGTCGAAAACAAGCAATTGCTAACGGTTCATATGAAACCTTACGAAAAAGTCCAGCAACAGGTGTTGTTTTGGTTTGGTTTCAAAATAAACCTCAGTCTACACATGAAACAACTAAGTTAGGTTTAGGCAACAAAACCACTTCAGGAAAATATTGTGGTTTGAGTTAAGATAACCACGGTACTCAAGTACAGTTATGTGACAAATAAATCAGCTTCTTTCACATGAGGCACAAACAGCCGTCTGTTTCTGTTGGACCCCTCCCCCTCACCAGCGCTGTGTGGGGGTTTGCGCTCTTTATACATCCTGGTTTATGAATACGTGGAAAATGTATTCCTGTGTAATCCCAAGAGTTTTGTTAAAACCCTTTCAGTTTACATTGCAACAGTTGGTTTGGATTGTATTCTGTCAAATCTTTATTAAAGCTGCAGTTGTTCCAATCAGAGCCGAGGAGTCTCTAACGCAGCTGTCAATCACTGCTTGATTCAACTGTCAAACGAGATAGAACTGATCAAATACAAAGACAGATCCTACTGCTGCACTGCCTATTCTTTAAATGTTTTGAGAAACATATTCTAGTTCCTGTTAGCTTGGTTTTTGTTAAACAGTACATTGTTTTCTTACTCGCAAATGCCATAATGAACACGAAAAGGAGGCAGATCACGGATGATCTGTGTCATGTACTGCTGTCAAGAATAAGTGACAGTTTTAGCAAATATAATACAAATATATGTTTACCAACTGCAGCTTTGAGCACACTGTACAACCACTTTCCCTACTCTCCCCCTGTCCCCTCTCCTCTCAGGAACCAGTCTGCTTCAGGAGATCGTGTATCTGGTGAGTCAGGGGGCAGACCCAGATGAGATTGGCCTTATGAACATCGACGAACAGCTGCCTGTCTTAGAGTACCCCCAACCTGGCCTGGACATCATACAGGTACTGCAGCTGGATCCAGGGGAGCGTTCACTCAGAGGTTTCTCTCCTCTTAGGACTGAAGGGGAGTTTCTGGGTCTGTGGGGCTTCAGGCAAAATTGTTGCGGGAATGTCTTTTGCAGCATTACGACAACACCTCGTTTAGATGTGGAACGGGAGCGGACGCTGGCCTCAATTTGAAACCGGGCGCGATCAAAACAAAGCCTGTCTGTGTTTTGTGAATAGCTTCTGTTATTCTGTAAGTTGTCTACGTATCTCAGTTCTGAGATACCATCTTAAGATCTTGATATTTGTAAAAAGCTGTAAACTGTAGACACCCAACTAATCCTGTCTCTACGCTTTAAGGTCAAATGACTCATAGTGCATGGGGGCAGGACAACAGTTGTATAACGTCATATGTGGCTCTGGCTACAAATCAATAGCAGAGAGCCTGACGGTGTGGGCTTGAAAAGATGTAATGCAGGCAACATGTCCTGTTATTCTTTGAGGTGAACATGTGCGTTGAAACAGGTGGATGAAAAGCACATTTTAAAGTCTCGTACCTTTTAGCAAAAAGCCTTCAACAAGGTGACCAATATTCCTACATTGGTTTAAGCTCCATTTGTGTTACTGCCAGACCAAATGCACCTTTAATACTCAAGTAGATACACAGTTGTAGAGAAAGAAAAGTGTCTAAATACCACAGTGACTTGAACACCACATGCAGAGCGTTGCGGCTAGCTGGAACTTGCAACATCGCATGTAACAGAACACAAGGAACACACATGCAGATATACGTAACTACAAGTCAGATGCACAGAAACATTTAGATTTTGTATTGACCGTCCTTCACAATCTATCGATCTGGATCGATTCATTGATCTACGAATCAATATATAATGCAAAGTGAAAACATAATCGTTTTAAAGACGTGCCTTTATTTTGAAATTCCAATGACATGTCTGTGTTACTGATTTCCGTCCAAGCGGAGCCTAGTAGTACAACGCTCAAATCATATTTTAGTTGCGTTTTGTGCGTCAATATAAGTGTAACTGATGGGTATGTGATATTGTCGAATCCAAAACACAAATAACACACTTTATGGTATCGGCAAATATCGCATCGCTGTCCAAAGAATCAATTTAATATTACGATGAAACTTGTGATTGACACCCCTCATACTTTTACAATGTGGAATCACATCTTAGTTTTTGTGAGTTTCATAGAGTAGTAATGGAAATATCATGGAAACCCACCCAGGCCGAGCATGTTGCTCCAGTGAAAAGGTTTACCACATTTTACAAGCACCAGAGCTCCAGATTTTGTGTACAGTGTGTGACTTTTCTCCAGCAGATGAGATAAGACACACCTGCAGGACTGATAAGAGACAGATTACAGATTAAAGGGAAAAACATTTGTGTTCCCACAGGAGCTGACGTCCCCTCGTCTGATCAAAAGCCATCTTCCCTATCGATTCCTGCCCACCGCCATGAACCACGGAGAGGCCAAGGTCAGCGCAGCGCACATGTACCGCCACATTAACATCTAATTAACACGCTGTCAGATTTATTAGCTATATTTTGAGGTTGGTGTCAGGTATTAAAACAAAGCTTTCTTTGACTCGTATTACATTTAATAGCATCAGATTAGTCCAGGCAGAAAGCTGAAGTAGCGCTAATGCATTGGGATCAATAAAGAATAAAGAATAAGTAGAACAATGAAATGAGATATTGAAATTAGAAAGCTGTATATAGTGCAAAACCTCAGTGTTCCTAAATGTTTCATATGTATTTCTTACATTTTATATAATATTTAATTAGTATATTTAATTAGATTTTTTGTGTATTTCTTATTATATTTTGTCCATTTTTTTAATATAGATAGATATTTCATTATTTTTGTTTGTAATATATATATATATATATATATATATATATATATATATATATATATATATATATATATATATGTATATATATTCATTCATTTAAGATAAATAAAGCAGGTTGTATGACAAACAAAACAAAGCAAAAATCCTTTTTTAATTAATTTTCTTTTTATTTAAAGACTTAAATAAAAAGAAAGCCTGCTCATCACACATCCGGTCTGACTGTATTTGCGGTGGCTCTCTTCAGGTGATCTACATGGCTCGTAACCCAAAGGACCTGGTGGTGTCCTACTACCAGTTCCACCGCTCTCTCAGGACCATGAGCTACCGGGGAACCTTCCAGGAGTTCTGTCGGCGCTTCATGAATGACAAGCGTAAGTATGCTGGCGACAGGAGGACCGTGACCCCGTGACCCCGTGACCCCCTGTACTGTTCTGTCTCCAGACTACTGTCAGTTCATCCAGCTGCTCTGTGTGTCTCTCTCTCTTGCTCTCAAAGTGGGATATGGTTCCTGGTTTGAACATGTTCAGGAATTTTGGGAACATCGTATGGACTCTAATGTTCTCTTCTTGAAATATGAAGACATGTACAAGGTAAGGTCTTCATTGCCTCTTTGTGTGCTTGCTCTTACTTTGACATGATGTAACAGCAGGTCAGCAGAATGGCCTGTGAGAGGATCAGAGTCCTCTGACTCTGTGTCTTTTGGAAGACAGTAGACTTCTCCAGTGACTGTGCATCTCTGTGGGAAGTTACCTTTTAACATGTATTTATAAAGGAGAGGATTTCAGTAGAAGCCCTTCAATAAAATCAGTGATGAGAAGTCAGTTTAACTAATTCTCCAAACTTGAGACCCTCAGGACAAGAGTTTCAAAGCGGAACCTTGATTATAAAATCCTGTCAGATTTGAGTAGTATTCAATATTTGAAACGATTAAATATTAAATATAAACCGCTGCAGATGGCCAGTCATTCCCCAAAGCTAAGACATTGGGTCGGTTTCCCCCATATCTCGCTCTTTCACTCTTCGTCAAAATATGCGATTTCTTCTAAGAAAACACACAAATCTGGCAACTCTGCATTTATCTTACCGAGAGCACACTTAGGAGTTCAACGTCAAGATCATTTGAGATCTGTAAAAACCTTTGTAGGACCCCCTACAGGGGTATGTATACTGTGTATACACACACCTAAACCCATCATTTACCACCTGCTTTATCTCCCAGTTCATCACTCTTTTCACACAACGTGGCAGACTTGTGTTCCTGAAAACAGAAACAGAACATAATGTTCCAAATCAATATTTGCCTGTGCTTTGCCAAAGGTCCCTTTTTCACATTATCTGAGTAGTCACCAGGGGCGTTTTAGGATTCAAAGAAAGGGGAGTGGCAGGTTTGCGTGCGGCAATTTCTTTTTGGGGCCCATTTGGGGCCGCGGATATCCATTGTTTCAGACAGTTCATAGATTGGTTCAATCAGAAAGAGTGTGATTTCTGCTCTGTAGTTTTGCTTGCATTCAGTGATATGATAACACAAGAGACATAATTTCAGGGTCATAGTGAAATTTGACAACACAAATATGACATTTTCCTGCTTGTAAAGGAAAGACGGATAAACTAGCTTTCATATCCGCGTCACTCCCAAATCCTGACTCTTAAAGGGACCGCACACAATGGATGGAGAATGGACCTGACTGTCAACTTTTGAGTTGTTTACTTATTTATTATGAGCAGAAGGGAATAAGATTTTTATCAACACTATCCGTGTAGTTTTTACATACCAGTGATATGTTATGCTCATTTGGACACTATCACTGAGATAAAGATGAACTAGTTCAGTATCAAATATAACATTCAATAGAAAAAAACATGAATAACCAAAATAAAAAAACACATTTCAAGTACATCTTAATTATCGAATGATAAATATTGTATGATGGGTTCCTTGAACCCTTCATGCCAATAAAACCCCATTGAATGGATTGTAGTTTCCCGTCACAGTTAAGGTCATTAAACTCTTACTGCCTTTGAGCACCGTGCATGTTTACATAGGCCAGGGCTGTAAACGGATAGACTCATGTAACTGTTCCTATACAATGCATTGCCCACAGAGCTGTACATTTCGTCCTCACAGATATCATATGTCTCCAGTCAGTGGGTCTCACCTTTGTTCCACATAGATTGCGTAAGCCTAGGAGCTGTGTTCTCCACAGCCGTGGGTGGATGCTGTTTGGGGAAACAGAACCACAGCCTAGTTGTTATTCAAGAATGCATGAGGGAGGCACTTTTCTTTGTATTAGCGTGTGAATATTGCTTTCATTGACTTGCTCATATTTATTTTTCTCAATAACCTGCTACTCCGGTCATTCCAGGATCCAGGGACGCTGGTGGAACAGCTCGCCCGGTTCCTGGGGGTTTCCTGCGACAAGGCCCAGCTGGAGGGCCTGGTGGAGAGCTGCAACCAGCTCATCGAGCAGTGCAGCAACTCAGAGGCGCTGTCCGTCTGCAGGGGTGAGTGGGAGAGGAGACACTTCCTCTCTCTGAGCTCAAACTTGAGAGGCCTGAAAGGGCTTTTGTTGCAGCCGACGACATGATCCACCAAATGGGTCTTCACACTATTTTTATTACACTTTCACTGCATCTGACATTCTTCTACTTTAGTTCCTTCAGTTCATGATTTTACAGCTGGTGTCTCATGATTTCTGTTAATCTTGTTGTTCAGTGTAGTGTTTTTCATCACAACACCATCTTCTAAGGACATTTCAAAGTCAATCAGGTTCTTCATTCTTTTCAAGATCCCAAAGTATTGTTTGCCAAACACCAAATACATCGGCCTGAGTTATAGAGAAACATGTTAAAGGATCTCTAGTTTCTTTCAGTTGGATTAAAGTGGTACTCCATCAATATAGAGTTTTCTCTTTCACAACATTGGGAGACTAAATAATGATAAATGTTATTTGCTTTCATACAAGAAATGCAAAAACAAATTAAGATAGACATTGAATGAACAACTAAAAAAATCGGCGACACACTCAGACGGCGATTTTTTTTATCAGACGGCGAGTGTGCCTTACACACAGGGCGACAAGAAACTACAATAAACCCATCAGCCTCACTATTAGACTTGTTAAGTTCTTGAAACTCTGGGAGTTGGCGCTGAATAAGGACCGGGGTCCGATGACGTTATAATAAAGAATATTTAATAAAAAGAGTGAAATGACAGAACAGGTTATGCATTCGATCGATCGAGCTATTTTCCAATCCACCCGGGCGCTTCTCGCCTGAAGTTCCTCCTTCCTCGGTGGTCGCCAGAAAAGAGGCTGTTCTCCCAGGTACAGTCAAATTTATCTCCTCCGAGCTAGAGCCCTCCCTCATTAACATTCCGGCGTGTCCGCCACGAGAGACGGAGCCGCGTCCCCTCTTCCTCCTCTTCTTCTCCTTCGTCTTTGGTAGATCCTTAAAGTCCGTTCTCCAGCTCCGCCCCTCAGGCGAACAAGAGAACTACAATTCCTTATCTAGTCATACATTAATCATTAATAAAAACAGTGGCCTACATATGCATGCCATTCATAATAATATCCCTTATTAATTATCATATTCCATGCATTGTAATGTACACCCAAACAGCTTCTCATTTTACATTGTACAGAGTCCAATTATGACAAACTAGGTTTTAAAAACCCTACAGACTCATAAATATATGCAGAGCATACAGACTGAAGAAACCCCACATACTGCCGGACAACGTATCCTCACACGGCGGTTCCTATAATATCCTACGAAAGGTTACTCCTCATATTTAGTACGTTTTACTACGAAAGTAGTTCATTTCCCCACACTGACCCTAATTGTGAGTGTGTGGAGAAAATGGATGTCAAATGATACGTTTCAAATCCAGCCGACTACAATGAATCCATTTGGCAGAAGAGAAAAGACACAAATGCAGCAAACAATAAACAGTACAAGAAAAACTGAAGTTATAGTCCGCTTCAAATTTTCATGAATGCATAAGTGCAACAAATGCAATTCCTGGAAGACTGGATGAAATCTCCACTGGGGTTACGCCTCACAGATAGATGCTTTCTTATTTGTCCTCAGGAAGTCAGTACAATATGCAGCAGTGCAAAACAAGTGTTAAAAAAAGAGTTTCAGGCCTTAAGGTGCAGAAATACGTTTATAGATTTATTTAAAAAATATCTGCAGATAATCAAAATCAAACCAGCATATCCTGACTCTCCGCCTCTATGAGTCCTCCACTAATAAATACATGGAAGCAACATCTTAGTTTTTGAATGCGATACTTTTAGGTACTATACACTACTTGGAAAAAGCATAACTGCTTCGTTTCCTTAGGTCATTATAGGTTTATCATGTGAAAATCACACTGTGAAAATAGTGTTGAGGGTACACCGCCATGAGAAAGGTAACAGTACACCCTGCAGTTAAAGGTGGTGCTGCACCTCATTGAATTAGTACCGGTTCTTTAGGACAGTGTTTTAATCAGAGTCGTAGGCTACTTCCTGTCTGTCGCGTGGATGTGCGACACCAACGTATCCTCGTACTATCTTACGAAAAACGTTCTCCTCGTCCAGCAACACGTGTGAAGGCTTTGTTCAAGTGTATTTCATGTTTTATTTTGTACATGTAGTGGTACTTTCCAAGGCCTGTAAACTTTAATGGAGTTCCGCTGTATTGAGACTAGATCTTCACACTTGATCTTTGGTTGTTTTGCCCAATTAGGGCAAGAAGACATTTTGATGTGAAGGTTTTTAATGATTCTCAGAATACAACACAATAGAACAATAGACTCGCACACCATTTACGTCAATTTCATTAGAGTTTTGCTTTCCAGGCATGCGTCTGTGGAAAGCCAGACAAAAGAGCTCTCTTTCTCCCAGTTTAACAGCAGCCTCTAGACTTTAAACTATGTCCCTCTATGTCAGCTTCAGGCTGTTTTCAAATTCATAAACTTCCAATGTAGGTTTACAAAATGTTAAAGTTTACTTACGCAACAGAAGTACGTGGTACTTAACTTTGACTGCGTTTCTCACAGGACATGGACAGCGGTCTCCTGGGTAAAAGTCCTGTGTTTGTTTGACCCGCCCAACCTCCCATCCTCACAGCCACCGCTCCGCCCATCTAATAATAATAATAATAATAATGCCCGAGCTGATGACATCATCAGGGTTATTTTGTCAGACTTGACAAAGCTCCTCCAGAGCCCCTGAGGACAACTATTCTAACAGGCCTCTTCAGGACAAGAGGGCTCTTCATGTGCACTTTGAACAGTCTGTCTGCCTGTCACCATGTGTGATGGATCACCAGCACAATATGCAGCGTTACAAATACATTCACCACCAAACTACTTTTACTGAGTTCATTCTTTGTTTAAAAAAGAAGCAATAGATTATAAATCTTCATCATGTAGATGGAAACAGTATAATACAAACAGTTATAATGTTTTCTGTAGCAGTTATTGTGTGTAAAAACTAAAGATGTGTTCGTTATTCGAACAGTAAACAGAGAGATATCACGTGGTCTGTTGTGACATTGTAGAGATTGGCCTGGACAGACATCAGTGTCATCATTTCCCCAGTCTGACCCTGATTGTGAGAAATGTGTTTCAAATCCAGCCGACTACTCTGGACTCACATGCAATGAATCCATTTGGCAGAACGGAAAAGACACAAATGCAGCAAACAATAAACAGCGCGAGGAAAACACAAGTTACAGTCGGCTTCAAATCCAATCCAATAAGTACAACCAATGCAATTCCTATTTATGAGGCTTAACTATAAAGTCAGAGGACGAGGAGAGGAGATAAAGTATCCGTGTAGTTCCCCCTCTCCATCAGGATGACCTCATGAGCAGCAAGGAACAAATAAATCACAAATAATCCACATGTTCTTTTGTTTGGAGATCTGCTGTAAAGCTCCTCTCGTGGTATCTACCCATGCAGTTTGGGTTGAATGTGTCTTCTTTTTGGGACACTTTTCTCTGAGACACCTGTCTCTTCCTCAAAACAGTGGAGGGGAAATGAACTTCCTTTGTTGTGATCACAGCAAAGAACAACAGCAACAGCAACTTGTCTTTCAAAAACAGTTTGTCTGTTCAATCCACAGAACACACTGAGAGCTCAAAGAAATAGTCCCTGAACACACAATTATGAATTTCAGCCATATTGCCACTATAAACGATCGTATCCTACTTTCTCTCATTGCCAGAAACGGTTCCTCCATAAATGTGAGATGGGACCAGTCGTACTCATGGAGAGCATCGGGCATAGACTGTGTTCCGTCTGTAGAGGAACACAGTCTCACCTCAGCAGGTTCATGACTGACATGTTAACCTAGAAGAGTCTCTTCAGTTCATCAGTCCTCTGGTTAGTTCTCTTTGAATGAATCAACTCGTAATCATAACCAAGAGTCTCCTAATCATGAACAGGCATCAATCTTGTCTACAAGCAAACAAAGCACTACATACGGAGAATCCATATGGATTGACTTAAATTGAGTTTTTTTTTTTTCAAGGGACTTCCTCTGGAAATCACTAACTGCTTCTAAACATTGTCTCAACTAAACCCACGGACCCGGGACTCCCTGAGATGATGGGGAGTGAGGTCGTCGACCTGCAGTGAAGGTGGAGGCTTTAAGTGTCAGAAAGGCCCAATCATACAATCTAATAATAATAATAATAATCCCAACCTCCACCCTTAAGGACTCACGGACTTCGAGGCTCCCTCGAAGTCCGTGAGGGTTTAGTTCTGTCCCGCTGTCACATCGTGGAGTGGTTGAGTCTCTGACAGACATGTTGACCCTTTATGAACCCTTTCCATAAGTCAGCATTAGATGCCAACTTTGCCTACGGGAATTACCCACAATTCATAGTAATGTGACGTTAAACACGCAGTTCCCAATGGAGGCACGTGGGCGTCTAGCCCGATAAAATACCTTTACACTACAACATTACGGATTAAAGATGGAACATAAAAACACATGAAATCAGAGGAAAAAACGAGTAAATAGATAATGTAAAATGACTTCTCGTCTCTTGAGGAAGACGTTCAAATCAGTGAATAAAAAGTATAAAATAGATACACAATTGTACACAATATTTCACGTGATGTGTTGCAGCAAAGTGCTGTCCCATTCATATTCACAGCATCAAGCCTCACAGACTCTCACACTCAGCCACTGAGAGGTGACTCAATGAGTCCCTGAGGGTTCAGGGTTTAGGGTTTAGGGTTCAGGGTTCAGGGTTTAGGGTTCAGGGTTTAGGGGGGACGTTGGGATTGGGCCATAATACTGTGCAGCGTGTGTAATGAGATTATAATGACATCAGGATTAGACGGACAGGGACTGGAGAGTCTGGAAACCAGTTTTATAATATTATTTTCCCTTTTGATTATCCCAGCTGGAATGTTATTTATGTGTCAGACAATTTCATGTCCGGACTTTAACCCCCAGACTGAGCTGAGCAGGTGGCTTTCAGAAGCAGGACAGTTCTATACGAGTCTGTTTACACATCGCACGGGGACACTCGTCAATATAGGCTGGAACACACTTTAACCCCTTATTGATCGTGTTATATAACACCTTCAATCAGTGGTTCTCAAAATGTTTCTGTCACGCCGCACTTTGGAGGAAGAAAAAGGTTCATGCCCCAACAAAACTGTAACAAAATGATCCATGCTGGATTTTTATTGCAATAACAACATTTTGTGACTCCTCCATCTGTGCTTTTATAAATAATAGAATAAAGAAAACCAGATTGCTCCATCAGACAAAAACAAATAAAAAGTTGCAATCCCTTTGTTAGAACAATGCAAATACAATTATATCTGTGCAATTTTTTTTTTACAAAACAAAACACAATGAGTGATATATGTGAGCCATCACGTTTTATCAGTATTAGTGGCTGCAATGAGCTGCTTTCCTCAACAAATCTTTTTGCAGGCTCAATTCATGCTCAATGTTGAGCTAAGATCTAGAGAGGCAACAGCAGAAAGAATAGGAGATCATTTTATTTGATTAATGGCACTTTAATGACAACAATGTCTAGCTACAGGAGAGCCTCGGACTCTCTTTCCGTGGACAGCCGTGGACTTGTTTCAGTCAAACCGATGTGGATGGGGATGCGGTTCCATTTCACTAAGTTTCCCAATCCACACTCCATTCCCAGCGGGAGCGGCAATGCACCATCACCACAATGTTGTTTGCCAGGAGTTCAACATCATTTGGCTGTCTTTGTGTTACTGTAAAGACGGGATTATATACCGTAAACGTCGGGTTACAAGCCGCTCCTACGGCTGATCAGTGTCCTCGCTGTAGCAAGCTAGTAGCGCTGCTAGTTAGCGCTGCTGCTGCTACCGGCCACTGCTGCTGCTACTGCCCGCGTCCCCTCTGCCCAAGTCGGGTGTCGAGCCTGGTCCCGCTACCTTCGGTGGTTTTCGGGGAGGTAGCGGAAGTTAGCGGAGAGCTAGCGAGCAGGAGCCCCCAGCTGGCTACAGCGGGGGAGCTGTCGGGGACACTGACCGAAGGTAGTAGCGGCTTGTAACCCGACGTTTACGGTACATGTGGGTAAATGGTAGATCTCCTCACACTCTCTCTTCAAAACTAGCATCCACTTTGTCTTCGTCTTCCTCCTCTCGGCTCTCAAGGCGCATAACGCCTCCACCAGACTGTAGAGCTGGAGGAAACCGCAGCATGCAGTTGGCGTTTGCTGACTTGACGTCAGAAAGTATGAATCTGCCTTCAGAGGCCCAGGGCGTGTGCCGTGGGCTGATAAGTGAGCGGACTTTGACAACTCCACTGTCATAAAAAAAGGAAATTAGGAAAAAAAAAACACGTAAGTGGAATTAAAAGTGTCATTATGAAATAAAAAACAATCGAGAATAAAATGGAAATGGTGGTGATCCAATACAATCCCAAAACACTACCAATATAATGATTATTTATTTAATAATGTCATGTTGCATCTACACCACTGATAGCTTTCAGCTGTGGATCGTATAATGAATCATTTCAGAATCAGAATCAGAATCAGAAACCGTTTATTTGCCAGGAATGTTTTCACACAAACGAGGAATTTTTTGAGGCGGAAGGTGCATACATTGGACATGGACATGGGACGTAAGACGAGACAAACAACAATCAACAATCAACGAAAACAACAGTGCAATTGGAATTAAAATATGTGTAAGATAAGCAAGTGCTCAGTCAACAGATACGTTAATGTGAATGTACGTTAAAGTGACGTGTGTATTTAAGTTAAAAGTGTATGTTAAAGTGACGAGTGTTTAAGTATGCGGTGTGCAGAGGAGTGAATGGTAAAGAGAAATAAAAATAAAGAAGAGAAAATAAAAATAAAAATAAAAAATAAAAATTAAGAGTTAAAATTAAAAATTAAAATAGCTGGGGGTGACAGAGACAGTCAGTGGGGGACCCGAGCCCCATTGATGAGCCCGACTGCTGACGAGAAGAAACTGTTTGTGTGGCGTGAGGTGTTGGTCCTGATGGACCTCAGCCTCCTGCCAGAGGGGAGGGACTCGAACAGGATATGTCCAGGGTGAGAGGGGTCAGCTGCAATCTTCCTAGCTCGCCTCAGAGTCCTGGAGGCGAACAAGTCCTGGAGGGACGGCAGATTACAGCCAATCACCCTCTCAGCAGAGCGGATGATGCGCTGCAGCCTGGCCTTGTCCTTGGCAGTGGCTGCGGTGTGCCAGACGGTGATGGAGGAGCAGAGGATGGACTCAACGATGGCAGTGTAGAAGTGCACCATCATTTTCATCGGCAGGTTGAACTTCTTCAGCTGCCTCAGGAAGAACATCCTCTGCTGGGCCTTCTTGGCGATGGAGCTGATATTCAGTTCCCACTTGAGGTCCTGGGAAATTATGGAGCCCAGGAAGCGGAAGGACTCCACAGCGTCGACGGGGGAGTCACACAGGATGAGAGGGGCGGGTGGGGCTGCGTTCTTTCTGAAGTCCACAACCATCTCCACTGTCTTCAGAGCGTTGAGCTCCAGGTGGTTCTGGCTGCACCAGGTCACCAGGTGGTCAGTCTCCCACCTGTAGGCGGACTCGTCCCCACCAGAGATGAGTCCAATGAGGGTGGTCATCCGCGAACTTCAGGAGCTTGACGGACTGGTGAGTGGAGGTGCAGCTGTTGGTGTACAGCGAGAATAGCAGAGGGGAAAGAACGCAGCCTTGGGGGGAACCGGTGCTGGTGGTCCGAGAGCCTGAGACGTGTTTCCCCAGCCTCACGTGCTGCTTCCTGTCAGTCAGGAAGTCTGTGATCCACCAGCAGTCTGCTTTGATTCAACCCTCTTTGAGTCGTTCATGTTCATCCCATGGTTATTCATTCACTTTGGTTCATGTCACCATTCCTATTTTGATTTGGATGTTTTACTTATGTTTTCTATTGTTTTTTCTTTTCAGTTCCCCCATCCGATTCTTTTTCTTTTAGTGCATGGAAGTCTGGTGTCTGCTGTGCTAATAGGCTTAACACACAGCGGACAGCAGTCAGTCTGGTCTGTCTCA
Organism: Myoxocephalus aenaeus; assembly: GCA_038501785.1. NCBI lineage: Eukaryota > Metazoa > Chordata > Actinopteri > Perciformes > Cottidae > Myoxocephalus > Myoxocephalus aenaeus. The sequence goes on from JBAMJR010000194.1 coordinate 319,509, forward strand.
CTCATCAGCAGGTGAGTCAGTCATCAGAGTTTACCTGGTTTCACGTTCCATCATGCAGGAGAATGAGGACAAGAAGGATGACTTCATTCTGCTTTAAAATGAAGAATAAACCCGTTGTTGAAAAAGAACTTTAATTATTATTAGTCTTAGTGTTAGGATATATTTTTATTCAGCCATCAAACACAATACAATAAGTGTGCCTGTCAGTATACAATATGACTGAAAAGGCTCAGGCAGAAGAACAGTGCTTGTATATATCCTACATTCTTATCAATTTAAGCTACCCTCAAGAAAATTAAATAATGCATAATGTAACCATAGGAGAAGCTCGTGAGGAAACATGTTTTATAGTGAATCTCATGAAAATCTGAATACAAGAGAGGAAATGATTAGAAGGACAACTCCATGACAGTGACGTGATTTTCTCTTGACCCCATGATGTTTTGTCTTTTCTTCACTCCTGTTATGACTTTCTGTTTCAAAACCAGAGTTCCAAGAATTTCCATTTTCACTTTTCATTTTGGACGTAAGTGTCGATGTCCAGTCCTGTTGGGTTCTTGGTCACACTGGTTTCAGTATAATGGCATGTACGGTCTGTGTATTTGATGATTTCAGAGTTGTGATTGTAAGGAAACGCTCTTTAAACTGAGCGTAACACTTGAGATCTTAGCCGCTTCATCCATGCTACCAGACTCTGTAGGATATAGAGGATATAGTGCTTCAGTGGATCATATTCCTTCACAAACTCTCTATTGAATTAACACAATAAAGCACTCGCACAGGAAGTCCGCAGCTGTTAGGGCCCCTGTGATTTAACTCTGGGCCCTTGGGGCAGTTGCCCTGTGAGTATTCCAGCTTTGTCTAAGATTAAGAAATGAACGCGCACGTCTTAGCTGTTGGACCAGTTTCACATACGTGTTATTTAACATGTGTCAATCTCCCCGTGTGTCCTCTCTGCAGGTCGTGCGGGTCTGTGGAAAGACGTCTTCACGGTGTCCATGAACGAGAAGTTTGACGCCATTTACAGACAGAAGATGGGCAAGTCCGACCTGACCTTTGACTTCTGCCTGTGAGGAGCCCCTCACTGATCCACTCCAGTAGAAACAAAACCACAAGCTCCTACACGTCTCCATCCGGTCGATATCAGTCTGAAGTTTAATGGTTACATTCTGATAGCGGGATTACACAGCGAGACTTTTTCCCCAGAATGCAACCTGTCTCAAGTCAACGCGTCACAAAAGTGATCAGATTCATTCGGGATTTGTCTCAATCAGTAGTTCAACCAAACCTCCCTCAGCCCCGACCTCCCTCTGCTGCGTGTGTATATGTGTATATACTAACCAGGGTTCGACCGATATCGGTTTTTAAAGGCCAATACCAATACTAAGCTGAAATATTGGTCAACGTTTATATATTCCATATCTCCTACAATATTCTGTTCGTAACAGGGATTCAAGCTACGTGCAGATATTTGACTGTAAAACACTTGAAGTCACAAGTGATGGCCAAGTGAGGCCAAGGTGTACCCCAGAGTACCATCTGGGGGCCCGCGGAGGTTAGTGCGGGAAGGTTGGAAAAGGTTTTTGGTTAATTTAGAAAGCTAATTATTTTTATATTAAATATGTTCAAGAATTGACATGAATAAAAACCCATAGTGATTTAAAACTACTACGAGAAAATTTCTTTTAGTGTTGATTTTGGCGGTCCCTGTGGACAAAAGCTGAAGTATAAACCGACCTTAATTCTGTTCAGTCAACTCTCTGGAGAACAACAGAGTCTCTAGAGAACAAAGACACATCACTCTTGACATTATTATTTGCAGTGTTGATCAGCCTCAAATATCTGTACGCAGCCTCAGTGACTCTCTCTGACGTTTCTGGTTGTCAGGTGGCTAAACCCTCTGAAACATTTACACCAAAGTGTGACACTACCCTCTGCATAGAGGCCCAAGCTAATGAAAACATTTCACTAGAGGTTGGTAGCTCTATGTGTCCGACCACACACACACACACACACACACACACACACACACACACACACACACACACACACACACACACACACACACACACACACACACACACACACACACACGGTTGGTGAGGAAACTGGAATGCATTACTGCCTGTAAGTGAGGAATTAAGGCAGCCGAGGCACAGCGGCTGCACAGGACTTATCTCCAGTCTACCGTTATGGTGATTACATAATTGAACAAACTGCCCAAAGAGAATTACAGGTTTTACAGACAACAGCAGTATCTGCCCTCTAACTGATGTCAAACCCATATATCGGTCCAACCCTGCAACTGAGTGCATTAGCTCTTTTCTTGATGCAGCAGTGGCTCCGAGCCAGGTAGACACATGGAAGGTACAGTAAGTGTAAAGAGGCGAAGCCAAACCCGAAGAGAGGAAGCCTATCACGCCTAAAGCTCAGTGTCACAGCTGGGATGTTGTTGTGTTACATGATCATTGTCTTTCTGCTCAAATTGCTGCAGGGTCTTCAGCCTCCATCACTGATCTTTACTTCTCTATGAGCTTTATGTGTGTGTGTGTGTGTGTGTGTGTGTGTGTGTGTGTGTGTGTGTGTGTGTGTGTGTGTGTGTGTGTGTGTGTGTGAATGTGTGTTTGAGAGAAAAAGAGACAGAGAGAAAGAGAGCTCTGTTCATAAGTGCTTAGTTATACTACAAGAATGCATCAGGGTTTACAGACTGATTTAGATATTAGATTTAACGATTCGTCAAGGATCTTTAAAACCACTATGTATTCGGATGAAGAAATGTGTACCTTTAGCGCCCCTCAGCGGTGGAATCTAAAACAACTCAGCAGTAGTATCTAAAACCACACAGTGGTAGCGTCTAAAACCGCACAGTGTTAGTGTCTAAAACAACACAGCGGTAGTATCTAAAACAACACAGCGGTAGTATCTAAAACAACACAGCGGTATATCTAAAACAACACAGCGGTAGTATCTAAAACAACACAGTGGTATTGTCTAAAACAAAACAGCGGTAGTATCTAAAATCACATAGTGGTAGTATCTAAAACAACAGCGGTAGTATCTAAAACAACACAGTGGTAGTATTTAAAACAACACAGTGGTAGTATCTAAAACAACACAGCGGTAGTATCTAAAACAACACAGCGGTAGTATCTAAAACAACACAGCGGTAGTATCTAAAACAACACAGCGGTAGTGTCTAAAACAACACAGCAGTAGTATATACCTACATATCATCACTTAAATGGGAATGAATAGTAAAGAAAAGCTTGTGCAGGAGAAATAGACATTTAAAAGCCTTTGTGAACATTTCTCCTATAACTTCAGGCAAAAGAAACAAGATTATTTTCAATAAAAAAGGACATAGACTCTGTATTTAACATGGAGGACTCGGGAGTGTATGCTGATAAGATCGGCATAAATAAAACAAAAACTATTCAGTCCTGTGTTTCAACACAGAGCTCCATCAAGATAGCTAAAGTGCAGTAATGCATTTGAGTGCTTTGTTTTGATAGTACAATTTAAAAAAAGGTGTACTAAAAGGTCAAGTCCACACCAGATAAAGCTGTTAGGTAGCACCTGGGCAAACATCTGGTGTTGGGCCCCTATTAACCTCCCTGACCCCATGTTTTGTGGCTCAGTATACACTAAAATGAAATCTTTAAACTACGACATTAGACAATAAAGCAGGATTCACCTCAGTTTATTTCATATTTTTGGTCAATTCAAATTGCAAACAAACCCCTCACACGGAGGGAAACGTGAGCTTTTAGAATGAAGAGGCACCCTTTAAGGTTGGTTTCCTCACTTTTCACTCTAGACTTTTCCCATTCTTTTCACTATAGAATAGCTGGACGTTTTAACATTCAGTGTGACCCAACTTTGTGATGAAAAGATGTGAGCCAGCTACCATCACTCATCACGGACCTTTAAATCTCATATCAAAGAGTAGTAACTGACTCCTAAGTCTATTAACTAGAAGTGACACATCAAGGATCAGCCATTTTTTCCTCCTGTCAGTTTGCATGTTAATACGCATCTTAAAGAGATGGATGTATTCACACCAGTTAAACAGCTCAAACCTCAGTCCGTCTCTAATGATTCTTGCATGCATACTTTGCTTTCTGTGGGTCGCTTGTTAATCCACACACATATGACCACTGATGGATGAACGGTGTCTCTCTCTCTCTCAGTTTTCTCAGAGTTATCAGGTTGTGGCTGCAGGAGAAGAGAGGGAGTATTAACCTGGAACCAGCATTAACTATGTTTTGTATTCTATTGCTCGCTGTGGCAGCAGCATCCGGAGTCAGACTATTAACCTGAGGCATCACTTACAAACCAGTCCAGCACCTCTCCCCCTGTCGCCACAATAGTTTCCAGCCCAGCTCTACCAGACACTTGTGAATGTCTCATTGTGTGGACGTAAACGACAACCTCGGCACACACTCGTCACGCCCGCCTCTTTTACGGCTGCCCATTCTTTTCCTTTTTCATTGTTCTCTCTGTCGCTCTGTTTACAGCCGTTGGCAAGGCTTCAGCTGGACATCTCCACTTTTATGGTTCTTTTTTTTATTTTTTATACATGCCTGTCTCTGTTTCCTGGGCGTCCTCGCGTTGTATTTTACATGCTTTGCTTGCCAGTTTATTAATAAAGTTGTGTCATCAGGCAATCCACGACTGGGATCTCTTTCTTTCAACTCTTTGGTGTCTAGTCTTGTTCTGAACGACGGTCTGTTGCAAAAATAAAATGTGTTTGGTTCTCTCAAAGTGCTGCTATTGGGAGAAATGGAGACAAAGGAATTGTTATTGGTAACGTCATGACTTACAGTTAAAAAAGGGTGCACCCAGAGCCTTAATGTAGGGCAGGTAACATCCATCATGTTTAAGACAAAAATAAAAACAAATGCTTTGTGTTTTATCCACATGGTTTTGCTGCTACATCATTGGTCTGGTATAAATGGTGGCCTGTGGAGGCTAATGTTAGCTAATGTTAGCAAACCTTCGGTACCTACAACTTGTTGTGAAAATATGAAAATAGTCAGTATGCCGACTTATGACTCCTCTCGACTGTACTACACCATGTGTTAGCATGAACCATTGATGGAGCAATTGTCACTTCAGGCCACAGTGGCAGCTGTGCAAAAGTTACATAGTCTTGTGAGTAAAAAATACCACCAAGCAAATATACTCAATTAACAAGCGATTGTTTCAAAAAAGAGACTGCAATAACTTATTTGGTGACTTGGGTGCAGCGGACAGAAGGTATAAACAAAACACGGACACATCACCTCTTGACTTGGGTTGGCTAACTCGTTAGCTAACATCTGCCCTTTCACGCATCAGACACAATGTCAGCGTTCATTTGAGGTCTTGTGTCCACTTGAAGCATGTTAGTCCAGTATTACTTATCTTTAGTTGTTTTTTTTGTCAAATACCTGTCTTTTTAGCTGCCAAAACGCTTCACTAGTGAACATTAGCAGCCTCCGTCTGGTTTGGTGCCGCTTTGGCAGAAAATGAGGCTTATGAGCAGTGAAAGTGAACCAAAACAGCAACATTTCAGGCTGTAAAAGCTAAACGATGAGCAGGTCCATTGTTATATGAAGACATTGATTATAGACACGTTACGTAGAACAAAAGTATCATCAGCAAAATGTACTTTACCTGAACTAAAAGTTGTGGTTATGCAGCGAAACATGTTTGTGTTTTTAATTGTATTATCATTACAGCACTCTATTGTGTTGTATATGCACATAGATATTTTAAATCTTAATTACATTACTTTTTACTTTTTTTAGCTCTATCTATCTATCTATCTATCTATCTATCTATCTATCTATCTATCTATCTATCTATCTATCAAAGTAACTGAAATTACAGTGCGTTCCAGCACTGTTTTTTTTTCTTGCAATGTTTAAAATAAAAATATATTTTGTGTATTTGCATCCATGGTGACAGACAACTGGACTTGACAATAGTGAGCGGAGGCAACAAAACCAAACTGAATGGTTGAATACAGTGTGGTGTGCTCAGAACTGTTAATTGCTAGCACACACACAGGGAGTGAGAGAGAGAGAGAGAGAGAGAGATCATGTTCATGTGTTAACTAGCAACCACAGTCACTACCCAGTGTCATTTATCACCCTCCTGTCCTGCTGCTGCATCTCTCCTCACACACACACACACACACACACACACACACACACACACACACACACACACACCAGTTTCACCCAGTATGGCCAAGCTGCTGCCTCTATACCCTGGACTGGGACGACTGGTCATGGGCCCGCGGCCCCACACGGCTCCGGTCACCACACTTTCCTTCTCGATAGGACAGAAAGAAGGGGGATCCAGGATGTCACGGATCCACACGGACAGACGTGAGTGTTTTTCCAAACTTCAGTTTCCTCTGCTCTATTTGCCTATTTTCTACCTTTTAAACATATTTTTTTCATAATCTTAATGGTTAATAAACTGAAATAAATTCCATTTATTTTTATTTTTATAAGTTGGGTTTGCAGAATGATTTTTTTAAGGTATGTAAATGCAGATCGCTGAAAACTTTGTTGCCACTTTATAATAATTCAGTGTGTAAATGAATGAGATTTAAGTAAAATGTATTAATTGATTCACTTTATAGAGATCTGTTGTCACCTTGACTTTATCGGGTCTTTTAATGTTAAATGATATATATATATATATATATATATATATATATATATATACAGATTTTGGTCCATATTCACATGATAGCATCACGGATTTGCTGCAGATTTGATGTGAGTCTCTCGTTCCACCACATCCCAAAGATGCTCGATTGGATTAAGATCTGGTGACTGTGGAGGCCGTTGGAGTCCAGTGAACTCATTGTCATGTTCATGAGATGATTTGAGTTTTGTGACATGGGGCATTATTCTGCTGGAAGTAGGCATCAGAAGATGGTACACTGTGGTCATAGAGGGATGGACATGGTCAGCAACAATACTCAGGGAGGCCGTGGCGTTTAAACCATTACTGTTACACCACCAGCCTGAACCGTTGATACGAGGCAGAACGGATCCATCCTTTCATGTTGTTGACGTCAAATTCTGACCCTACCATCTGAATGTCGCAGCAGACATCGGACTCATCAGACCAGGCAACGTTTTTCCAATCTTCTACTGTCCACAATTTTGGTGAGCCTGTACGAATGGTAGCCTCAGTTTCCTGTTGTTAGCTGACAGGAGCTGCATCGGGTGTGTTCTGCTGCTGGAGCCCGTCCACGTGTTGTACGTTCAGAGATGGTACTCTGCAAACCATCAGTTTTTGAAATACTCAGATCAGCCCGTCTGGCACCAACAACCATGCCACATTCAAAGTCACTTAAATCCTCGTTCTTTTTCTGATGCTCGGTTTGAACTTCAGCAAGTCGTCTTCACCACCTCTAGATGCCAAATGCATTGAGTTGCTGCCATCTGATTGGCTGATTAGCTATTTGTGTCAACACATGTGTGCTTAATAAAGTGGCAAGTGATTGTATACATACTGTATATATGTGTATTTCCCCTTCCTGTGAAACTCTCTATCTTTATTACACTAAAGTAGCCTGAAAGTGACATTAGATTCTCATCTGACCCCCTCAGCCCATCCAGGCCAGCAGCTGACCCTGGAGCAGGTGGAACCTCTGATCCACGGCAGACTGGCGACCATCAAGTCAGCTCTCATGGCACGGGACCCTGGTGGTACCGGACTGGTGAGCAGAGAGGAGTTCAGGAGAGTCCTGAAGAGCCTGCTGTCCGTCAGCCAGAACCAGCTCGACGCTGTCCTCAACCAGGTTCAACTACATTTATTTTGTATAGCCCAAAATCACAAATTATAAATTTGCCTCAGAGGGCTTTACAACCTGTACAGATACGACATCCTCTGTCCCAAGAAAAACTGAGACATTAACTTTCCTCCCAGTCCACATGGAGGTCAGAGGTCAGAGACTCCCAAAAGCATTCAGAAAGGTGACTGCTTCATCAGTAGGATGCATTCGTCGCCTCCTGTGAGGTCAACAGTGGCAGTGGTGCTTGTGTAAAGCAGTGACAGCAGTTTATAGTTGCTGAGTCGGTGACAGTGACGTTGCAAGATGAGAGATTGCTGGTTCAGTCTCTGGTTCAAACGCTGACCAGCACGACTGCCCTCCCTAAGCAATGACACACATTCATTGTCAGGGTACCAAGGGGAAACTTCTGATTCTGAGAAGTGAAGCAAATGTGAAAGTGGCTTACACCTGCGTTCTTTCTAATAGCCAGCAGGGGGCGACTCCTCTTTTTCCAAAAATAAATCCTATAGTTGAAGTAAAGTCTGTTGTATAACTCTATGAGAAAATGACTCCACTTCTCTCTTGATGTATTCCCTCAGTAAACATTGTAAACATGAGTTTATGTCTCAATCTCTAGTTTCAAGTCTTCTTCAATACAGCATGATGTTCATTTAGTAAATTATGGTCATTTAGAGTCAATAGACCATAAAGCAGGGGATGATTTAGGGCGGGGCTATAAGGTGATTGACAGGTCGCTACCACAGCGAAACTGTATGCTTCAGTTTTCCTCTGTAGCCCAGAACGGACAAAACAAACACCTCACCACTAGATACATCCTACACCCTGTTCCCTTCACATATTACATGATCTTTGCATTTAGTAAATATCTCCAGGCAGTTTGTTCCTCCGCTGCTTGACAGATGGTCCAGTGGTTCAAAGAGAATCACTTCCAGTTTGAGCTGATTGTATCTGGGCAGCACAACATGTGAGAGTGGAGCTCCAAGAGATTTGTATTTCCTTCTAAATGTTTGTGTTGCTATGAGAGGCATCATACAGGAGGTGGCGGTAGAAGATTACAAAAAGATCTCTTCCAGGCAGCTGACATTGACAAATGATGCTCGGTGGCCGTGGAGACTGGTCAGAGGGAGAAGTGAGTCTGGCAGCTGCTAAAGCAGACGTTATTTGTTTGCACCTCCGTTGCGTTGGCTGGCATCGGTTTTCCCCTTGATCCGGCACGCTGACTAATTCCTTTCTGCGTTTCAGTCCGTACATTCCTCAGCAGATGTTTACCAAAAAATAAATAAAGGAATACATTTGAAGACAAAAGCTCCTCTGGGCGATGAAAGCTGGGTGATGGAGGACGTCAGGAGGTCTAATGAGAGTTGAGGCCTCCTCTCTGGCACTGATCAATCGAGCGTGCGCGTGCGTGTGCGGTGTGTTCGGGGTCCGCGCACGGCCGGCGTAATTCCCCCCTCTCCCTTCGTCTTCATCTGTGTGCGATGCCTCTTGTCACTCTGCTACGCCACTGTAATCGTCTCCACTGTTCCTCTTTGTTCCGTCTCAGCGCTCACGCCTGACAGTTTGACTGCCTGTCTTTCCCACACACATATCCTCCCATAATATCAGCACTTTGTGTGTGTCCCCCCCCAAAAAATACACAACCCCACTCCCCTCCATCCGTCTCCCACCCTCCCACTCACCGTCCTATTCATTAAAGGCACCGTGTGGGTGAGTGTGCTTTCTGGAGAGTTGTCGAAAGTTTACTTTAAAAGGACTATCACCGGAGTAGCAGCTGCTGTTGTGCTGACATTTTGATGTGGAAGTTGTTTTGTGCTCGGGGGAGGAGAGCCCCCCCCCCCCCCCCACACACACACACACACACACTCTTCTTCTGTTCTTTATTTATCTATCTGGTCCCATCCATCATGATCCTCTTGCGTTGAATATTGATCACTTGATCACGCGATAGCTGGGCCTGTAAAAGAAAAGCGTTGCTTGAGTAATTGGAGTTTAATCATCGCAGCTGACGAATGCGATGTTAAAGAAGAAGATGGCGGTGCGACAGAAAGGAAAGCCGAGAACAAGACAGAGAAAATCCACCTCATCATGGGAGCTCAAGCTCCTGTCTCCTCCCTCGCTCAATGTCTTCTTTTTGTGTGTGATTAGAACTGACGATGAATCCTTTTAAACGTTGCAGCATCCCGCCTCCCTCAACACACGCTGCAATGTAAAGCCTGTAACGTGGACCTCATATGGCCGCATATGGCCACTGAGTTTTCAAGATGGTGAAACACAATGTGGAAGTAGACTGTAGACACTCTTCAGTTATCTTGTGACATGTTTGGTTTAATGATTAGAACCTAGCCCCTTCTCTCACCTGTGAAATTCTCAATGCAATTATGCAGCTTGAACCAAGGTCAGAATATATGGAATGCCATTTGATTCAATATCAAATAAACTAATACATAAATAAAATGCATATGAAATAAATCCTGAAATACATGAATGAGGAAATTTCCCGTTTCCAGTGGCAATTTGGGGGTCCTCCTCCCGTTTTCCAGTTTGAATAATGAACACTGCTGGACATTAGTTCGCTCTTAACAGACATCTTAGTCACAATTTCACATGACAAATCTTATGATTTTAGAGACCCCCCAAAATGTTGCTCTTCAGGCTTTCAGGGGGTCTGGAGTGTATTTTGCCCTCCAGTACAACACAGAAACACGCAGGCACGCACGCACACATGCAGGCACGCAGGCACGCACACATGCATGCACGCAGGCACGCACGCACATCTCGCTGCAAAGCACGAGCTACAATCTATTCCTTGAACCTCAGATGGTTATATTATTATATTTCACTCAGACACCGCAACGTGTCTCTGTGGCCCCCTGTCCTCCATGGTCTCAGCCACTGACCTCCGTCTGACCTTCAGCCTCACGCTGAACTGCAGGTGCAACAGCACCGTCACAGGTATATAGAGCAGGGGGTGGGGGTGGGTTTGCGTTGCGCTGATAGCTGATAGCAGTGATAATAGGACGGTGTGGCGTCTATAATAAGACTCAAAGCCAGGAGCTCCGCCGGGGACGGCTGCACTGGATTACACCACGGAAGGATGTAGGGCAGCGCAACAGGGACTGTACTTTGATTATGAGCCACCAAAATAGGTATACGACGTGCGCGTGCCAAGTGTTTGTCTGCTCAATTGAATGCACGTATGTGTGTGTGTGTGTGTGTGTGTGTGTGTGTGTGTGTGTGTGTGTGTGTGTGTGTTTTGCGGAAACTAGTTTGCTGATTTCGTGTCTTTGGGTGTGTGCCAACTCCTTACCAGTTTTCTGTTGTCTGCATATGTGTGTGTGTGTGTGTGTGTGTGTGTGTGTGTATAAAAGCGCATGAGTGTGTGTTCAGTAAAGCAGCACAAGGTCAGAAAAAAGCTGCATTTCCCTGGTGAGCCCCGTTCCAGAGAACGGCACCTCGCGTATTCCCCACACAACCTCGTCCTGAAAATTACTGCTCAACCCACCTGACGCCAGCCTCTCCCCGTCTCCACGGATACGCCATTATATGTTCTGGCGTTGGAATGTTTGAAAAGTTTGGGGTGGGCTTGAATGCAGGAGTGATGTTCGCCCCCTCACCAGGCTCCATCATCTTCATCCTCTTGTGTTTCATCACCATCACTTCCATGCCGTTTTGGGTACACCGTCTATCAGAATCAGAACTGTTTATTGCCGAGCACGCACACAAGGGATGTGGCACCACTCGTTGACGTGTCTGTGTTTTTTGTGGCCGCTGCAGGTGTGTGAGCGCGGTGGCGCGGCGGTGGACTACATGGAGTTCCTGAGGAGGTTCGGCCGAGCCACCGCGGCCCGCAGTGCCTGCAGCAGCCGCGGCAGCGAGAGGTACCGCCGCTCTTCTCCGGCGCCGCCGCAGACGCTTCCCCTCAAACAAAGAAAACGCAGAGCTGCGTCTGCATGGTCAGGCGTTGGGTGGCAGCAACTGGACCCGAGTTAACTGAATTGTCTGTCTGTTCCTCTCAGGAGTGGTCCACAGAACACTTCCATGTCCCTGTCTGAGATGCAGAGGCTTCTCAAAGATAAGGTGAGGTCTGTTTCTCTGTACTAGTTTCTCTGTACTAGTTCAGAAGTTTAGTCCAAATATGGTCACTTCTGTTCACTGGGTGCAAAAAACGAGAATGCGACGGACAAAATGCCGAACTGAAGGCTTCAAAACTGCAGTCGTCCACAAACCAATGAGTCATCCACTTCAAATATATACTGTATATAAGAAAAATGCAGGTTTAAGACACTTTTTCATTGTCATCATCTTTTATAACTAGATGTGGAAGTTATGTCTGCGGTCTTCCACGTTATAAAAAAAAATCACTTAAGATTTGAAAATCCTCTAGTGTGCTTCACATACAAGCCCTGTGAGTTGTCCTTAAATCACCATCTATTTCATCACGACACATGGATGAGCTTTATCGGCCATTAATGCGGCAAAGTCACTGTAAAACAAGTCTATACGCTGACATCACTCACTCATCATCCTCTGTGTGTGTGTGTGTGTGTGTGTGTGTGTGTGTGTGTGATGGGCCAGCTCTGGCAGAATTCAGGCTCTACGTAGGAAGCATGACAGAATGGACTCTGGATTTGTGCTGCTTGTGTTCCACATATTAAACCAGGCTGCGGATGTTGTTGTGAAATGCCGAAATTGTCCCAAATTTCCATCTGAGGATAAATGAAGGGCCGGGGGCTCCTAATCCTTACGGCAGACATACGTATGGGATGTGTTTAACTGAATGTTTCTGTATTCAGTAAAAACATCTCTCACAGCCCACATCCTTCAGTCCACACAATGCATGTTTCCTTGTAGACATCCATATCCTCCTCTTTCTACATCATGACATTCTTTCTGTGCATATGCTTCTTTGCTACTTGTCACCAGCCAAATAGAGCCAGACGGTTTTTATCAATACATTCAAATTCATGGTTTCGGACAATGTGAAAATGAAATACCATAAAATATCATAATTTCAGCAATCTCGAGCGAAACACTGTCCACCCTAAAATTTGTCATGTTGACATTAAAATATGTTTAATCTTATCTGCAGATGTATTTTCTTCAAGCATACAGTACTTTATTTTCAAGAGGCATCTTTTATTTCATTTTTAAAAAGTGAATCACTCTTTGTCCAGGTTTAGGCCGACCGAAACCCGTAAATCAGACGTCATATGACAAAGTCTGGGTTCTTATCTGTAGGCAGCTCATAGGAGCAGGGCTATGAAGGAAGACAGGACTGTGTCACGGTAACCCACACTGGGACAAATCAACCTTGTCAGGGTATTCTATCTAATAAACAAAACCACATTCATATGCTGTGTTTGGTCTCTTAGGCTAGTTTATGTGTATAGTGTTTTCACCGAGGCAATTCAAAATGCTTTAAATAAGACATAAAAAGTCCCATGCCATTGTTCCGACCGGCAATTATCCACAAACACCAATAATCTGAAACATGTCCCATTGATCCTAAAGCTTATATGTCAGTCCGTTACCCCTCAACACCGTTCTGAAGGCACATTGCTCCAAAAATACAAAGTCTGAGCAACAAACAGAATCACATGGCTAATAATTAAGCATAACGAAGTCATCGGACCTTCATTTTTTATATTCTTACCCGAACAAATCTCACCTCTCATGCCTAAACCTAACCAACCCAACCAACGAGTGCCAGTCAATCAGAGGCCGAGCAGGTCATGCCTTCTTGGTAAGGTCCAATGTCATTCTGTATAATAATTAGCCATGACGGTCTATGACCATTTTTTCCATATTGCTTGTGTTTCAGAATAATGTGTTATTGGAACAATGGGCAGTCCCCACATACAAACGAGAAAGAAACAACAAAATAATATGAAAAGACAGATGAAATAGGATTTGAAAAGAATATAAAATAGAAGCTAGAAATATGATCAAATGGAATAAAACATGAAATGAGTGCAGCTACAATGCAGCACAAAGGATGGTCCCAACTTCAATGTAATAAAAGGCAACAAAGAGGATTTAAGCTGTGACTTAATGAAGACTGACTTCCGTTCCAGATATGCAGGGTGGTGTGGGAATGTCACACTTTAGCATAATTCAATTGTACAGATTAGATTCCGTGGATGAACCATGAACTTGATTTTGATGTTTTTCTTTTTCTTTCAACTTCTTTTCTTTGAACCTTTCAGCCTGACCAGTGCACACTAGCTGGGTGAGTGTGTCCTCAGGCCAGGGAGCTGTATCTGATGACTGGGAGAGGAAGACGGACATGAGGGGTGTAGACAGAACGTAGACAGGACACAGCTTTGAGCCTCTCAGTATCTAAACACTGGGATTAAGGATCACCATGCAGCATGTCTCAAGGCAGTGTTGTTTGTGTCAGACCACCTTAAAATGGCATGTATATTTTTGACGTTTGTCGGGAATGTTCTGCCATTATTAGACAGCAACTGTGGAGCGATGGCAGGAAATGAGGGACAGAGATGCATGTTAATCCTCTTGAAAAAAAAAGATCAACTCATTTCCAGTGTATTTTGTTTGTTCTGGAATGTAGGGGAGAAACACATCAATCAATCAATCAATCAATCAATCAATCAATCAATCAATCAATCAATCAATCAATCAATCAATCAACTAATATGCCTAACTTCCCAAGCTGTCTGGATGGTTGGTTGGGTTTATAAACAGTTTGTAGGATTTAGTGGGCTCTATTGGCAGAAATGTAATATAATATTCATAACTACATTTCATTGGTGTGTGATCACCTGAAACTAAGAATGCATTGTTTGTTAGCTTAGAATGAGCTCCTCCCATCTCCATAAGGAGCGGGTCCTCTCCACAGAGGCCGCCATGTTGCACCTCTGTGTTTCTGCAGAAGCCCAGAGCGGACAAACCGACCGCTGGCTCTAGAGAGACGGTCACGCTTTATGTCACCTGAAGGCCACCGTAGGGCTGACACGCTTTATGTCACCTGAAGGCCACCGTAGAGCTGACACGCTTTATGTCACCTGAAGGCCACCGTAGGGCTGACACGCTTTATGTCACCTGAAGGCCACCGTAGAGCTGACACGCTTTATGTCACCTGAAGGCCACCGTAGGGCTGACACGCTTTATGTCACCTGAAGGCCACCGTAGGGCTGACACGCTTTATGTCACCTGAAGGCCACCGTAGTTCTGACACGCTTTATGTTACCTGAAGGCCACCGTATTTCTGACACGCTTTATGTCACCTGAAGGCCACCGTAGGGCTGACATGCTTTATGTCACCTGAAGGCCACCGTAGTTCTGACACGCTTTATGTCACCTGAAGGCCACCGTAGTGCTGACATGCTTTATGTCACCTGAAGGCCACCGTAGTACTGACACGCTTGGTACCAAAGTAATTATGCTTCCCATGTTTTGTTCTCATGTTTGGAATTCCCTTCAACGATTACTGGTTATTCTTTCATCAGTATAGTTAGCTCAGCCAATTCTCCAATGGACCTTCATGGTGGCACCAGTTCTGGTTGCTAGGAGACTTGTAAGAAGCCTCTACCTCCACCGCTTCCAAACAAACAAACGCCAGTCATTTCTTAATCCATCTCCACAAACGTTCCACGTCTGACTTACATTACTAAGACGACGGCTTCTGTTGTCACGGCAACAGGACGGAGATGTCGGCCTACCCAGGTAGCAAAACAGGCCCCGTTTTAGAGAAAGTGATGAATAAAACCAATATTCGGAGGTCTGTTTACTGAACAAACAACAAAGCCACGGGGGAATCCCTCTCCGCAGTCTACACAGCTTTGGTGACTTTGATCTCTGTCAAAATTGTTTGTCAATTACCGTAATAAGTGTGAGCGTGTAGGAATATGTGCTCGAGTGTGTGTGTGTGTGTGTGCGGTCACTGTCTGATGACTCGTCTCGGAGGACCAGCTGGGCCTGATAATGAGTGATGCACACACACATATGATAAAGTACCAGTCACAGCTGTTTACCCCGTGTGCTCGCCTCACTTATCAATATTCAATTAAGATCAGCGCCACACACACACACACACACACACACACACACACACACACACACACACACACACACACACACACACACACACACACACACACACTGAAGTAGCCATCCAAGGGTGGAATGAAGGATGTTCCTCAACTGTTTATTAACTCCATCTGTGTCTTGATCTCCTCCTTGAACTAAAGGCTACATGATCCTTTTTGTTGCAATGTTGGTGTTATTGTACGTTTCTGCAAACCACGATTACGCTGTATGTCATTGTTTCTCAACGCATGTCTACATACGTGTGTTTCTGAACCAAAGATATGTTTTAACATGTCTAGATAGGTGTTATCTTTTGCCATTTTGAAATGTTCTCTATTACGTCGAGGTTCAGGCAACACAACTACTTGGTTAGGTTTGGTAAAAGATCATAGTTTGGGTTAAAATGAGTTTGTCCCTTTTGGTTTCAATACAGGACACAAACACTGGTCTCCTGGGTGAAAGTCCCATCCATCCTCCCTGCCTTCCTACATGGACTCTGATTGCAGATGTTTTTGTCAAAAACCAACATGGCTGTGTTGACTTTACATAGGCGCTGTCTTTCGCTGAATGAAAACACTAACGCATGCTAATTGTCATTTCAAAATGGAGCTTTAAAAATACACGAAAAAGAGGGAAATGAAGCAAAATAGCAACGTCAGATGAAATATGTCCCCTGAAAACATCCCCTCTAAGGCTTAAAGGAACAGTGTGTAGGATTTAGAGGGCATAATTGGCAGAAATGGAAAAATAATATTCATAACTATTTCGTTCAGTTTTCTTTGCCTTAAAATGAGCTCTTCATATCTACACAGGGAGCTGATCCTCTTCACAGAGTCATGTGCTCTAGAGAGAGACTTTCACGTGTTATGTCGCCTGAAGGCCACCGTAGTTACTGAAACGCTTTGAAAGGGAGGGGTCTTCAGTTGGTTTCAATCTGCAACCTCAACACTAGATGGCACTACATCCTACACACTGCTCCTCTAAGATGCTGACCATGAACAGCAACATCCCCTGTTTGAGTTCACCCAGGCACCTTTGCTGTATATATATCTCTCTCTCCCACATTTCATCTTTCTACATTAACGTTGTTAATGAAGTAAAAATGCCCCAAAATGTAAACAGAATCATCCCACGTTATGCGATCACGATGCATCTGGATGGACCTTATTCGGATAGAATTAAAGCTTTTAGAGCAATACTTTGCAGACTTATTTCTTAATAATTCAGTCAAGCAGCGGCTGTTCAAATATAAAAAAAATTAAAATAACAAAGGCAAGACCAACATTCAATCACATTTCTGTCTGCTCTGTGATGGATGAGTGTGGCATTTTAATCCCATTCTGGGAAGTTGTAACTAATCTTTGTCTGCCTGTCAGTTTGAATCTGGCACTTTGTATAAATATAAGCTCTCTCTCTAGTTGTCGATCTTATACCTTCCCGTTTTACATGTTAAAAACTGGACTCGGCCCCCAGAGAAATATAAATTTATATTTTCAACAAATAGTCCTCACTCTCACGAGCAGTTCCTGAATACACCAACACAACAGAAGCTTCCCATATGGAGATGCCCAGGAGTACATCTTCATCAAATGTGGGCCTGTGCTCTAATCTGCATCTATTTCAAGAGCCCAGGTTCCTGGAAGCCCTCTTAGAGCCTCCGTGTTGTTTAGGTTGTGTGGAGCGTTTGTAATACTAATGTTTGGATAGTGAGCGACAGCAGCAGAACGGGTCCCAGAGCCCCTTATCATCCCTCTGAGCCCCGCTTTAATGCCGCCTGTCTCTGGCACTCTGGAGCCCGACCAGAGAGAAATTAGGCTTCTAATTGACGGACAAAAAGAAAGTTCATCTCCTCGCTCTCTTATGATCGCCGTCTGATCCTTCTCTTCTCCTCTCTGTCACTCCTCCTCCTCGTCCCGTTTGTGATCCGACTGCCTCCCTTCATTTCCCTCCAGCTCTCCGTCTCTCTCCCTCTTTCATCCCTACTCTTCAGAGGGGCCGTCCCGTCCCTCTGCTCGTCTCCTTCCCATAATTCATAGTGACAGGAAAGGTTAGAGCGAGCGTCTGACAGAGAGGGGAGAGTTGAGTGTCTTTTTAAAGCCGCGTCGTTACACGCTGTTTACAAGCCGGCACAGTTTGACTGAAAATACAGAAAGGTGCGACACTAAATGATGTCAGAGTTGTACGACACGTATTTACAAAGTGCTTAAATCTGAAGGACGGCGGCGCTGACGTGTGAGGATTAGGGCTCCATATATACATCCTGTCATGTTCCGATATCCAGGTTTCTTCTTCCATGAGAGTTTTATTTGGCATCCAGGAGGTTTCATCTTTTTTGTGTCTTTACAGGAAAAAGAAAAGTGTTGTCCGAATGAAAAAGTTGACCCCATTTACCTTCCATAGTCACTGCCAAGCCAAGCAGCATCTGCTAATACAACCAAGCAGGTGAGGTGGGAGGGGGTCATTAATCATTACTCTAATTACTACGCCTTAGTGAGAAGGTTTCATGCTCAGCAAATTAACGAAGACGATTTCCCGTGTTTGACCGGGGTCGGCTGGATTAAGCAAACCAGTTTAGAGATCTGAAAATGTCACATTTAGCTTAATTAAATTCACGTCCGAGAATTCATCATTGTCTAATCCCATGACTAGATCCTGGCTAGTTCATATTAATGTGTTTTTTTTCTTTCGGGGCTTCGTTCCATTCGGTCTAAATAAAACAGGAACGTGTTCTGGACTTTTTCAATTTCAACACAGCAGTCGTTTGTTTGCGTTCAGACTGGCTTCACGTCCAGGAGGTCACATGACCTGACATCACTAAACTACCAGGTTTTTACCTTGTTGTTCTGGAAGCTGATTGATCAACTTGAATTAAAATGTGACTGACAACAGCCTGCATATTAACATGCAAATACAAACACATTCTGACCACTAATCATTACATTAGCGGGACCAGCTGATCCCAGAGCTGTAGGATATATGAGGGTAGATCTAATTTGAGTGGTTTGTCAGACCGCTGTCAGACCCACTTCCCTTCAGCTCTGTCAGTCCTATATATTATGAAACAGCCATTTGGTTTCCCCTGCTGTACATTCACATTTCAGTGTTTCCTTTCAGTGATGCACTCAGTGTTCATCAACGCAAACCCAGGAGTATCATGGATAATTTAATGATCCTAAGGGTTGATGTGACATTGTGACAATTTGACAGTCAGAGGTGCTTTCAAGGTCGGATGCTTAGTTGTTGCAACGAGGAACATTCATCCAAATCTGACCCAGAATCTGAAAAGTATTTTAAACTGTTGAATGCTTTTTTAAATACAGCAATTGAGACTTTTACTTATCAAACCCTGAAATAATACTCCCACTTTTCAATCTATACAATGGAACTAAATGGGATCAATACATTAGATTAAATTAATTAATCAAAAAACCCTGATGATTTACGGCCCACGGATTGAAGCAACCTCGCCCGGACAAGGGAAACCGGGGCACCCTCCCAGAGCCAGACCCGGTAGGGGAGCTCGTCGGCGAGCGTTTGGTGGCCGGGCTTTCGCCCATGGGGCCCGGTCGGGCTCAGCCCGAAAAAAGATCATGGACCAGCAACCCTGTGGACTCACCACCCGCAGGAGGAAGCATCGGCGTCGGGTGCTATGCAGACCGGGCGGCGGGCCAGGCAGGAGACCTGGGCGAGCCGATCGCCGGCAGCATAGACTAGCTCTAGGGACGTGGAACGTCACCTCGCTAGCGGGGAAAGAGCCGGAGCTGGTGCAGGAGGTGGAGCGGTATCAGCTAGATATAGTTGGGCTCACCTCCACGCACAGCACAGGCTCTGGAACCAAGCTCCTGGAAAAGAGCTGTCAACTGATCACCACCTGGTGGTGAGTTGGATCAGATGGCGGGGGAGTCGGCTAGAAAGACCTGGCAAGCCCAAACGTGTGGTAAGGGTGAACTGGGAATGTCTGGCAGAGGATCCTGTACGGGAGGTCTTCAACTCTCACCTCCGGAAGAGCTTCTCACACATCCTGAGGGAGGCTGGGGACATGGAATCCGAGTGGACCGTGTTCAAAGCCTCTATTGTGGATGCGGCCGCCAGGAGCTGTGGTCAGAAGGTCATCGTGCCTGTCGTGGCAGCAACCCGAGAACCCGGTGGTGGACACCGGGGGTGAGGGAAGCCGTCAAGCTGAAGAAGGAGGCCTTTCGGGCCTGGTTGGCCCAGGGGTCTCCTGAAGCAGCTGACGGGTACCGGCAGGCCAGAAGGGCTGCAGCTGTGGTTGTCGCGGATGCTAAAACTCGGGCATGGGAGGAGTTCGGGGAGGCCATGGATAAGGACTTTCGGTTGGCCTCAAGGAGGTTCTGGCAAACCATTCGGCGGCTCAGGAAGGGAAAGCAGGGCCTACCCCAGGCTGTTCTCAGCGTGGGGGGGAACTGCTGACCCGGACTGTGGACATCGTCGGGTGGTGGAAAGAGCACTTTGAGGAACTCCTAAACCCGGCCAACATGTCCCCTGGAGAGGGGGCAGCGCCTGAAGTCCTTGGGGTGGTTGCACCCATATCCCTGGCAGAGGTCACTAAGGTAGTCAAAAAGCTCCTTGGTGGCAAGGCGCCGGGGGTGGATGAGATCCGCCCTGAGATGCTGAAGGCGCTGGACATTGTTGGGCTGTCTTGGCTGACACGCCTTTGCAGTGTTGCATGGGAGTCGGGAACAGTGCCCATGGACTGGCAGACCGGGGTGGACCGGGGAGGGGACCGGAGAGTGTGCTCAAACTATCGTGGTATCACACTGCTCAGCCTCCCGGGAAAAGCTTATGCCAGGGTGCTGGAAAGGAGGCTCCGACTGCTTGTCGAACCTCAGATTCAAGACGAACATTGTGGATTCCGTCCCGGCCGTGGAACAGTGGACCAGCTCTTTACCCTCGCAAGACTACTGGAGGGGTCCTGGGAGTTCGCCCAACCAGTCTACATGTGCTTTGTAGACTTGGAGAAGGCTTTCGACCGGGTCCCTCGAGGGGTTTTGTGGGGGGTGCTGCGGGAGTATGGGGTGCCGGACCCGTTGGCACGGGCCATCCGGTCTCTGTACGCCTGCAGTAGGAGCTGTGTTCGTATCCTCGGTAGTAAGTCAGACACGTTCCCGGTGGGTGTTGGTCTCCGCCAGGGCTGCCCTTTATCACTGGTCCTGTTCGTGACTTTCATGGACAGGATATCTAGGCGCAGCCAGGGGGCGGAGAAGATCCGTTTCGGGAGTCTCGGGATCGCATCTCTGCTGTTCGCAGATGATGAGGTCCTGTTTGCCTCCTCGGACCGTGACCTCCAGCATTCACTGGGGCGTTTTGCAGCCGAGTGTGAATTGGCAGGGATGAGAGTTAGCACCTCCAAATCTGAGGCCATGGTGCTCTGCCGGAAACCGGTGGACTGCTCCCTCCAGGTGGGGACAAACTGCCTACCCCAAGCGAAGGAGTTCAAGTATCTCGGGGTCTTGTTCACGAGTGAGGGTAAGGTGGAGCGTGAGATCGATAGGCGGATCGGTGCGGTTGCAGCAGTAAAACAGGCGCTGTACCGGTCCGTCTTTGTCCATTTACTGGTCGGTCTACGTTCCAACCCTCACCTATGGTCACGAACTCTGGGTCGTGACCGAAAGAACGAGGTCTCGGATACAAGCGGCCGAAATGAGCTTCCTCCGTAGGGTGGCCGGGCTCAGCCTTAGAGATAGAGTAAGGAGCTCGGACATCAGGAGGGAGCTTGGAGTCGAGTCGCTGCTCCTTCGTGTCGAAAGGAGTCAGCTGAGGTGGTTCGGGCATCTAGTCAGGATGCCTCCTGGACGCCTCCCATTAGAGGTTTTTCAGGCACGTCCAACTGGTAGGAGACCCCGGGGAAGACCAAGGACACGCTGGAGGGATTATATCTCCCGGCTGGCCTTGGAACGCCTCGGGATCCCCCAGGATGAGCTGGAAAGTGTTGCGGGAGAGAGGGAAGCCTGGGTCGGTCTGCTGAACCTGCTGCCACCGCGACCCGACCCCGGATAAGCGGCAGAAAATGGATGGATGGAATCTACCTTCAGACGGTTTGTTAGGAGGCTGCCGCTGCTCTTGACACTTTGTTACCGCTTGCGCAATGCATGCTGGTTAGATTTGTGTCTGACTTGGTCCCGACTTGCTCTGATGTCATGCACACGTGGTCAACGATAATCCCACGAGATCAAGGCGGCCGTCGATTTCAGAGTCAGGTGCCGCAGTAGCTCTCCAACGACTGCGTGGCCCAGTGCATGATGGGAAATGCCTGGCTGTCGCCACATCAGAGAGCTGATTGGCTCTTAGATCTGACAGCAAACACCACCTGTTGTAGAAAATCCTTATTTGATGTGTAGTTGTAATACTTAACGCTGGATTTCTGACTATTAGTCTCATGTTTAATCTAAAAACATATCTTGTGTGGTTGATAATACAACATCGTATTTATACAACACATCAAAACCAGTAGTAATGTATTTCACAGGCAGACATAAAAACAACAAAGGATGCAGCTACACACACATTTCTACATAAATATATATTTATAAACACTTATGAATGAATCCTGATCTTTCCTCTATGGAATGCCTGGCCTTCAAATGCTAATCTCCATACTCCATGACAGTGCTTCTCATATACCGTCCTCCAAAACCAAACCCATCGTTTCTACCTGAGATAAGTAATCTTCTTACCTCACTCTGCACTATGTAAACTAATATTGTCATTTTTGGTGATTTAAATATTTTGATCTCCATGCCCCTGTCAAGTCACGTGAGGTCAATTTCTCCCACTCAGCTTCCTGGTTCACACATGAGCTGCGGAAAATAAAAACAGCTGGGTGTGTCCTGAAACGACGCTGAAGACACTCTGGGCTCACTGTCCATACACTGGCCTTCCGTGAGCATCAAAGGGCCTACTCCAACTCCCTTAAGGATGCTCGCTCACGGTTCTATTCCAGCTTAATCAATAAAAACCCTGACAACTCTAAACAGCTTTTTTCCACCATAAACCATCTCCTGGTTGTGGCTTCAGGAGATGGTTTATGGTGGAAAAAAGCTGTCTTCAACTGAGGCTACAAAGGAGCAATGCAACAGCTTCATTTACTTTTTCAGATCAAAGGTCAACAACATTCGCTCTATGATGACCAGCTCTCCATCTCTGCTTCCCTCCGACACCAACACCTTATCTGCGAGTGTGCTATCTTCTCTAGATCTCGCTGAGGTTCAGGAGAGCCATGTTGAGGAAATCCTCAGAAATATGAAATCCTGTACCCCATTCTCACTGCTCTGCTCAAGTCACATATCCCCACTCTCAGTCCTTTCATCACCAACGTTGTTAACCTTTCCCTTCACTCTGGCTGTGTCCCACCTGCTCTCAAGGTTGCTGTCATCCATCCCTTTCTCAAGAAGCCCACCCTGGACCCGGAGGTTCTAGCTGACTACAGCCCTATCTCCAACCTTGCCTTCCTGTCCAAGGTGTTAGAGAAGGTAGTTGCTTCTCAACTTCAGGACCACCTCAAACACAACAACCTGTTTGTAAAATTCCAGTCAGGATTCCGTTCAGCCCACAGCACTGAAACAGCTTTGCTGAGGGTGACGAATGACATGCTGATGTCCGCCGATGCAGGATCACCCTCAGTCCTCATCCTCCTGGACCTGACAGCTGCATTTGATACAGTGGACCACACCATCCTCCTAGAGCGCCTCCACACCACCACTGGACTATCAGACTATCAGACTCTGCACTCCAGTGGTTCCAGTCCTACCTTTCTGGCAGAACTGAATATGTTTCACAAGGTGCAAGTCCAGACTGCTCCCTGTCTCCTGTGGTGTTCCGCAATGGTCAGTCCTCGGCCCTCTCCTCTTCATTATTTACATGCCGTGTCGTCAGCAGACATAGGATGTCCTTCCACTGTTATGCTGACGACACACAGCTTTACATCAAAACGGCCCCAAGTCCCTCTGCAGCCATGTCATGAGCAACAACTTTCTCCAGCTAAACAGCAGCAAAACCGAAGCCCTCCTTGTTGGCACTCCACACCAGGTTCAGTCATCCTCCATAACTCATCTCACCTTTGACGGTGAGGTCATACCCCTCTCCTCCACAGTCACTAATCTGGGAGTTAGGTTTGACCCTCACCTGACCTTTACTGGCCTTATCAAACACCTGTGCAAAACCTCCTTTTACTATCTCAAAAACATCTCCAAACTCCGCCCCACTTTAACTCTGTCAGGTGCAGAGAAACTCGTCCACGCCTTTATCTCCTCAAGACTGGACTACTGTAATTCACCCGCACCCTCAGATCTATAAACCGCTCGCTCCTCCGGGTCCCCAACACCAAGATCCGCACCATTAATTGGTGATGCACACAGCATTTAAAAAGAACACAAAAATCTAGAACTACTTTTTCCAAAGAAGTAGTCCCTTTAAAATCGGAGCGTCCGTTGGATTATCCAGTTACAGAAACACACTGGGTGGAGACAGATACTAAAAATAGAAATAAAACCAAAACTGGCTGAATACCACTAGAGGTGAGTGAGAAAATGTGTTCTTTCGTTCTTCGTGAACTGACCCTTTAAACGTGGAACCAAATAAACAGTGAAATCAGATGGCTATCAGACCTGACTTTGGGTCACGACTGTTCAATACTAATCAGCTGAGAGGGTAACAGGCAGACATGGAGGATGGGGCTTGCTGGATTAGCATATAACAGGCCGGTAAACAAAAACAACAGAGCTTTCATTAATTAAGGACCATGGGGCTGGGTGGGCAGACGGACGGGCGAGGGCTGCTGAGACACTCCGAGAGCGGCACAGCGCCAGGCCTCCAACCACGCCAACCAGAACACAGCTGCCTAATGGAGCGCTGGCACTGAGAAGGATGGGGGAGAGGGGAGAGGGGGAGAGAAGGGGAGGGGGTGGAAGAGAAAAAGAAAGTGGGTGTGGGGGGGAATTGAAGATAAAAAAATAGATTATCAAGGAATTTGCGGGAGAGAAAAGGCAGAGGGAGGCACGGGCTGAGAGACAAAGGGGGGAAGAAAGGGAAACAAAGTTTGGGAGGGAATTGCGACGAGGAGGAAACAAAGGCAGATAAAAGGAGGGGGGGGGGGGGGTGTGCAGAGGGAGAGATGAGATGGAGATAGAGATGGAGATTGGATGATATCCCTCTGTCTCTGTTCATTAATACCGTATGATCTCCTCGCTCCCTCCTTTGTGATTTTAACACATTTCTAATTAGCACAGAATCCTCTAAGTTGGAGAAGGAGGGGGGTGGGGGGGGGATCATATTTATATCTGTCTTTAATAAATTCACTTTCATTTGATCTTTTTTTAAAACACACGGGCTGCGGTGGAGCGCCTCTTCTCTCCCTGCCCCCCCCCCTGACTCCAGCAGAATGAAAGGTGGTGTAAATGCGGGGGCTAATTGTTATGCTTGTAAGCTTGAACGGGAACTGAAGTTGTTAAGATTACACAAAGTGGAGATTTTCAAAGTTTTACTGCTGTGCAAAAAGATTTCATAAAAAAGAACCCCCCCCCCCCCCCCCCCCCCCCCCCCCCGAAGATTCAAAGGAGAACTAAAGACGTGGCCTTGAGGCATTATGGAAACACGGCCCAGTCTGGTGAATTGTAGGATAAAGTAAACCGTTTCAGAGGTCAGCATCTTGTGTGTTTCTGCTCGACTTTACTCCATCTGCTCTATTTCAGGTCTTGGTAGAGACAATGTCAGAGTAACATGCCCATGAGGGAGGCTCCCTCCACGCCTTTTTAATTTTTTTAACTGAGAGACTTGTCTAATCTGGCAGCTCGTCTAATCAGAGTGCAATTAGACGGAGACTTCTCTGGGCGACGGAAGACTCTGATTACCCAAGAGTCACCGGGGGTATATTTAGTATCGCTGCTCTTGTTCCTCCGCGGTTAGCGCCGCGGCCCCTGGAGCTATACGGAGCGAGCTGGTGCGTGGCGGGGACATGTGGAAGGCGGGGACGGTGCCGGACTTGGCTGGGACCACCAACTCAGAGAGCGATTGCAACATGCAATGCCAACCTGATCCAAACCATCACCAGCTTCCCAGAGACGGAGGGTGGTCCAAATTACACATATAGTCTCAGGATATGCTCCTCTGCTCTGATCTTGGACGGCTCATTGAGTTTTTATATTGTAGTTTTGCTATATGGATACTCCCAGTTATGCACATGTTGGATGGCTCTTCAACTCACGACTTGCATCCAATGCCAGCGTTGCATAGTCGCCACATTGTAGAAAAAGCAACATTTTAAAAATGTCATAAATGTCTACTATTAGGAGATTGGAGAAAGGGGTTTCCAGAGTCAAAGACATTCTGTCGGACATCTAACCTGAACCAAAAGGATTGTGCCACAGTTCTTCCTGAAAGGGATAGTTTGTATGTTTAGAAATGGGGCTTGTATGAGGTACTTCTCCATAGTCAGTGTATTACCTACAGTTTGGGGAAAACAATGTTCTGTTGTGGACAGGAGCAGCAGCAAAGCATACCAATACCTATATCAATAAAAGTGTACACTGTGTTCAGAATATTCTCACCTCTTTATCTTGCCAGACTCTTTTGGCAAAAACATTCATTTGACCTCACAGGACATGGGAGTCGCTGGTCTACAGCTGCCTCGGTCGGTTAGTTTGTATTATTGTGTGACGTTGGTCTTTTAAAAGGTTCATTTGGATTCGAAAATTCACCAATAACACTAACTAACTAACCAATGGAGGCAGCGGCAGACCAGCAACTTCCATGTTCCCTGAGGTAAAATTACTGTTAATACAATTTTGTTTTGTCAAGGGACTCGCGTTGAAGAGCCAATATTGTCAGTCCAGAAAGTTTGGTATTCTCATCCAGAACAGAAGTCAAGTGGAGGGTGGTTGGACGTACAAAGCACCAGAAATCAGTGTTTGTTGTTCCTGGGACCGGTTCACCAAATCTGCAAAATGTTAGCTGTGATTGAGATCATTTCTTCTTGCTCATTTTGACAGGTTTCACGAAACACAACGCCATGTTTTTCCCCCACGGATAAGTTCATTATGTGCACGTCGATATTATGATAGAAATGTCATCTTTGACTGATATGAACATATTCTAATCTTAAAAGCTGTAAGTACGGCAAACTCCAAGGCACTCTGAGTATAATAAAAAGGCTTTAATATTAAATGTCTGACACAAATGTCTGACCCTAAGAAGGTTTCATTTATACTGGTTTTCATGGAATTTGTTGTGTCAGATGATGATCTAACTCAATAGTTTTCCAGCACTTGTTGGCCCATGGCCTTGTTTTTTAAGACTCATTCATTACTCTCATTAGTACAGCAATTAATGAGCTGTCAAGTTGTCACGTGAATTTGATCATGACATACTTTTGTAATCTATTTTCACCAGAGCAGATCAAAAATGGTGTCTATAGAAACAACTCTTCACTGCCCACGAATCATTATGGATTTAATTTAAACTTTGCAAGTTAAGATTTGTAAATAAAAACAACTATTGGCCACTTTAGCTGGTAATGAGTAGATATCATCCTCCCAATTTTCAGCCATAAAACACATCTATTTCAAGCTGCTGTTCTCAACCATAAACCTCTCCGTCTGTGCTTTACTGACCCACAATCCTCCTCCTCCTCCTCCTCCTCCTCCTCTCTCTCTTTCATCTGTCTCTTAGCCTTCTTTGCATCTCCTCCTTGCTCTCTCCCACTTCATCAGTTGTCAGCACTTTGGGGAAAAAGACCCAGGCCCACAAAGATCAAGGCGAGCATGTCGATAACCTTGTTCACAGAGAGGAAATCTGGTGACCCGAGCCTCACGAGTTCACAGGAGCCCGCTGAGGTGTAAGTGTTGCCGTTGTTGTCAATCACATTGTGTGTGAACCCCCCGCAGATCGGAGGCAACCTGAGGACCATGATCAGAGTGTTCAGCCTGTTTGACTGCAACCGAGAAGGACACATCCAGCGACGCGAGTTCCGCCGCATCCTGGACAGCTACTGCGTCCAGCTGACAGACAAGGAGTTTCAGAGGTGGGGGTGCACGCCGAACACAGTCTGACACCACAGATCACACGTCCAATCTATGCAGCCGCGTGCAAAGGCCCATACACACCGAAAGGCCCATACACACCGCAAAGGCTCATACACACCGCAAAGGCCCATACACACCGCAAAGACTCATACACACCGCAAAGGCCCATACACACCGCAAAGGCTCATACACCCCGCAAAGGCCCATACACACCGCAAAGGCCCATACACCCCGCAAAGGCCCATACACACCGCAAAGGCCCATACACACCGCAAAGGCCCATACACACCGCAAAGGCCCATACACACAGCAAAGGCCCATACACACTGCACACTGGGACTGGTTGACTGGGACCAACATTCAGGTAGTCATCAGGTTTTTGGAGGCCAACCAGGAAGTTAGCATCGCGCGGGTTCCCAAGACAAACATCCAATGGGATTTTATTCATTGGATTATTGCAGAAGTAAAATTTGCTGGCAGACAAATGTTTATGATATTTACACATGATAATCTTCTGAAGCATGAATGCAAACACGAGAAGTAAAAAGCTAACGCTGTGGTATAAACAAACTACACCACGGTCACATGACTTCTCGTCACTACCACCAATCTGAAGCTGTTTTGACTTCCAAAAACAGGTTTTTCATTGTTTGCTCTCCCACATGCAGCGGTATGAACGAGGCGGTTGCAGCAATCTAACAGCGCCATGAATTGCAATTCTACACATAACACAAAATCACAAAATGGCTAAATGAATGTTATGTACTTTTTTGCTTTGCAACCTCACAACAATATCCAGACTCTCTATCTCCCTGCCTCCAGTCTTTATGCTACGATAAGATAACCAGCTAAATATGAAGCTGTCGCTTTGTATTCACCGTATTGATCTTCTCATCTTTTGGAACGCTCAACAAGAAATAGAGTAAGCATATACAAAATGTTGAACTATTGATTTTGACGTTGATTTACCGTTTGTTCAGATGAATTCAATCCTGGGACAAGAACAAAAATAAAACACACGAAGTAACAGTTCAAGACTCAGGTGCAAACTCAAGTGAATCATTTAAGCTTTTGGATTTGCTTTACTATAAAATAACTGTTTATTAATGTCCCTCTCACTAAACTGTTTTCATGTGCACCGCCTCTCTCTCACACACACACATTGTATGACTCCTGAGCTCCACAGCTGAATGTCTGAACACATACTGACTTACAAAAGTGTGCACATAATCAAATCATCTTTTTTAACATGTGTGCACACCGTAATGTATTACACACACACGTTGTCATCCAACCAGCACGGCCTGGACTATTCCCAGTCGTTTGTCGGCTAGGACGACATCACTAGCACTAACTTTGTGGTCAGCCTTTGTCTCAGGATGAGAGGGAGCTAATTGACTTTTAAAACTTCGGGCCCTGCAGTCAAATCCACTCCAGAAACGCTACTCAACTTTTTTTGACGCGGCTCTAGAGGATTGTGTATGACAGGTTCATTTTCAATGGCTTTAATTGGTTTTAGCGCTCAGGACTCTCTCTCTTTATCACACACACACACACACACACACACACACACACACACACACACACACACACACACACACACACACACACACACGCTCCGTCTGTGCGTTAGATAGATAAAGCCAAGTGTAAAGCGTGACCTCTTTTGTCATCACGTCATTGACTTAGATGTTCTTGACATTAAAGGTCACCTGTGGAACTGTACCGTTTATTTAAACGTTAACGTCCAGCTTATGCTTGCTTTTTTTCCCCCAGGCTCTGGAATCACTACAGTCCCAATAACACGTCCACCATTTCCTACCAACTGTTCCTGGACAAGCTAGGTTTCGGTGACAGCCATGACTTCAAGATTGCTTCAGTCTGCACTAAGCTAGGTATGGGTACAGATGATTAAAATTCAGATTTTGAGAATATGATTGAGAGGAAGCAGGCAAACCAGGTTGCTAACAAGACTTTAATGAGTCTAGCCATGCTAGCTGCTCTGTGAGGCTGTACTTACTTCTGCAGAGCAGTTGCCAGGAAACAATGTTGGCATTGTACAGTCTAGAAAACCACAGACATGTTGAATCTAGATGAAAAAAAGAATAATGTGTGGACTTTTTTGCATTCGGGCAGAGCAAGTGCAGTAGTATATGGAGCAGCTGTTATGAAAAGTGACATGATATATAAAGAGAAAGAATGTCCACTAAGGACGGACAGGTCAACCAGGAATTTCACCCTGGAAACCGCTGTTCATGTCACAAGTGAAACCAAAAGTAAGCGTTGACTTTACTTTAGCTTTGTTAGCTTGAAAGTCTGCTCAGTGTGGTTGTTATCTATAGATTAGTATCTATTTATTGTTATCTATTTATTGTGGTTACGTTGTTACCGGTACAGTTGTTACGTTATAATTATAAAACAAAGCATGATGTTTTTCTAAACTCAAACAATTACTTTCATTAAACCTAAACCCAACCATGTCACGCCGCGGCTCGGAGAGAGGACCCAAATGCAGATGCGTGGTGAAAATAAAGTAACTTTATTCCTTGCAGAACAGGCAGGATTCTCCAAAAACACGAACAGGGTTCCGGCGGAACAGCACAAAAAGCAGGAACGACAAGCAGGAACGACAAGCAGGACCAGGAGCACACACAGTTTCACACAGTACGATCAGTACGATGCAGAAGACACACAGGGCTTAAGTACAAGGGGAAGGTGTGGGTGATTAGACAGGAGGAAACAATCAGCAGACAATCAACAGACAGGAAGTGCAGAGGAACAGAGGACACACAAGACAGGACTTCAGAATAAAGCAGGAACCCAGAAAACCCCAACCCATGACATAACCCCCAGGGTTCAGGGGATCGAGAGTACGGGGAACCGGGTTCAGGGGATTGAGAGTACGGGGAACTGGGCTCTAGGGAACCGGGCTCTGGGGAACCGGGCTCAGGAACAGGTTGCGGTACCGGTGCGGAACCCGTGTCGGCTGCGGCAAGGAGGCGGCAGCGGGCACTGGGGCTGGTAGCGGGACGAAGGAGGCAACCAGAACTGTGGCTAGCAGCGGCACAGAGGCTGCGACCCGGGCTGGGGAAGAGCGGCCCGTTGTCGGGGAACCGGCATCTGGGTTCGGCCTGAGCGCCGACAGGGAACCACCGTCCGGAGACCCTACCCCCCTCTCAAGGGACGGATCCAAGACGTCCCCGCAGACCACGGGTGGGTGGAGGGGAACCGTTCTCTGGAGTTGACCGGTGCGTCGGCGGGGAGGCTGGGGTTGACCACGGCATGGAAGCGGCGGCCAGAACTGAGGTAGGCTGGGACACCCCCGGGGAGTCGGCGTCTGGAGACGGCCGGAAGCCAAACTGGAAGGCCGGAGTTGAGACTGCCGGGAGGGTTACCCAAGCTGCATCGTACAACCCCAGTCGTGCCACCTTGGCCCGGAAATTATCGAAGCCCATAACGCTCCGCTGGATCTGATCCCTCAGGATGGACAGACTTAGAGACAGTGAAGCGGAGTCAACTGCTGGGTCCATGTCTGGTCTGATCGTTCTGTCACGCCGCGGCTCGGAGAGAGGACCCAAATGCAGATGCGTGGTGAAAATAAAGTAACTTTGTTCCTTGCAGAACACGCAGGATTCTCCAAAAACACGAACAGGGTTCCGGCGGAACGGCACAAAAAGCAGGAACGACAAGCAGGAACAACAAGCAGGAACAACAAGCAGGACCAGGAGCACACACAGTTTCACACAGTGAAACCAAAATCCTTAGACCTCATCCTCTGTCCACCATGGACATCTGTACCAAATTTAACAGCAATTAAGACACAGTTTTTTTTTTTGTCTCGAACAAGCGCTGGGAAACCACTGACTGGCTAAAAAAGACACAATTAAAAACAATTGCAAAGTCAGATCCAAAATCCAATTCTTTCATTAAATCTAGTCTCTAACTATCTTGGCCGTATTTGTAACTAGACTCAAGAGTTATTCTACTGATTGTGTTTTACAGAAGTGTCCAGCCGAGGGACGACTCCAGTCCCACAGAGGAAACAAAGACCAGCATCTCTTTCCCCACACAGGAAGCTGCAGCCTCTCTTCCATGACGAGGTACAGTCTGAAGACTCTGTGTGTTTTACATCCCCCTGTTTGCGTGTCACCATCTGGCCCTCCTTCCCTGCATTATCCTCTTTAAAGACGGAGGGCTAAATTGCCTCTAAGTGGCGCGTCAGCATGCAAACGGCAGAGGGAACACTTCTAATTAAAATGTTTGCCCAGAAAAATCAGTTCCCGAGTTAGTGTGTTAATCACGGCTAATTTGCGGGGAAGGCGGCAGAGTCGGGGACGGCTCTTCTCTCGCATCCTCGAAAGCCGCACCGGGATGTTCTCCATGGCAACCAGAGATGACTCACTTCCTGTCTTTATTGAGGAGAAAAAAACAGGGTCTGTCTCTAAAATATGAATGTTCGTACAGCAGTCTGTTCTTCTGTACCATCAGATGTGCTTGAACTCCACCCCGGTGTGGCGAGCGCTGCAGGCCTTTGACACCAGCCGCTCTGGCCTGGTGAAGCAGGACGTCCTCAGGGCAGTTCTCAGCAGCTTTATATTTCCCATGAACCCTCACTCCTTCCAGAAGCTGACCAGCTGGTAGGGAAATACATATTTTATTTATCTTCATTTCTTCCTCCCTCTTTCCACCCACCAACTCTGCCTCTGCCCTTTACTCTTTAAATCTCGAAATCTAGCAATCGTCCATTCTGTGTAATACATTTTTCATGCACGTGTATGGATTTTTGTGTGTGTTTGCAGTTACGGTGTGAAAGCAACAGGGCCGGTGAGGTGGAAACACTTCCTGGGCCACTTCGTGAGAGAGGGCGACACACACCTTCACACCGACAGGTCGGTTTCAAGCGACGTCTTTGCTCCTTTTCACACGTGGAACCTACACATGTGGTGAGGTCATCACATGTTGTTCACAGGTCTCCTTTCTTCTGCGTGGAGTCTGCTGTATTACAGACCATATTGTCTGGTCTTTCAGCCATCTGCGGCTCCATGATTGTATTTTTTTCTACTTACTTTCTGTTGAAAGCAAAATTGCACAAAGTAATGCTGCCTCTCTTTCTGTCAACGCTCTTGAGGTTACAATCATCTTGTCTGGATTAACAACGACACCGACAGGGTTCAGTGTGAGCTCCTCATTGCCAGTCCTTTGAGTCGCAGGTTCTAGGCTTTTGTACAAACTTGGAGTGTATTATTCCACTTATACCATGGTCATAGAATCTAGGGTTGGGCAATTGAATGAATATATCGACTATTGGCCATCGCTGGTTTTTGTTTTAAATAATTAACCTGCAAAGCTCAATTCAAAGCGAGCATAAAGAGGAGCTTGCAGTTGAATTTTATGCACGTTCTTGTTGCACTGATTTACAAAGGATTCTTTCACTAAATGGGGCAGTGACTAAATTACAATCAAGCCGTCTGCAGAGGCTGCAAACGGAAGATGTGTCATGTGACTTGTTGCCGGTAGACAAAGGTGGAAATGAGAGTTGGAGAGATGAGCGTTGCTGTTGTCAGAGTAGTTCATAAATCATAGCTTAGCATGATTTCCACAATATGACGCTCAGAGTGAGAGGCACAAATCAAACGGACTGGATCAAGAGAAAGTGAAAGGAAAAAGGTTTTATTTCTTTGTAGGGTTATTTCCATACTGTTTTCAGACTCTTATAATAATGAACGGAGCCTGTCAGACAACAAGCACTTACAATGACGATTAGGAGTTGCCCTAAGAAATGACAGCACAGCGTTCTCACTCATCACTGGACCACGGAAACATGGAAAGACAGAGTCCAGGATAACATATAAAGATGTTTCCCTTCAATATTAACCCTCACCCTAGAGTAGACTAATGCAGAATATCACCACCTCAGGCCATTGACCATTTGAAGAGAACTCCATTCCCTTTGGAGACTCCTGCTCCTCTGTGAAGAAGTTATGGATGCATAATGTATATCATATACATCCAAGTCTCTGACTGTACTTTGTAACGGACTGGACTATTTTAACTATCCTGACTGTACTGTTTGTTTTATGTCATGTTTTGTATGTATTATGTTTTTGTCCTTTCTGTGGACCCCAGGGACATTAATGGGCTAAGCAAATGGGGGTCCAGTCAATAAAGTAATAAACAGTAAATGAGCGTCAGCCCTAAACATTTTGGACAGCACATCATCTTATTTAAATGACCCATGCTACCTTACTTTGTCTTCTGGATCTAGATTTCCGACGTCAAAGCTCTTTAACACAGCTGTTTGGAAGAAAACCTTCTTTTAAAAATTTAAAAAAATGTGTCTGAAGAATTCAGCCAGAATCTATTATTATTATTATTATTATTATTATTATTATTATTATTATTATTATTATTATTAGTAGTAGTAGTAGTATTAGTATTAGTATTATTAGTAGTAATAGTAGTTACTGCTCCCACTCAAGCGTCAGGATTTCTGGAGGACCTTTTTTGAGGTCTTGAGCTGGCAGATTTTCAGATCATGTTACACAGGAAATTAACTTGAGGTGAAGCAATGGTTGCTGGTCTATGAAATTATAAAAATGAACGACCACATATGTACATTTTGTTATATCGTCTTCTTTCCTTTCCTTTCCACCTGTTTCCTTCCTCAGGGCCTTGGAGCATGCAGAAGAAGAAGACAAGCTGCATCTCCAGGACCTTTACCCTCGACTGAAAGATATTTCCCACCTGCTGGGCGAGGTAGGGGTGATGACCAGGGAAGTAAATAGACAAACGTATATCCAGTGTGTCTCCTACACACTGAACTGCATATTCAAACCTCTTCCTCTATTTGCACCGCCTTTAAAAACCCTGCAGTAACAGACAAGACGGGAGTGCTTTTGAATGTGATCAGACAGGACACAGGGGACTAATCTCAGCAGATTGCTGAGAGACAAAGGCACATGCTCAGGTGTGTGCTTTAAATATAAATGCCAGACAGCTTTACAGATGAGCCAATCATCATCCGCAGCTTTTTGATGGCCATAAACATGATTAGATGATTGCATATGGCCACCGGTTAGCCACTCAGTCACTAGCCATATGTTCGTCTGACAGCCGTCCCCTTCAACACGCCTCCGCATCCAGTTCTGCCTCTTTAATTCCAAATCAGTCTACTTCAGCTGGATGAAACTTTGGAGTCTGACTAAAACTTTGGGGAGAGGGGGGTTGAATTTTCCCATTAATTCACCGTTATGTTTGATGTTGCTGCCGCCACTCACAAAAACAACAGTCGGCTTCCAAGTTTGAGGAAGTGTGTGTGTGTGTGTGTGTGTGTGTGTGAAGCCTCTCCCAGATATGAATCACACATATCTGTCTGCCAAAATCTCCTCCTTTTAATGGCATGGGAGAAAAAAAAAAAAAAATCCATCCATCAACTGTTTTAATAATCTATTCGGCGGGTGGGAGATCAAACAAGAGTGTCCTCACACCGCCAGCCAATAATGAGCTTTTTCACTCAGGCAGGTTCGAAGCCAACTATGGTTTTTAGACTACCTTTGGGGAGGCGTTCAAGAGCTCGGAAGAATTGCTATGATTCACATGGTTTGTGTGCGAGTCCCCACGTAACATGCATATCAGACAGAGGCGCTGTTGTGCCATGCCATCATTAGCACCATACTATTATACAGCTGAGCTCTGATTGGTCAATCATGGCATTCTACGGTGTGTTATTTCTAAGCAGACCACTGCTATGGACGCAGTTCTAATATCTGTACACAGCAACGTTTTTTTTAGCTGAAGCAAAAAAAGAAAAACGAGAATCTCTGACAAAAGATTGTCATTCAAGTTTTTTATTTTAATTTTAAAATCTCTTTAGTAAGTACAATGTAATAAGCGAGGTATTGTACAGTAAATGTGTCATTGTCAAAAAATTATTGTTGAAAAAAAGTATGAAGAACGGGAAAAAAAGTAGTATGCTATTTTATTTCTTCAGTCACTTTCCATGTGTACACCAATGGAGGCCACGGATGACAATCTACCTATGAAGCAAGGACTCTCCGTCTGTCTGTGTGTGTGTGTGTGTGTGTGTGTGTGTGTGTGTCTGTGTGTGTGTGTGTCCATCGCATATCTTGATAACCGTCCATCAGATCTACTTCACACTTGGCGGTGTACGCACCACTGTCACTTTGAATGAACAGGCGGACAGCGCTCTGTGCAGCAGCGGTTTGGAGTTCTTTCAATGCAACACAATGACTAATTGTCTCCTATTGATGAGATTTTAACTTTCTCAAGTGTTGGAAATGATTCAACTTCAGTTTGAACTTGGGTCCCACACAGCCCATAATGATACCTGTCCCTGCTGTGACATCTGACATCACGCTGTGATACTTTACCATTTAAAAGACGAACGCTCACAGAGCCTCTCTTTCCAGAAGAAGGCAGGTCGGATCACCAGGGGTGACCTGCGATATTCACTGGAGAGACCGGGTGGGACGTCGCCCCGAACTCGCCGGTCACGGATCACAGAGCTGCTCAACGCTCTGGACCCGGGACACACCGGGGTCATCCAGCTGGCCGGCCTCGAGAGACTCAACCCCAGCAACACGGCACCACCACCCTCACCTGCAGACGCTGCTGAGCCCAAGGATGTGAGACTGTAGACACTGCTGTATGCTTGTATAACCAAGTGCTACTGTGTGTGTGTGTGTATGTGTGTGTGTGTGTGTGTGTGTGTGTGTGTGTGTGTGTGTGTGTGTGTGTGTGTGCACTTTAATTCCACGTAAGGCCATAAATGTGTACTAAGTGCATCGCGTTTTTCCCCCAGGAGGAGCAGAGAACACCGGATGAGCGACAGACCACACGGTGTGCTGATGAACTGTCTCTGGCGTCGGCTTCACGGAGAAGAGTGAGTGTGTTCACAACAGACTGAGATCAAATATCACACAGATCACACACAGCGTACTCCACGAGATCAAACACAGACAACACAAGGTTGGATCAAGGGAAGAAAGGAGTTAATCATTAACGCACTGTTTGATTTGTGTGTGTGTGTGTGTGTGTGTGTGTGTGTGTGTGTGTGTGTGTGTGTGTGTGTGTGTGTGTGTACCCTTTATTAGATGGAGGATTTGCCGCTGGACAAGCTGAGTGAGCAGCTGAGTTCAGTGCTGGCAGCTCTGGAGCTGGTTGACCCTCAGCACACCGGATACGTCACGGGGGAAGAACTGAAGAAGGTCTTGAGCTGCTGCGGCCCGCCGGTCTCCGACTCACACTTCAACAAGTGAGAAACACGTCCAGACACATGCATACAAAAAGATCGCAACTGTAGTTTGTGATTGTATATCGAGATGTAGCCCTGCAAGCTCTGTTTTAAGTGAATAGTTTTGCGTTTTGTTCACTTTTTCACTAAATTGAATATGAATCAGATTCTTTAGCGGCACGGAGGTCATTAACGAGATGCACCTGCCTTGTTTAATTGGTTAGACTCTCTGAGTCCCCTTGACCTCCGGTTAGGGTCTTAAGTAGCTCACTTTGGCTTTCAGCGTCAGAAACTGATCTGTGTGAGTGAGACCTCTGCTAAAACTGCCATAGCATGAAGCCAGAATCATTCAGTCTAATTGGTTTACAGTAAATGCGCTGATGTAAATGCCATTACGTTTATCCTGTGAAAAAAAACCCTTTGTGTTCTATATTTATTAATATTTTGTACAGCTATGTTTTCATTGAAGTGTAACTTCACCCCCAGGTCGGAGCCCAAGTCCACCACTGCATCATTTTAACGCTGAGGGAGAGATGCTTCTGTTATGGTTTACGGCCTTACACAGGACACCTGTGAGCTGTGTGCGGGTGCTGGACCCGACCCATGAATCATGCTCAGTTGGGGCTTGAGTTTTTCTCAGCTCACTCTCAAACCTTCTCTCTGTGTTTCAGGCTCTGTGAGAGCTCCAGCTCTAGACCCGGCAGTTCCTCTAAAGTTCATTACGCTGGCTTTCTCAGGAACCTGGGAGTCCTGCTAACAGATGAAACACACACACCCTCATTCCAGGAGCAACGCTACCACTCTGAGAGGTGAGCATAGAGAGAGAGACATATGAGTTCACAGCTCAGACCTGTGCTATGGCTATTTATTATTATGTACATTGATGGGGGTGGGGTGTCAGAAGTATGCAACGCTTTGCATCCTGGTACATGTAGGCAGTGCTGGCACGGCTCAGCTTTCTCAGTCTATATAGCACGCACTGAGGAATGTATTGCTCCATGCCTCCACATTTACCATCAACACGTTTAAAGAGGCATCGCTGCACGTTTTGGTTTCAGGTTGGATTCCTGCATTATTGTTTTTTGTTACACTTTTGAATTAACTTGGTCACTTGGACTTGCCTGCAGTCGTGGCTACACCATCTTTTATTACAGTCCCTTCTGTACTGAGCTCCATACACCTGCCCTACAGGCCGCACACGACACCTCAGCCCACCTCGCAGTCGGTCAGGGGTCAGCGACCTCCCTCCGTCCTGCAGGTCAGCTCAGACACCTGCAACATCCTGGACATTGTCTTCCAGAGGATGAGGTCCAGCTTAGAGCGACACCACAGCAGCCTGGCTGACCGCCTCCGGGCCGTCGGCCACGGCTCCGATGGGCCGCTGTCGGAGAGCGATGTACGGACGGTGAGTGGGGAGCAGCTACACGACCATCTCGCCACACTAAACCCTGCCAGTCTACACATGGGTTGGTGCTGGATGTCTTTTATAATTATGATTTTCTTGTCATTTTCAACAAACCCCAGAGACCAAAACCAACAATGTATTAATCCAAATATCAATACATTATAACTTCCTTCTGAAGACCATCCATCTCAACAATTCTTTCAGCTTCTGTGAGAAGATCATTTAACATTTCTCTGTTATGATAACATTACATTGTAGATGATACTGTAACACATTGCAAAAGAAAAGATATATATGATGCATTATCCATTATTATTCATAAACTACCCAGCATCATATAATAATTGAAAGCTCCATCTAAATGTTAAGTAAATGAAAGTACATTGAGTTGATAGACCGCTTTCACTCTTCACTTGAAGTAAAAACATTTTTATTTGAATGCAGGATCTTTACCATGTGTCTATATAGTAGAGCATGGATTTATTTAGCTGAGGTATTTTGCTGTTGGTAACCTTGTTTGTGTTCTAAGTGAATATCAAGTCTTACAGCCGATCAATACTTATTCACGGTGAAATACACTCTGGACTTGTGCGACTGCACAGACCCCTGAAGCCCCGCCCCCCACGCTGCTGCCCATGGCACTGTTCGCGTGTTGATTCAGAGTATGTAGATATTGAAGGTGTCGCATGCTCAAATTGCACCAAATTTGACAAAGCACTCCCATGGGTCCTCAGCAATACGCCCACCGAGTGTGAAGTAGATCGGATGAGCGCTTCAAGAGATATGCAAAGGACACACAGACACACATACAGACATTCCTTGCTTTATAGATAGATTATAGCATTTTAAATCTTCCATAGATGGTCAGTGAAATATTTCCTTGTGTACTTTGTTGTAATGAGTCTAGTTCTGATTCTTAAAAGTCAATGCGACCTGGCCTGAATCACACAACTGGTACTGCATTTCTCTCTTTCTTCCTCAGATACTAGAGGACAGCTGGGTCATCTTGGACGACAAGAATTTCCACAAGTTCACCGAGCAGCTGGGCTTCAGGGCCGGACGGGTGGAGCGCTCGGCGTTCCTGCTGAAGTACGAGGGTGAGACAGAAGAACGGCAGCCAGAACATCTTGACCAGCGGCGTCACAAATCCCATCAGTTCTGCATGGCGGCGTTTTCAATGCTTAAATAGAGATTTTCAAAATCCCTTCCTACTCCCCACTAGGCTCCCGCCCCCATCCACTCCATCTCGCCTCGCATCCCGACTCCTACCCCACCCACGGTGATCAAACATAAGCCCCCCGCTTCCTGTGAAATGATGTCTTTCTTAGCACATGAGCCGATGGAGAAATCATCCCGGATTATAAATAGAGTTAGAGTGAGCCTCCTCGTCTCTCATTAGCGGAGCGGAGAAGCACACAGACTCAGAATCACACTCATTTCTGCTTGTTTGGGCTAATTATATGCTTTGGAAGCAGAAAACAGAGCAGCAGGGCATCGCTCTAATTTGTAGTCACTAAACAAAACCCCCCCAAAAAAGACTGTATAAAGAATAACAAAAAAAGAGAAGAATCATCAAACAAAGCCAGGACGTAAAGTTAGTCATGTTTGCAAGGCATACAAATCAAGTTTCCTCGATTTAGAATACAAGTGTGCTTCTAATTAAATGTAAATTAGGTCAGGCAGTTTAAATGCCCAGTGTGCTTGAAGACATGAAGGGCATTCTGCGGAGTGCGGAAAAAAACACAAATTAATTCACAAAATGGAGCAAAAATTCCAATTTGTTGGGTATAATTCCTTCACAAAGACGGTGGATTTAGTTATGTGCCTGATTAAAAGGCCCAAAATCCAAACTGCTGTGATTTAACATCTGCTTCCCCCGATGGTTTCTGTAGAGGCTGCAGCCAGAGGCAGGAGGCAGCGGTGCGAGGGTCGCGGTGAGAAGGACGAGGTCGACCAGCTAGCTTCTGCTGAGCAGTGCCTGGCTGGCATGAAGACCAGGATCAACACCATCCATGGGGTGAGGAAGGTGTTCACAGGAAACGCATTCACCTGCTATTTTAATTATAAAAGAAGGATGTGGTAAATAGATTGGCGTGAATAGCCTGCACTTTAAAACAAGTTATATTCCCTAAGATTCGAATAACATCAAAACCCATTTTGGCGCTATTTTCTTTGGCATTTCATGTTTTCATAAGAGACACGGCAGGAAATGAAGGAGTGTGATGCTGACAATTAAGAATAAAGGTATTAAACAGAATATGTACCAATATGAGTGGACTTGGAGATTTGACCATGGAGCTGTGTGGAAAGGCAACAACTCCAAACACAAACTTCTTACACAAAGTGAATCGAATATTTACATATTTACAAAATCTCAAAGCAAAATGATAAATAGTCTCAAAATTAATTGGGACGCGTAGACTTCCTCTTCTGCCTCCTTCAAAAACATACGGCCTACCAGAGAGGCAGAGAATGACGAAGCAGGGAGAAGCTAAACAACAACAATAATGATGTACATGAAGCCTTTGTGAGTTTTTAACAAAGAGACGTCTCCCTGTGTGTTGTTGTAGACGTGTCCACTGCAGCAACATGCAGCATCTGAGAGCAATGACACTCCTCACAGGTAACAGCGCTGCTATGAAGATAGATAGATAGATAGATAGATAGATAGATAGATAGATAGATAGATAGATGGCGCAGAGGGGATGGCGTGCAGGTTGGCACGGAGCGTCCTCATTCTGTTCAAATGAAACCCTGGAACCTGTATTGTTAAAGGTCCCGTTGTCGTTACCAGCGGTAAACACAAGCATTGCCAAATAAATGGAGCAGCCTGGTCTGACCAAATTGGGTGACAAGCCAAATTTCTTGAGCGTTTTATCTTTTCCCAATGTTTTGCTGTTCTCGTGTCATTTCAAGCTGCAGCAATAGACGCACAGAATAAGAGCTCCGGGACTTAAAGAGTATAAAGAGCTACACAGTTGTAGGGAGGTGGATGGATGAGTCACACAAACAAGACTATGACTCAGTAGCCCGCTGTTCATGTCCCATGTGAAACCAAAAGTCACCTGATCACTGCTTAACTTATGTATTATGTTTTATTTATGCAAGAAGTGTACTTTATTTAACCCAAACCATGATATTTTCTATTAGTTTGAATTGAATTCACAATGTTAACAACATGCCTAAAATTGCGACCAATGCGTCCGTCGCCACAAAATGGCGATAAATGACATGTTACCAGTTGGCTCTATTGATCCCATGCAACCAGATATCTGGAAAACATGACAGGTAGATTGGCAGGGCAGGGCAGGGGTCGTCACAGTCACCATTTTGTTCATCCCCTGAAAGTGCACATGCATGAACTATCGTAACCAATAGTTTATTCCACTGATCTAGAGGTGGCGCTGACACACAGAGCAACAACAGGGTTTCCACCAGTACAGCTGTTAGGCCCGGTGGCCAACTGTCTTTTTTGAGGGGCACAGGGTGAACTTCAAGGTGTGAAGTGAGTCTGGGCTGAAGTTGTCGTTAACTTCGGGGCTAACCACTTTCACTTTATTCAGCAGGTGGAAAGCAAGACATAAGAACTTGGCTTGTGTCTTAAGGAGTTGTATCATTTATAGCTCAAATTAACTGCTACGTTTAAAGCTATAACGTCATAAGTAACCGCTTTACTTTCTTGGAATGTGAAAACTCGAAGCAGGAAATTCCTTTTTAGGATCGACCAGCATGTGAATGCAAACGATCACAACAGTACACATAATACACATTCTCCAATCAATAAATGTCTCTCATCTGACAACCCAAACCTTCCCCACCAGGACAACCTGACGGCATTCCGACTGATGGACAGGAAACGTAAAGGCGTGGTCGACTGCCAGGATTTCGAGGCGCTGTACAGCAGCCTGGGCTTTTTCTGCAGTGAGGCGGAGTACCAGCGGCTGCTGGATCTGATCGGCCTGCATCCCGGGGGCAACCTCAACTACGCAGAATTTGTCGACGTTGTTGAAAATAATGGCAAACGCAAACAAGGGCCACAAACCGCATGCATGTGAGTCTGTTATGGTCATTATTATTGATGCTCAGGAAAGTAGCCTCTGGTGTGCTGCTATGTTTGTTTGTCTGTCTCTCCTTAGACAAGAGCAGCTCCATGAACTCCTGGCCTGTGAAGCCCGCTACAGATGGGCAGATATGTCAAAAGTCAGCAAAACTCACAGGAAGCACATATCAAATGATTAATTGCATGATGCGGAGAATCTGTACCTATTCCTCTTTTTCACTTCAGGTGCTGTGCCAGTTTGACGCTGACGGCCAGGGTTGCATCCATAAAAAGAGCTTGAGGGGACTCCTCTTCACCTATGCTCTACCCATGAGATCCAACGAATTTGACCAGCTTTGGTCGAGGTAAGAGAGACCCTGTAGAGGATTCACCACCACGACATTATGCAGTGAAGTGCTCCTGTTTGTGCCAGCCACAATTTTCAACTCCATTTTGACAGGTATGACCCGGATGGGCGGGGCCATGTGGCAGCTTGTGACTTCCTAGAAAAGCTGGGCTTTTCCCATGAAGGGGAACTCAGAGCTCGAAGCCAAAAGCTGAACCAAGCTGTAGTCCAGCAGAATGCAGACAGACCGGTGTCCTCTGATTCTGCATCACTGGAGTGTATCGAGTAAGCAAAGGGTACTATAGGACATTTTAGATTAACCATCCATCCATTCTCTGTCATTTATGCAGGTCAGCAGAGCAGGGCATTGTTTAAAGAATGACCAGTTATAATACCAATACCCTTAAAGTGATACCAATACCAAGTACCTCACATGATAACCATCATGGAAGCTGTGTGTGTGTCCCACTGGCTAGCTCAGTTAGGGTGACCAGACGTCCTCTTTTCCCCGGACATGTCCTCTTTTTCCCGGACATGTCCTCTTTTTCCCGGACATGTCCTCTTTTCGAGACCTAAAAAAAAGCGTCCGGCAGGGATTCCAAAAACGTCCGGGATTTTGCTACGTCCGGGAAAATAGTTATTACCCCCTTACAAGTTTTGGAAATGGTATCTCCCTCACGTTCCACGTTTTTGCTACGTCCGGGAAAATAGTTATTACCCCCTTACAAGTTTTGGAAATGGTATCTCCCTCACGTTCCACCTTCTTGCGCAAGCTCT
Organism: Myoxocephalus aenaeus; assembly: GCA_038501785.1. NCBI lineage: Eukaryota > Metazoa > Chordata > Actinopteri > Perciformes > Cottidae > Myoxocephalus > Myoxocephalus aenaeus. The sequence goes on from JBAMJR010000194.1 coordinate 363,217, forward strand.
GACTGTAGAGAGAACTGTCATTGGTCGACCGGTCTCAACGTAAATGTAAGTTCACGGCATGCACACACTCATCCCTAGTTAGCAGGGACAGAAGGCTATAAGTAAGGTAGCCCAGATGTACTTCTCCCTAGCCACATCTCAGGCTAAAGACGCTGTGACTTCCACTTCACTGGAACTTTAAGACCCGGCTAGTACTGGCAATTTTTTTTACATAACATTATGGCCTGAAACCCAATGTGTTTTTTGGGGACTAGTCTGGTTCATGTCAGATAGCAGAACTCCAACCGCTTTACACTTTGATGCTGAACACAATTCCGAGCTCATGCGCTCGCTAATTAGCTGGCTAGGTAGCTAGCATGCACAGCCTTCTGCTGTAATTGATTGTGTTGAGCTTGTTAGTTTAAGACGTATGGATCCTGAAAGGTGAGAGGGCGGTGAAAGTTATCACACACTGGCTCAGGGACTTTGTCAAGGAAGGAGTTCACGCAAAGGATTCACTTGAAATATTCAGTTTATTTAACAAAGTTTAACACTGACCAAATAATGGAGTGGGCCGATCAGTGAAAGCACTGCGTGGATGTGTCATGTGTGCTATAGAGGTGTTGAAGGTGCAAAAGCAAGTAATGCCGGGTGGATGTCAGCCGTAGGAAGGCAGAGACAGAGGGAACCGGCTTTTCTATTCTGAAAGGCCCTGTTGAGCCGAATCAGCTGATGACCTCCACTGTCAGACAATTTTGACAGTGGAACTTGCTGATTATTAAAAAAAAAATGAATGAAAGGCAACCCAATATAATAAACAAAATACATATTTTCTATTTATTAACGAAACTGTATAAACAAATAAATTGCTTAAGGTTAAAGTTGGGATTTAAACTTAATGAACCTGAAATGCATCCATTTTCATCCGCTCAGTCCAGGGTCGGGTCTCGGTGGCAGCAGGTCCAGCAGACCGACCCAGGCTTCCCTCTCACCCGCAACACTTACACGCTCATTCTGGGGGATCCCAAGGCGTTCCCAGTCAGCCGGGAGATATAATCCCTCCAGCGTGTCCCGGGTCTTCCCCGGGGTCTCCTCCCAGTTGGACAAATAACAAAAATATTCAACATAGTAGACACATAATTGCTTCCTCAATGAAAATATGCCCTAAAAACAACATTCAGTGTCATGATTACGTTTGCTGTAATTTTGTCAATAAAATTAGCGTTTCTACTCTCCTGACTTACCCCAGGGGGTTTGGATGAACACACACTTAAGCACTGTGTAGAAACATTTTGCACACGCTGTGATTATTATTAAGCCCTTATAAAAACATTTTTGTTGATAAATATTGTGAATGCCATGCAGCAGGGCTTTTTAAATTCAACACATTTTCAAGTTTAGTTGTACAATAGGTATTGCATTTTCCTGCAGGAGGGTCTGACAGTCTGCCCTGTGCAGGTCTGTATCCCGTTCTCCCATTCTCCCTTCCCTCCAGCTGGCCCAGCAATTGGGCCTGGTTGGAGTTCCAGGTCCTGCAGCTTCTCTCCATCCGCCCGCCACTGCCACACACAGTGGAACTTCCCGCTGAAGTCATTATATAGGTCATCTTAGACCACGTGAAAGATCCTCCTGACCACTTTGGCTGGTCCCATCTGGATCAGTGAAACCGGTGGAGCATCAAGGTGAAGCTCTTCTCCTGCCGAGAGGAGGAGCCGCTGGGGCGCCGAGCTCTCCACTTTCTGCCTTGCTCTGATTACAGGTGGAAGGCGGCAGTGAAACCAGATTTGGGTTGGTCCAAGGTGGACTGGTAGCTGCCAGAGGCCCAAAGTGTAGTCTGAAGGAGGTTCTGGTGAACCCGCAAACCATTTAGTCTGATGTTGCAGGATATCGGACCTTTAAAACAACTATGGAAATAGCCAATCTTCTCACTGATGGTCTCATTTACTTTTGAAGGTAATTTAGAGGTATTAGTATTATTATATCATCAGTATTTAATTGAGACTATTTCAAAAGTTCTTTGTGGTAACTTGAAGCATTGTAAACTTTGCTAATTACTGAGGCTGATGGGAAGGTCATTAGTTTCGCATGTGACCATGACAAATGAAGATTTTGACTTCAAAAAGTCAGGGGATCTCCATTTATTACAGGACATTATATTAGGATTACCAATGTCTGTACCCAAAGGCATGGCTACCCATTCAAGAGCTCAAAATATCACTCAAAACTAAAAAAAATGCCACCCTCGCTGTAGAAAAGGTCCCAGAGTCTCTGCAGGATTTATCCACCGGGATGCATCGTTATGTGTGCGTGGCTAAAACCTGCAGCTGGTAGTTTAAATCATTCAGTGTGAAACCAACTCTCTCTTTGGGCTCGAGGTGTCCATGGATGATAACAAGAGGCTAGCTTACATGCATTTCCTGTCTGCGTTTGACCGTAGAGCAGAGACGAGGCGTGAGCGTCCCCCTGCTACTCCTGACGCCGTGCGCCAGACCGAGTCCTTGGACAGCCTCAGTCCAGATGTGGCTCTGGCCCGGCTGCGAGAACTAGTCGCTGCCTCAGCATCTAATTTGTTTAAGGTGAAGTTCGAACACGCTTCATTTTTCTCCGTCGTCAATTTCTCCGCTGATCATTTTCCCGTGGCTGTCCGTCCTGCAGGCGTTCGTGGCCTTTGACCAGAGCGGGACGGGGGCGGTCAACGCTCTGGAATTCCGTCAGGTGCTGCAGAACTTTTGTGCCCGCCTGTCGGACAAACAGTACCGACACATGCTGACCAAACTGCAGCTGGACCGGGAGAACGCCACTGTTGACTGGAAGGACTTCCTCAACAAGTTTCAATCACAGAGCCCACTGGTAAGAGAGAGGATCGATTGGTGCCATGCTATGCTAACATTGTAGCTGCTCCATCAATACTCAAAATAACGTCATCTAAATTAGGCATAAATACGGCAGTAACATTATTTTGGTCTCTGGACAAATATAAGTTGCTATGGAAGAGCTCTGGGTGGACAATGATTTTCCCTCCATTTCTGATTCAACAACATGCAGTGACCAAAGGAGAATGTCAACGCTGATGGGCACAGCGAATTACGCCAATTTTGCTTATTCGCGTGACTAGCGGCATGCAATTCACGCCGTGTAATACATGTTGCTCGGCACTAATTTGCATCTATTGAGGTCTATGCGTTGACTTTCAATGTAAAAGCGCAGTGCGGAAATTTGCTTCCCGTTTAGTGTGAACACGGCATTAGCCTTGTTATGCTAAGCTAGGCTAACCTTGACTCAGAAAGCAAGCAAAATAAGCAAAATGTATTATTATTCTTGTCAGACGACAGAGAGGTGTCTGAGTAAGACCGGATCCACTATCCCTACGAAGACCTCCGAGGTCACAGAGCATCTGCAGCGGATCCAGGAAGCCGTCTCAGGTCACTTGTATGACATCACCAGAGACCTGATGGATCTGGACCCCTCCAGCAGCACCACCATCTCCAAAGAGCAGTTCAGACAATTGTGTGGTCGCCACTGTCTGAAACTCACAAATGATCAGGTAAAGCCAGATGAATATATATATATATATATATATATATATATATATATATATATATATATATATATATATAGTATATACCTGCTGTACTTATATTCCAGTGCATTTACATTCAAAGAGGAGAGATTCAAGAGAACAAGCACATTTCTAACAACTCTCCTGGTGCTTTCAAGCTGAAATACGCGCTGGCATCAGTCCATGGTTACAAATGAGGAGAGGAGTCTGAGTTTCAGTGCATTTGCCAGTTCCATTTTTTTCAGTCCGATATGTTTTCTTTAATTATTCTAATCAAAATCTAATTTATCTTTTCTGGTAATTATTGACTGAGAAAGTTAGGCATCTGTAAAGCCAATTTACTGCGCTGCGTGTAACTCTCTTTGGGGTTCCAGTCCCCTCCAGTGCAGATGATTATTCTCTCACCGTAGACCTGTTGGTGTGTGTGTGTGTGTGTGTGTGTGTGTGTGTGTGTGTGTGTGTGTGTGTGTCTGTCTGTCTGTCTGTCTGTCTGTCAATGGCATCTCCTATAATTCATGATCTGTCAACCTAATATTTTGTTTGTGCTCATTTACGAATGAATGCTTTTTTCTTTGCAATTGGGGCTCCACATATTTACACTTTGCAACAAAGGATCTTGTCTTTATTGAGCACCAAGAGAAACATTTTCAACTTGGGGAAAACGCTGCGCTTGTTAATGTCACTTTTACCCAGCCGTCCTATTACAATTGAGGAGAGGCGGGACAAATACCACAAAGACTAACCGA